>VXBT01013113.1:1127506-1205298 GCA_013400235.1 Oriolus oriolus | reverse complement strand
TCCCTTCCCTTCCCTTCCCTCCCCCTCCCCCTCCTGCTCCTCCTTCTCTTCCTTCTCCTTTTTTCCTTTCCCTCTTCCTCTCCCTTTCTTTTCCTTACTTGGATTCCTCTCCCAGCAGGACCTTAGAGGAGAATTGATCACAGGTTATTTTTTCTCCCCTGTTTTCTCTAGAAATAAAGGATTTCTCCAGAATTAATCTTCATCCAGAAACTTTCCTTAACAATAACTGGGAGAGGATGAAAACTGCTTCCTCACAGACTCTGTACCATGGCCGTGCTGTCTGGTGAGATGTTTCAAAGTGGTTTGTATTGCTAAATTTTTGGCTGAATTCAGGTTTTAGTTGTGATTGCTGGGAAGAAACAGCTGCAGGAAAAGCAGATCCAGCTGTTTGCTGGTTCTCCATTTTATTTGGACAACACTGGATTAACTCTGAAGTCCTGCACTGAATTCAGCAGCTCCTTTAAGTGTGTGTTTCTTTAGGACTCATTTTTTTGAGAGGCCTCTCATTTTTTTTCCCCAGAAAAGGCTCTTGGGCTGATCCCAAAGGAAATTTGATTTTTTTTCTTTGCTGCTTGGCATCAGGTCTGACATTAATAACTCAGAGCTGGACTCTCCTTGATTTCAAAGAGTCACTGCTTGAATGACAGCTGCCCCTGTCCCTGATGTTACATCCCAGATGAGACGTGGATAAAACCCACACTGGGATTGGATGAATCACTGACTTTTATTGAGGAAACCATTAGGGGAGAGGTAGGAGATGCTTTTCTGTGCTACAGACAGCAGGACCTTACTCACTGCACATCCTGTGGCTCAACTAATGAATGAAACAGCAGAAGTCAATTAATTGGCAGCTACGAGCCCTGCCCTGACTTGTCCTTGCAGTGAATTTGACTTTGGCTGTCTCGGGGCTACTCCACGGAATTTCGTGCTAGAAAAACGTTCACACTGAGGAATAATTGAGATGGCAGTGGGTAAATCTGCTCCGTGGGGATTTTACACAGCTGCTCTGAAGGATCATCCCAGCTCCAATCCCATCTGTGTCTTGCCAGTCGGTGGGGTGGGCACTGCCCAAAGCAGACGCTGGTGCTCCCATCCCCTGTGGAATTAGTGACAGCGCTGTCCTAAAAAGGTGATAAATCAATAATGTCCTCTCTAGCAGCAGGGAAAATGATTTGGAGAGGAATTTGCTCTGTGCCATGGGAAGCAGGATGCAGTATGAGCAAAGCACAGATGATGGCAGCAAAGTATAAACCCAGGAAAATATCAATTGCATTTAATAAAGAGCAGAGAAATTTATTAAGAAGTTTCTAGGAAGCTGATCTTTGGGATCCCTATTGGAAATAAATCCTTCTGAGTACACCTGCCTGCAGGACAGCAAATTTCTGTCATTGCAACAGAACCAAGAAAAATATTTTACAAGAAAAGTATTTGCTTGTAACAGGAGCTCACAGTGGATAGAGAGGTGTAATTGTTCCGCTGCTAATTAGTACAGCTCTAACACAGTCCCCGAGGAACTCATTCCCATTTTCTTTTCTGTTGCTAGAACTTGTGACTGTCAAAATCCTCTTTCAGAGAAGTTACAACTTTGGGAATACATCTGGGATCACGGGGAATGTGTTTATTCACAGACAGTGGAGTGAATTGGTGTTGTTTCTTGCCTGGGTAATTTTTCCCGAGTTCCCCTGCACTGGAAGTGTTCGAGCCCAGGTTGGATGGGGCTTGGAGCAACCTGGTCTAGTGGAAGGTGTCCCTGTCTGTAGCAGGGAGCTGGAACTGGATGTTCTTTAAGAATTTTTTGGGTTGGAAGGGATCTTACAGGACATCTTGTTCCAACTCCTGCCACGGGCAGGGACACCTTCCATGAGACCGGGTTGCTCCAAGCCCCATCCAACCCAGCCTTGGATACTTTCAAGGGTGGGACTTCTCTGGGGCACCTGTGCCAGGGCCTCGGCACCCTCCCAGGGAAGAATTTCTTCCTAATATCCAATCTGTCAGGAAAATTAATCCACAAACACCAGAGGTTTTTGTCCGAAAAGGAGACAGAAGGGTCCTGTTACTTTATTCGAATAAAAGGAGGGGCCATGGGGCATTCCCCTGGGGTCTCTCAAATTTTTGGAGGACGCAGCCTCCTTTTTATCCTAATTCCCAGCCACATTTCCCTCTCTCTTTCCCCACTGGCTGAGGTACTTGAGAGGTACAGACTTCCTGGAACACTTAAGACTCCCTTCTAACATATAACCTCCCTCTTAATTTTTTTTAATTCCTGGAACTCATGGTTCTTACCATTGTTCCTTTCATCTCTCAATATACAACTTCATTTATCAGTAGACTTACAGTTTATTTGTAAGGACAAATCTCTTTCTTTCCATTCATCAATCAGTGGAATCCTTCCCATTGTTTCTTTTATCTCTCAGTGCTAGTTTTATCTACCAGCAGGCCCACAGCCTGTTTGTAAAGACAAGTCCTTCATTCCTTACAAATCTAACCCTACCCTCCTTCATCTTAAGGCCATTCCTCTTGTCCTGTTTCTGAATGTCCTTATCCAAAGTCCCTCTCCAGCTTTTTAGGAGCCTCTTTAGGCACTGGAAGGGGCTCTAAGACCTCCCTGAAGTCTTCTTTTCTCCAGGCTGAACATCCCTGACTCTCCCAGCCTGTGAGAATTAAACAAACTGTGCTCCTCCAGCAGCACAGCGTGACCGTGGGGACAATTTTCCAGACATGCAGAGCCTTTGGAGAAGTTATTCCTCGCTGGATCCGCAGTCCCGTGGCTCAGCAAGCAGCACCAACTTCCCAAGCTCCACTAACAGATGTAACGAGCCGCCCTGGAGCTGTCAAGTCACTTTGCATCTCCACGATGTGGGATCATCCCAGAGCTTGCTCAGTGCCTGGCAACAGCAATAGGTGTTAAGAGCTGCAGTGAACGGGCTGCTTAACTTGACAACCAACAACACCCCCCGGCCTTTCTGTGTCTGTCACTGTCTGAATAAAACATTTTGTCAACGGCGTGATTTTGGAACAAGTCGCCTGTGACACCTGCTCAGAGGCAGAGCCGAGGGAAAGGCTGGGAGACAGCGAAATCCTGCTGGAACAGGAGCTGAGTCACCCTTAATTTTGACAAAGTAGGGAAAAATCTGGGGGAGAGGGAAAGGTTTTGGCAAAAAGTGAGAGTTGTGTTTGTATGGGATGGATGGATGGATGGATGGATGGATGGATGGATGGATGGATGGATGGATGGGAAGAGGCATGGGCTGGTCCAAGAGGAGCAAATGACACCACTTCTCAGAGGAAGAGATGGGTCTCATCAGTGATGTTGCAGTGGGAAGGTGAGACTGGCAGTGGGATGCTCAGCCCACCCTGTCCTCCCACACGGGATCATTCCTGGAATACCTCAGATCTGAGCTGCTCTGGCTGCTCCAAGGACCTCAGGGACTGCCCCAGAGCAGTCCAGGTCCACAGCTCAACATGTCAGGGGCCAAGTCTACAGTGATAAAAGTTCTTATCTCTTATCTCCATTGACACCAGACAACAAAATCCAGCTGAAGGCCACCCTCAGTCCTCACTGGTAGGTGAAGGTAGTCCTGGATTTAAAGCTGGTCTTGGATCCCTCATTAATTTCAAAGCAACAGCTGAAGACTAAGCCAAAGCAACTTTCCAACAGTCCTGTGCGTTCCTCAGGAGGAATAAAAACAGAGTTCCTGATGGAACAGTTTCACAGAGGTGGAAACTGGACCAGCTGAACATCGTGTTCCCAGTAAGTCAGAGTTACAAAACAGTTTGTGTTGGAAGGGATCTTAAAGATCACCTTGATCAAAGCTCCTGCCATGGGCTATCCCAGGTTGCTCCAAGCCTCATCCAGCCTGGCCTTGGACACTTCCAGGGATGGGGCAGACACAGCTTCTCTGGGTAACCTGTGCCATGGCCTCACCACCCTCATAGGGAAGAATTCCTTTTCAATATCCCATCTATCCCTGCCCTCTGGCAGTGGGAAGCCATTCCCTGTGTCCTGCCCTCTATTCCTTGTCCAAAGTCCCTCTCCAGCTCTCCTGGAACCCCTTTGGGCACTGGAAGGAACTCTAAGGTCTCCCTGGAACTTTCTCTTCTCCAAGTGAACATTCCCAGCTCTCCCAGCCCAGCTCCAGAGCAGAGGTGCTCCAGCCCTTGGAACTTCTTTGTGGCTCCTCTGGTCTTGCTCCAGCAGCTCCACATCCTTCTGACGCTGAAGACCCCAGGGCTGGATGCTGTGTTCCATGTGGGGTATCACCAGAGTGGAGTGGGTGGGAGAATCCCCTCCCTCACCCTGCTGGTCACACATCCTTCAATGCAGCCCTTGACACGGTTGAAGTTGGGTTGACTCCCATTCCAGCTGTCTCTGGGCTGCTGCAGGACATCTGCAGCATCCCTGCCTGCATCTCCCATCTGGAAAACAATGACACCCACACTCCTCAGCCGTGTTCAGGTTGCAATCATTCCAAGGGACAAGTTTTTCCTACCTCAGTCCCAGCTGAAATTTCCAGGAGCCTCTGTCGTACAAACGCTTGTCAAGAAGTGTCAGAAAAAGGCAGAGCTGTGTTTAGGATTTGAAATTTGCATGGAAGCACAAGCAGTGGTTAAAGCTGAGGGCTCTAAAAATCCTTTCTGGATGCTTGCAGCATTGCTAGTGCTCCCCAGCTATTAAGGAATCTCTCTATCAGCTCCAGGGCCCTGGATCTCCATATTACTGGAGAAGGAGATAAGCGAAATCTATCTGAAGAGATTTTATCCCAACCCTTAGAAGAAGAGAGGAAAAGAGACTCAAGCCCTTCTCATTTCCATGATGCTGAGAAAGCTGATCTGTGGCAGAGGAGTTGGGAAAGCACGCTTGGAACAAAGATATTTCTGCTTCAGAAGAGGCCTTTGTCCCAAAATTCTGACTGGAACAGGACTTACCTCTTGCCACTTAGGGGAGTAACTTCTCGGGGTGGTGACATCTTTCACTCTGTAGTGAACCATCTCTTCTTAATTTTAGCAGTGTGACTGCTCCCAGCTGAGCTGGCTGGGATGGAAGGTTGGGCTGCAGGCTGTCCGGAGAAATTGTGGATGCTCCATCCCTGGAAGTGTTCAAGGCAGAGTTGGACAGGGCTTGGAGGAACCTGGTCTAGTAGAAGATGTCCCTGCCCATGGCAAAGGGGTGGAATGAGATTATTTTAAAGTCCTTTCAAACCCAAACCATTCCATGATTTTATGATTTTCTATAAACTCAAGTTGTTTCCAAGAGCATCAAGAGCTTGTCCCACCCTGAGATCCAAAATGCCAGAGGTGCAGCTCCTCTGCGGACCCAGCATTGGAGCCCTGGGCAGGAGAGGAGCTGCAGTTGGGTCATGTCCCTCCTGCTCTTGTGGATGAGATCCCTCGTCCTTTCCCTGTCGCATTTGCACAACTCACCGTGGAAGAGATTTTCATGGCTGGGAGGTGGGAAAGCACCAAGTTAGACCTGCTGCTGATGCTGTGAGTGTGTCCTCACCATCTGAGGTGGAAATCCCTGGAAATGAGAGATGGAGATGCCATCACCTTCCCTGAAATTCGATCTTTGGACACATATTTAGACCCCGGGGTCATTCCAAGAGTTTTAGCTCTGAACAGATCTCAGCAAGTAAAGCAAGAATTTCCAACACATCTAATCCCCATTTTTGTATGGCCAGGAAACACTCATGGCTTTTCAAATCACTCCAAATACTTCTTTCTTTCACTGTTTTTCACAAAAAGTCTGTGCTGAGAAACCAATGTATTACAGGGATCTGACGAATTGCTGAGTGTTTATGGAATGTCACCTAAAATAACTCACAGCAAAGAGGTGTTTGCCTGTTCCCGGGATGCAGCAGGAATTACTTCCACATTATTGGGCTGCTAGGAGATACAAATAGCAACCATTTAAACCAAATAAAGGCTTTAAATCACTTAACACATTTTCTTTTATTCTTTCGCATTATTTTTAAAGGCAAAAATATCTAGAACATCCAGACTGGATTGGTTATTCATTATTCCTGAGGAATAATCTTCGAGGCCAGGCTGGGATGGGCTGGGAGCAACCTGGGATAGTGGAAGGTGTCCCTGTCCATGACAGGGGGTTGGAATGAGATGATCTTGAAGGTTCCTTCCAATTTAAACCATCCTATGATTCTATGCAGAGCTTTTTTTGAGCATTTCCATCAATTTAAACACACACACGAAAAGAAATAATAACAATAACAATAACAATAACAATAACAATAACAATAACAATAACAATAACAATAACAATAACAACAACAACAACAATAATAATAATAATAATAATAATAATAATAATAGAATAATTTGGAGGGAACTTTTGGGACATTTTGCTCAGTTCTTCCCTTCTAGAAAGACCAAGTGATGTCAGCCGGGAAGCGTGGGAAAGCCAGATTTCATGGAAGGGAAGATGAAGTTGAGAACGGGGTTATCAAAGATGGGCTCTTGGTATTCCCAAGCCTGTGGAAAAAGGTTTGTTGGATCAGGCACAAGATCTGGCCAGAGCAGGAAGGACTTTTCCCTTATAATTTCAGTCATCTCCATGTCACACTGACTTTTAACTTCACTTTCCATCCTGCCCAAACTAAAAATAACGCAAAAGACAGATGATAAAATAGTCCTTAAGTGCAAAGGCAGACTTAATCTCCAACCTCTTGCTTCATTTAGTAATAGTGATATTTAACTTATATAAAATCTCTGACTAAACTGGGGTTGTTAAAATATAGAGAAAAAAAATTCTCTCTGCAACCCTCCTCCTTTCCCGGCACTGAGTTTGAGTCACAAGACCGTTCATTTTTAGGTTCGTAGCCTGGAGTGCTCCTGGCTCCTCACAGAGTTTGCTGCATTGGTGAGAGGCTAATTTTGCACCCCCAGAGAGGGGCTGTGATGAGGAGCAGAGCCCAGTGCCAGCAACAGATGGGATCTCCTGGTGAAGGACTCCAAACCTGTGTGATCCCTGTGGATGGGAAGTTGGGATCGCTGTGTTCGGCAGGGGGGGCTTGGCTGCTCAGGCAGCACAGTGGCTTCTGTTGGGATAGGATGGAACTGTTCCAGGGGTGGACCAGGAGGTGGCAAAAACACAGAGTGACGAGGTTCCATCTCTAAAAGTGCCACAGTGCACGTGCAAGACAAGAGGGAAAAGCTGGCTACAACAAAAAAAACCCCAAACAAACCCAAAAAAGCCCCAAACAAACAAACAAAAAGGTGGAAAACCAGAGGAACACAACAAGGAATCCCAGTTAAGGTTCTCTTAAACATCAGGATTCACTGCATGAGGTCACATTTGCTTCATCTTTAGGGATTTGGGGTTGGAAGCAATGTGGAAATAAGGTGGCATTGATAAAGTGAAGAAAAAGAAATAAATTGAGGGGCTGGAGCACTTCCAGGGAAGGGAAGGGAGCTGGGGAAGGGTCTGGAGGACCAGGAGTGGCTGAGGGAGCTGGGGGGGGCTCTGCCTGGAGAAAAGGAGGCTCAGGGGGGACCTCATTACTCTCTACAAGTCCCTGAAGTGAGGTTGTGTGGTCTCTTCTCCCAAGTAACAAGTGAGAGGACAAGAGGAAGCGGCCTCAAGTTGTGCCAGGGGAAGTTTGGCTGGATATCGGGAAAAACTTCTTCATCAAAAGGGTGGTCCAGGCCTGGCATAGACTGCCCAGCTGTTGGATTTGAGGGTGCCAGGACATCCACTTGGGCAAAAACCCCAAACCTGGTTTATACATTCTCAGATAGAAATTGAATTTAGATCTCTGTAGAACTGGGATAAAACATTTCCATTTTAAGCTGAAATGAAACTGTTTCAGAGTGAATTATCCCAGAGAAATTTTATTTTCAAGTCCCATTGCCTCTAATTTCCCTTGTGCTCTCCCCAGTTATTGCTCCCCGTGGTGGCCTCTCCTTGAGTCACTACAGTCTTCCAGGAGATCTGAGGATCCACAGGAGAGTTTAAAAAAATCAGGGAGAGCCACGCTGAGCACACCTGGGGCATGTAACACACATATTCCCTCTCCTGGTGTTTCTGCTCACTCTGTGTCAGTCCAAAACTTGGGTTGAGGATGGAATTCATTGTGAGTGTTTTGTTCAGGCCTTTCCCGTTCAGACTTGTCCATCAAAATCCACGTTAACAATGGGTTTAGCTTTGTAAAAATTGTGTGGCTGAGTGTTCAAGGCATCCGAGAGAGGGAAGAGCCCATTCCAACTCCCAGTGCTCAGGTTTCACAAATCTGCTGTGAAAACCTTCATCTCTCACCCCCTCCACCTGTTTCTGTGGATCCATCCCAAGGGAATCCCTCTTAGCAGACCTAGTGATTAGGGCAAGGCCAGAAAGCAAAAGGATTTGTCAATTCTTTGACATCAAAGCACTTGATATCAAAGGAACTAAAGCACCTACAGACACAGAGACAATTTTTGAAGGGTACTCCTGGGTCTACATATTTATCTTGGCTTCTTTTTTTTCATTTGATAAAAAAGACATGTTGTGATCCCCGTAACCCAGAGCTGTTCTCCAGAATTTTAATTCAGATTACCAGACTCTACAAAGAGTTGAGAGCCACTGTCTGGATGGGGAGATAATCCCAAACCCTCTGGAA
Source organism: Oriolus oriolus (assembly GCA_013400235.1). Classification (NCBI taxonomy): domain Eukaryota; kingdom Metazoa; phylum Chordata; class Aves; order Passeriformes; family Corvidae; genus Oriolus; species Oriolus oriolus. The sequence continues at coordinate 1,196,689 of VXBT01013113.1, read as the reverse complement.
AAGCAGAGATGGGAAAGCCTGGCTGTTGGTTTGATCTGTGTCATCTGCAAGTCAGGAGTTACCACAAGGATCTAGATAAGAATGTCTGGACAAGGTCAGGATAAAGTCCCTATAAACTTATACCAAATATTCACAGGAATTAGGAGAATGTGCATAAGAAAAGCTATAAAAGGGTGAGTATCATCGAATCCCAAAATGGTCTGGGATGGAAGAGGTCATCCAGTTCCAACCCCCTGCCGTGGGCAGGGACACCTTCCCCTGGACCAGGCTGCTCCACGCCCATCCAGCCTGGCCTTGAACACTGCCAGGGATGGGAATGTAGTGATATATTCCCCTAAAGGACTTGTCCCATGCCAGGACATCCTGGTCCAGGGTATTTTAACACAGATGTGGGATTTTTGTGCTGTATATTCCTGTATTTATAGCTCCTCCCTTCCTCTCCCAGGAATTTATCCCGTTTTTAACCACTTTAAATGGATGCAATATCCTGTGGCAAGAATTCCACAGCTTCCCTGTGTGCTGTGTCAGGAAATGGACACTTTGTGCCAGAGGAATTCTCTTTGTGTGATAAGTCTGGATGTAGGTTTTAGGTCACAGGGATCATCCAAGATAAAATACGAGCAGTGCTTGGATATTCCTTATTTATTCCTCTTTATATTCCAGTTCCTGGGTCCTTAACCACGGATCAAAGCCCTGTTGTGCTGAGCACTGTGGAAATGAAAAAATTTGTCCTTCAGCAGAACAAAACAGAATATCTGCAGGACTTCTCCTTGGCACTGCTCCAAAGGCTGGACAAAGGAGCTGTCTTTGAAGAAAATCATGGAATCATCTCCTCCAGGTCATGGTGGCAGAGTCAGGAATAAACCTGGGGAGCTTCCTCTCCACCAGCCTTTGCTATCCCTGCTGAGAGACCACAGATATTCCTTATAAGTAAGTGAACATCAAGGCTGGAAGCTCTCACCTCTCACCTCTCACCTTGCACTCTCAGACTCCTCAGCATTTCTCACAGTCTGGGGTGGGTTATTAATATCGACATCCCAATTAATAAATAACACCCAGCATTAAAAAATAAATGGGGAAAAATAAATGATTATTTGTTTACCTTCTTTCAATCAGACACTTGGGATTGAAGACATGCACACGCACTTGGATTATTATTGTGTGTAGAACTAGAAGAGTTCTACAGGGAGATCAAGGAAAAATTTATTTAATATGAACCTGGTCAGTTTGGGCAGATTCACTTCAGAGACAGAGAACAGACCTGGCAATGATTTATTTCATATCACAGACAAAGACTTGCTAAGAAACCCTGAAATGATGGAATGGTTTGGGTGAAATGGACTTTAAGGATCACCTTGTTCCACCCCCTGCCATAGGCAGGGACACCTTCCACTATCCCAGGCTGCTCCAAGTTCCATCCAACCTGACCTTGGACACTTCCAGGGATGGGGCAGCCACAGCTTCTCTGGATAAACCTGTATCAGGGTCTCACCACCCTCCCAGGGAAGAATTCCTTTCCAATATCCCATCTAACTCTGCCCTCTGGCAGTGGGAAACCATCCCTTGTGTCCTGGCCCTCCATGCCTTATCCAAAATCCCTCTCCAGCTCTCTTGGAGCCCCTTCAGGCACTGTAAGCTCTCCCTGGAGCCTTCTCTTCTCCAGGCTGGACATTCCCAGCTCTCCCAGTCTGGCTCCAGAGTAGAGGGGCTCCAGCCCTTGGAGCATCTCCATGGATTCCTCTGGACTTGTCCATCAGCACCACATCCCTCTGATGCTGGAGCCCCACAGTTGGATTCTGTGCTCCAGGTGGTGTCTCATGAGGGTGGAGTAGAAGGGAAGAATCTTCAAATAGTTGGTGAAGAATTTAGTGGATCAGGAATTTTCCTTGCATCTAAAGTTTCCACCACTAAGATGAAGACAGTGATCCTCTTGGGTTGATAAATTCCTTGATAATTGTCACATCCTTTTATTCTACAGAGCAGAAGATGCCTGAAACTGGACTCTTTTTTTTGTAGTTTCTAAATGAAGAAAATAAATTCTTGTGTAATGTTGGCACTGTGTGGGGTATAAAGCCATGGACACACATCTGGGCTTCTCCAGTGGATTTATGGCAGAATTCCAGGCCAAAGCTGACTCACATCTGTCTGGATCTGGGGACAAGTGGTACATTCCTCATCTGGCTGGATCCGTCACAGCAGGACACCTTTCTCTGCTATCCAGGCAGAAAAACTTTCAAACAACACCTGCCAAGTCAGAGCAGGGAAAGTCTCCGTTTGTTTTTTGGATGATTTGCCAGAGGAATAAAATGCGGCCATGACTTGTTTGACTGCGGTGCAGAGTTAGTGAGAAATGAATGGAAAATGGGATGGAATTGTGCTATAAAACCACCAACTGTGGACTCCGTTTTGCCTACAGGGTTTATTCCAAAAGAGAAAGTGCAGAGCAGAATCTTCCTGACATTTTTTAATGGGCAATGGTCGCTAGAGCCTTTCTCCTTGGGTGGGCAATTAACCTCTCACTTTATGGAAGGTGAAAATGGTCATTCTTGATTTCAAGCATAAAATTTGCCTTGCATTAAAAGGGCAAAATAAATCCTACAGAGCACAGAACAAAATAATCAGGACGAATAAACATCTGAGAGGAATTGCTCTGCCAAATGATGATGGGACTCGACCAAAGATTTCTAAACAGGTTAAGAAGAAAATTAGTTTTAATTCCTTTCCCAGCTCTCAGCATTGTCTGCTGCATATTTGAGTCCTGAATACTCAAGAACAAAGCTCCTAAATTTAGCTGTTGCCCAATTTTTGGTAGATTCCAGGTAACAAACTGCAAAGTCAGGTTAACTTGCATTGCATCTGTGACCTGAAAGCAGCAGTGGATAATCCGTGGCACTTAATGACAGAGCTGATGATGGAAATCTAAAATCCCTTCCAATAAAAGAGCTCAAATTCATGATGGCTCCCTAAAATACCAAAATTTGGGCTCTCCTGCAGAGAAAGGGAGGCAAATTTGCTGAGCAAGGTGGCTCTGAAAGTGTTCTGAGGCTGGTTTCTGTGGAAGGCTAAAAATGAGCTGATGGTTTATCTCCTCCAGAGATTCCCTTCCTAATCCTTTCCTTTATCAGGAACGAGTTTCCTATCAGGTCTATACAGGGACATTAGTAAAGAGAGGAGAGAGAGCTCAGAGCTCCAAACAATCCAGGCTGGAAATGCATCCAGTTCCCAACAGCTCTGCATTTTATGCATCCCTTAGAGGCCAACCCACACCTTCCTCCAAGATATAATCAGGGTCCCCTTTGTCCCTTTCTCTCTTTCTCCTCCAGAGAAAACAAGGCTGGAGCACGACAACAATTTCATATTTCTACATCAGCTTCTTCCCTTCTCTCTTCTATAAATTTTATAGAAACTTAGAATGGCTTGGGTTGGAAGGGACCTTGAAGATCACCTCGTTTCAACCCCCTGCCATGGACAAGGACACCTTCCACTATCCCAAGTTGCTCCAAGCCCCATCCAACCTGGCCTTGGACACTTCCAGGGATGGGGCAGCCACAGCTTCTCTGGGCAACCTGTGCCAGGGTCTCACCACCCTCACAGCCAAAAATTCCTTCCCGATAGTGATAACATAACCCACCCTCTGTGAGTTTGAAGTTATTTTCCCTTGTCCTGTCCCTCCATCCTTGTCCCAAGTCCCTCTCCAGCTCTCCTGGAGCCCCTTTAGGCGCTGGAAGGGACTCTGAGGTCTCCCTGGAGCCTTCTCTTCTCCAGGCTGGACATTCCCAGCTCTCCCAGTCTGGCTCCAGAGCAGAGGGGCTCCAGCCCTTGGAGCATCTCCGTGGCCTCCTCTGGACTCACTCCAAGAAATATACATGGTATCTCCAACAGAGATACATGAAATCCTGAGACAGTCTTGGCTGAAATTGGGGAAGAAGGTGAAAATCCCGGGGTTATTTCCATGACTCTGTGGTGTGACAGCCGGTCAGACCATTCCCTCTGGGGCCAAATCCCCTTTCTTGAGTGAAAAAAAGAATCAGTCACACATTCCTGGTGTGAACAGCTCCATGCCAGGATGATGTGACTAAGAACTGTTCTCTCCCTTTTGCGGTACATATATTTAGATTTCTGTGTGCATCTCTATCTATCTCTATCACATAGATCTGTATCTATAGATATATCTATCTATATCTGTATGAGAGAATCATAGAATGGCCTGGGTTGAAAGGGATTTTAAAATCATCCACTTCCAACACCTTCCACTAGACCAGGTTGCTCCAAGCCCCATCCAACCTGGCCTGGGACACTTCCAGGAATGGGGCAGCCACAGCTTCTCTGGGCAACCTGTGCCAGAGCCTCCCCATCCTCACAGGGAGGAGTTTTTTCCTAATATCTGATCTAAACCTACTTTCTGTCAGTTTGAAGCTATTCCCCTTTGTTCTGGCACTCCTTGCTCTTGTAAATAGTCCCTCTCCATCTTCCATTTGTTTCTTTCAGGTCTCTTTCAGGTCCCAGAAGGCCATAATTAGGTGACCCCAAAGCTTCTCTTCTCCAGGCTGAACAAGCCCGATTCTCTCAGCCTTTCCTCCCAGCAGAGCTGCTCCATCCCTCTGATCATCCTGGTGCCTCCTCTGGACTCTCTCTGGCAGGTCCATGTCCTTCCTGTGCTGGGCCCCAGAAATGGGGGCAGTTCTGCAGGTGGGGTCTCACCTGAGCGGGGCAGAGGGGCAGAATTCCCCCCTTTCCTGCTGCCCAAGCTGTGGGATGAGTCCAGGACACGATTGGATTTCTGGGACTGGAGCAGACATGGCTGGGTCATGTCCAGCCTCTCACCCACCAGCACCCCCAAGTCCTTTTCCCCAGGGCTGCTCCATCTGCTCATCCCCAGCCTGGACTGACACTGGGATTGACGCTGGAGCAGCACCAGCCTTTGGTCTTGTTCATAAAAGCTAAATGAAAATACAGTATTAATACAAGTACAAGACTAACATTGATAAAACAGACAAACAAAATGCTCATTTTTTAATGCAAGCCTTTTAACCCTGCAGCTCTTTCTTTGTACTAGGAATGGAGTTACATTCCTCTTAAATCCTGTGCTTCTAGACTCTCTTTTTGCAGCAGCTCAAGAGCAGAAAATTGGGAATTTTTTCCCAGTTCCCCCCATGCCTCCTGTAAACCATGACCTGGAAGGCATCCCCTGACACAGCAAACACACAACAGCATTTTTTTCTCTGTCCATACTGCTATCCCAGAGTTCTGGGGGGTGAAAATCCTGTCTACAGCCGACCTCTGAAAAGGTTTCTCAGCAGGAAGTGTGGCTTTCTGTTACAAGCTTCACTCCATAAATTATCTTTCAACAGAAATAATTTGAAAACAAAATAAAAACCTCAACAATCCAACAGAGTGACTTTAAAAACAATGAATTGTGTAAATAATGAGAGAAGCAAATGCCCTTGAACAGGTCCTCACCTGCCTGTACCTTGCTGAGGCTTTAGCAGGAGTCAGCGTGGGTTTAATTAACACCTTCCTCGGCCCAAAATCACCACGTTGTTCCCAAAGACAGAGTGACTCCCGGGTGAGAGCCTCCAGATTTTGTTGTGCCTTCAGAGCCTTGGTTAATCCAGGTTTTTTTCAATTTCCTGGGACAGCAGGGTGCTAACGCTGCTCTGCTTGGAGCAGAGTGCCTGGTGACAGCCCTGATCACACCAGGGCCTCCCAGATGTGCCCGGAGCCTCGGGAACCCCAGGGCACCACTGGGCTTGCAAACGGCACCCGGTGGCTTTTCTGGATCTGTGCCTCTGCTCCTCATCAAATGCCAGCGGCACAGGAGGGAATTTCTCCTCCGGATGCCCTCGCAAAATTGTAATGACAGACAGGAGCACAGAGTTTGCAGCATTGGAACGGAATTGGAGCCTTTTGGAAAGCGAGGGAGGGCAGCGAGATCCAGATGCTGGAGGATCCTTGATTGAACTCGGAGGGCTTTTCCTTTTAACAAACCTTCTTCTTATCTCCTGTTTTCCTGCAAGGTCTGGAAAGGGATTAGACTTTTGATGTTGGCCCTGCCATCACCTGGGAGCTGGCTCATCCCTTATCCGTTTTGGTCCATGCTTTAGGATTTGGTTTTGCTGTGGGATTCATCCCCTGACTCCCTGCCCTGCTTTGCGGGGTCATGGGAAGGACACTGGACACGGGATGGTCCTTCCTGCCCGTGCACAGGGTTTTAAATAGATTTAACATCTGCAGTCCCAGAGATCCCAGCTGGATCGTTCGTCTCTAGGCAGGAACAAACCAAAAAGGGGATTGGACCTAAATTATCCTTAAAGTCTCTTCCAACACAATCCAATCTCTGCTTCAGCAATTCTTGATTGTTTTCAGACCTTTCGGGAATCCGCCTTCCATCACAATTTCCATAGGAGACAAGTTCAGACTGTGACTTCCAAGTCATCTAAAACATTTTAACGCAGAAACTTTGCTCTTTTTTAAGGGCAATGTATGATTTGCCATTTATTTTCAGTAGATGAAGGATTTTACCAGCTGATTTCAGCTTCCAGCGGACTGAGTCATCTCCCCAAGATCATCTTAAAGATTATAATTTCTGAAGGGTGAAGAACTGAGATAAACAGGGAGTCTTGGAAGCCAGATGTTGCATTAAAATTGTGGAATTAACCCAGGTGCAGTCACCTTAACTCTGACCCTTTCCCATTTCTCACAGTCCTGTAGAGTTTGTGTTTAAGAACCAAGCTTTAGGATGTCATTTTTGGAACGGATGACTGCCAGTCCAAGTGTGCTGTGCTATTTTTATGGCATTTTTAGCATAATAACATATCCTGTTCAAAGCCGGTGATGTATGAACATAAATATATCTTATTTGCCCATTAATGTTAGACAGGAAAAGTCATTCTTTGTGCAACATCTGTAATGCAATCATTTCACTTTTATCTTCTCCTTTTACGTGTCTGAGCAATAAACCTTGAAAGATATTATTTATGGAATTTGGTGCAATACCATCACTGTTATTACAGAACCAGGATTTTTCCACTCATTCAAAGAAGTTCTGAAAGGTTTTTCGGGTTGGTATTTTTTGTTGTTGTTGTTGTTGTTTTTTATTGCTTGGTTTTTATTGTTGTTGGAGGATTTTTTTGAGTTTTTTGTTTGTTTTGTTTTTATTGGGGTTTTTTGTTTGTTTTGGGGGGTTTTTGGGTTTTGTTTTGTTTTGTTTTGTTGGTTTTTGTGTTGTCCCTCTAGGATTTTGAAGTGGGAGGATTGTGGTGTGTTTCAGAGAATCATGGAAAGGTTTGGGTGGGAAGAGACCTCAAAGATCATCTCATTCCACCCCCTGCCATGAGCAGGGACACCTTCCACTAGACCAGGTTGCTCCAAGACATATCCAGCCTGGTCTTGGACACTTCCAGGGATGGGGCAGCCACAGCTTCTCTGGGCAACCTGTGCCAGGGCCTCACCACCCTCCCAGGGAAGAATTCCTTTCCAGTATCCCATCTAAACCTACTCTCTGTCAGTTTGAATCAATTCCCCCCTGTCCTGTAAAGGCTCCAGGCTCCTGTAAAGAGTCTCCCTCTTTTTTCAGGGAGAAAACTTGCTGCAAGAGAGAGGGAAGGCATCATTTCCATTATTTTGGGTTGCATTTGTGAATGAATGGGCACCATGGCCTCGAGCATCATGAAATTCAAACTTTACTAACAAAGAGCAGACTCGTCCTGATTTGAGACAGTAGCAAATCCAGCCCTGAAAATGCACACACTGCATTGGGATGAATAAATAAAACACATTTGGGGTGATTTTTTTGGCTCCAAGACCCCCTGGTATGGCATGGATCACATCCAGGGGTGTGACCTCTCATCCCCATCCTCATGAAAGAGGGAACACTGCTCATTGAATCTGCTGCGAAGAGCCTCTGGCTTGTGTTGTGTCCAGATCATGACAAAAAACATCTGACCTGTCAAGAAGGAATTCTTGACTGAGAGGGTTGTGAAACACTGGAATTGGCTGCCCAGAGAAGCTGTGGATGCCCCATCCTTGGCAGTGTTCAAGACCAGGTTGGACAGGGCTTGGAGCAATCTGGGATAGTGGAAGGTGTCCCTGCCCATGGCAGGGGGTGGAATGAGATGGGCTTTAAGGTCCCTTCCAACTCAAACCATTCCATGATTCCACCCCCAATAGGTTTGACCTTTTAATTAGTAACACAAAGATCTCCTATGAAAACTCCCACTTCACCTGAAGGTTCTTATCTGTTCTTCATGTCCTGTGCAAGACTCGCAGCTGCACAGCCCAGTCACCAAAAAATCAATGTTTAAGTGGAAGCGAATATGAAAATGATTGCTACTGTAAGGCAGGGAATAAAAGACAGAGGAGGAATGTCTTTTCTAGTGATAACATGTGAATAAATCCCTGTGGCTTATTTTGATATCGCTGACATTTTTCATAAAGGCATTCTCCAAGGAGCCAAAGACATCTGTCAGCACAGAGTGAAGTGTGTACAAATGAAGCACAAATCCACCCTCCTGAGGAATGACAGAGGTGTCGATAATTTCAGTAGCTGGGAGGGAGCAATTCTGATGCAAAATCTGGAGGAGTGAATTCCAGCTTGAAGGGAGTTTTATCTCAAAATATGATCACGGTGATGCAATCATGGAACGGCATCACCCTGCGCAAGGAAAGCTGCAATCATTGGAAATGCACCAGGCATGTGGAAAAGAGAGGAGAATTCAGGATATGGCATCATGCCTGGTTTCTGCTGTGTTTCTAAAAATTTGACTTGCAAGTCCCTTTCGGGAAAATAATGATTTTAAAAAGGATTTTATTTTTTTTTTAAAGATGACAGAATTCAGTGAAACTGCAGAGAGCCCCTGGTTCCTGGTGTAGTGAAAAGTAATGGAGCTGTGAGGAATCAATCAAAGGGAATGCCAGAGGAGCAGGGCAGGGATTGTCCTTCTGTGCTGGGCACTGCTGGAGCACCTTGAGTGCTCTGTCCAGTTCTGGCCCCTCATGACAAGAATGACATTGAGGGGCTGGAGCATGTCCAGAGAAGGCAACAGAGCTGGGAAAGGATCTGGAGCACCAGGAGCAGCTGAGGGAGCTGGGGGGGGCTCAGCCTGGAGAAAAAGAGGTTCAGGAGGCACCTTCTGGCTCTGCATAACTCCCCGAGAGGAGGGTGCAGCCGGGTGGGGGTCAGGCTTTGCTCCCTGAGAACAAGGGACAGGACAAGAGGAAATGGCCCCAAATTGCTTGCAGGTTGGGCATCAGGAGGAATTTCTTCGTGGGAAGGGTGTTCAGGCTTTGGAAGGGGCTGCCCAGGGAGGTGGTGGAGTCCCCATCCCTGGAGGTGTCCTAGGAAGGCCTGGAAGTGGCACTCAGTGCTCTGGTCTGGTGACAAGTTGGGGATCAGTCATAAGGTTGGCGTTGATGGTCTCAGAGGTCTTTTTCAACCTAAATAATTTAATCTATGATATTATAATTGAATGTCTCTATGAAACTGTCTCTCCCTTTGGCACTTACAGTGATTTTTAGCCTGTCTGTCCATCTATTTTTCCAAAGCAGACATTTGAAGGTAACCTAGAAAACAAAGCTCCAGGACAGCAACCTTGACTGCAAACATCAGCTGCAAAATATTTCTGGGCTGTTAACTGGGAAATATTAAAGTGCCCTGGGGCAGTGCTGGAGGTGAACGCTGCCCTCACATTAACCCAAGAGCAGTGCTGAGTCAAACTTGCAGGACTGCAAAACTCAGATTATCTTTTACATCCTCCAAAAAATCCTTGGGAATTTTGTTTCCTTAAGTGCAAATCCTGGCACAAACGTGCCAGGCAGTGAAACTCCCTCTACAGCCCTTGGGAGACTTTATTGTGGTGTAGAAGGTTCTTTTTCCTTCTGATGTGTCAGAACTTGGGGCTTGGTGTGGCTGGGGACAGTTACATCCTGCAGGGATGTGCCTCCCAGGGCAGAGCATCCGTCTGGGGTAACTCACAGAAATGGGAAATGCTGGTGTTCAGTCATCAAAACTGATCTTGTGCTTCCCAAACACCAGGAGAGTCTCACTGGCTACAGGGTGAGGCCTCCAGGATAGTGCTGGTATCCCAACTCATCTCCCTCGGACATGTTTGGTTTTAAGGGATTAACCACCATGCCGAGATCACAGCGGGAATACAGGAAGATTCTGGGCTTTTTTGAAGGAGAAACCTTTTTTCCTTGATCTTGGCATTGAGATCTTCAGCCAGGGAATGGAAGATACTGGGGTAATTGGGAGCAGTTACCAGCAGGTCCCAATAGGCACTAGCTCTAAGGAAGAGAACACAAGAGAGGGAACTCAGGGCTGGAATTGTGCTTTTTTTCTGTCTCACTTTGTTCTTTTCTGTATTATTATCCTCTCCTTTCCTTTAAAATCAACCCTATCCTGGCATACAATGGGTAATATCCTGTTGATTCACCTTTTAATGGAGAATCTGCATCAAAAAGTGACATAGGAGAGCTTAAAAAGATCGTTTAACCCCAATTGCACATCAGCATGGAGCATCATCCAGCAAAAGGAGCCCCTGCGGACAGAAATCCATGTGATGTTCCCTTCAAAAAGCTTGGAATTATGTAAATAGCATGGTTCACATGGGAGGCCACAAGGATTCAGACACGTTTTTGCATTTCTAAAGGCAACTTTCTTAAAGCCCCCTCAAATGTAAAGAAGACTGGAACGAAAGGAAAAATCAAATGTTTGTTACTCCAAGCTCTGTCCAACCTGGCCTTGGACACTTCTAGGGATGGGGCAGCCATGGTTTCTCTGGGCAACCTGTGCCAGGGTCTCACCACCCTCACAGGGAAGAATTCCTCCCCAATATCCCACCTAACCCTGCCCTCTGGCAGTGGGAAGCCGTTCCCACTTGTCCTGGCACTCCACCCTTTGTCCAAAGTCCCTCTCCAGCTCTCTTGGAGACCCTTCAGGTACCAAAAAGCCACAATAAAGTCACCCCAGAGCCTTAAATTAAATTCTATTCCTATTTTTTTTGGCTGAACGTGAAAGTTCAGGTTTAGGAAGTGAGGATTGATTGTATGATCAGCTCATGGAATCACAGAAGAGAATCATGGAATCATTAAGGTTGGAAAAGGCCTTCAAAATCATCAAGTCCAGCCATCCACCATCACCACCACTCTGTTCACCACTAACCCATGTCCTCAAGTGCCACATCCACAGGTTTTTGAACAATTCCAGGTTCCAGGTGATTCCACCCCTGCCCTGGGTAGCTTGTTCCAATGATTTGCAAACGTTTCAGTGAAAAAAACATCCCTAATATTCAATCTAAACTTTCCCTGGTGCAACTTGAGGCCATCTCCTCTTGTCCTATCCCTCATCCCCTGGGAGAAGAGACTGATCCCACCTCACCACAACCTCACTCCAGGCAGCTGTGGAGAGCGATGAGATTTCCCCATGCCAGGTGTGATGCTCCAATTGTTTTTGAACTTCTGTTTTGCCTCCACTGTGCTGTTCCCCAAGACCACGAAGGAGTTCTAGAGAGACTGGTTGGATGAGAATGTTCTTATCACCCAAGGAAAATCCAAGGATTAACTGAGCACTGTCTGGGACTATGAAGGAAGTTTTACTTTCCTGCTTTTTTTTTTTAAATCTCCCATCAGGATCAGCTCTCCCCACCAACTCCAGGCTGATGCGAGTTCCAAACACGCTGGGATTCGTCCTTTTTTTAAAGCTCCAGTTTTAGGAAGTGGAGAGGGGCGGCTTTTGCAATTCCTGAATCATCGTGGAATTCAGTCCTGCCTACACACTTAAAAGCTTCTCCTTTTTCCCATCAGGGACTTGGCTCCTTTTTTCCAAAGAGTTTGCATGATAATGCAATTGTTATTTTCTCAAGGTTCTCTGTACTTAGATGAACCTCAGACAGAGAGAGGAGAATGGTTAATTAGCCAGACTAATGAGACCTGAGATCCCCAGTTTCAGTGCAGAGTTAAAGAGGGCTCATTAAAGCAAAAACCTCATGGAATGAGCCAGCTCCAACAAAAAGGAAGAAGAAGGAAGAGCGTTAACCCTTAAGGAGGTTTTGTTTTCCATCCAAGATGGATGGAGGAAGGAAATAACACAGGGAATGGATAATTCCATCCTGCAACGGATTTGCTGGGCTGCTGAGTGGGCAGATTTCCCATGGAAAATGAACCAGCACTGTTCAAACAGTGACAGTTTTCCCATGGGAAAGGAGGGAGTGGTATAGGGTGCAGGGTTCTGGGTGAGAATCCATCAGGGTTTTTTGGAGAGGTACAGAGAAGAGCCCACATACATAAAACACCAACAAAAAGGGAAAAAAAAATAAGGGTTATCCTTTCCCTGTGAAATTCAGGGAGGCAAGGAGGTCATTCCTGGTCAGCTGGGAATAATTTCTCCAGTGTTCAACCAAATAAATGATGAGACACAGTCACAGAGACTGTGCTTTTCTCTCCTCTTTGCTGCATCGATTATTGCAACCTTTGGCACATTTGGGTGGTGATCTCCAGGTTCAAGCTGGATATTAGGAAAAATTTCTGAAAGAGTGGTTAAGCCTGGAACGGGCTTTCCAAGGAATGGTGGAGTCACCATCCTTGGAAGTGTCCCAAAATTGAGTAGACCTGCCAGTTCACCATATGGTTTAGTGGGAATGGTGGCCCTGGGTTGAAGGCTGGACTTGATGTTCTTGGAAGACTTTTCCAACCTTAATAATTCCATGATTCTATGAGTCATTTTCTTCATTTCTGTTGCTCTCAAGCCCTTTTGCTGACACAAAATGCCAGCTCAAATGGAGTCGTTTTTATATATTTTATATACACTTTTAAAAAATCTACTCTAATGTACTAGAGTACCAAAAGAACAACAAATTGATTTACACAAAGCCCAGGAATTCACAGAGAAAAATAAACAGACTGAACCTTTGCCTTGCACTTATGGTTGTTACACTGGTATTTTCTTTTCTTTTCTGTTTATTAATCCCTGTTTTGAAAAACAGAAGAGGTAAAAAAGCGGGGGGGAAGCTGTCCAGAGATTAATGAAGTGTTTTGTTTTGCTGCTGTTGCCTCTTTTTTTCTCATCTGCTTACAAAAAAAAGAGATGAAACACAAAGAAGAGCTGGCCTTTATACACTTTATCCTTTGGAAAATATTCCACAAGCTGCGTGCAAAGCCAAGCTAAACCTAATTTTTAATTCTGCCCTCATTTACAGGGACGCATCTCATTGACGTAAGTCCTGGTGGCGTAGAATCCTTTTCTCTGGGGGCCCTGGAAGATCAGATCCAGCTCCGGGGAGGTGGGTGGGAGCTGCTTAGATGAGCACAGCGACAAAGCCTGAGTGCTAAAGAAGATGCAAAAACATTTGAAGGAGGCAAAACTGTAGGAGGGAAATTGGGGAGTTGTAGAATTCCTGGGAAATTGGGGGCTTGTAGAATTCCTGGCACCGCAGCAGCTGGGGCTGGACCCAGTGGTGAATGGCCCTGTATGCGTTAAATGCGTTGATAATGGGTACAAATTATGAGACTTTTTCAACTTTTCTGCTGTCACTGGAGGAGAATTAGTAATGGGCAGCTCAGCTGTGTTAATTGCAGTGCTAATTAATAACACCCTCCATGCGTAGATCACCTCACATGGTAGAAACAGTCTTGGTCATTTCTCCAACTTAATAGATGGAAAATATTGATCTCGGAGTTAAAACCAGCAGCACCTGGGCTCTGCTCCACTCAGCTGATGGAATTTTCATGATGGATGGGACAAAAACCTTATTAACGAGGCTCTTTGAAAGGACAACACATCTACAGAGCATAAACACGCAGAGGAGCAACAACGATGAACTCAAAAGTGATTCCAGTGCAAGATGATGGAAACCACCAGGAATCTCACACCGAGGGATGCTCATGTGCTTGTGGAATGTTAATGATCCAAAATGAGATGGAGACGTTCCTGTTTTGTTATATTAGCTGTTGGGAAGCTGAGGCAAGGAGCCAAATGATTCATTTGGCACCTGAAAAATCCATTTGAAAGGGAAAAAATAGATGGATATGACCATGAATAAAATACATTTTAGTTTTCATGAAATAGGGAATGTGTTTTGAAATCTCGCAGATTAGAAAAACTCAAAAATAAGGGAGAAATAGAGAGATTTTATAATGCTGTCAAATAAATCTACCCTGCCTCACTTTATTCATGGCCAACTCCTGCTGAATAACAAACTTCTTTAGAACAAACCATAATTACTGAGTCCCTTCTTTCCAGTTCTGAACTACAATTTAACTTCCGGTAAAATATTCTGATTTGAGCAAATGATTCTGTCCAGAGGACTTGTAGATTCCCCATCCCTGGAAGTGTTTAAGGTTGGATGGGGCTTAGAGCAACCTGGGATAGTGGAAGGTGTTGGAAGGGGTTGGAAGTAGGTGATTTTTAGAGTCCCTTCCAACCCAAACCATTCCATGATTCTGTGGTTCCCAAGGATAGAGGATCAATGGGCACCATAAATAAACTCAACTAGTTTATGCTTTGACCTTTTGCTTTTATTTTTAATTAGTTCTGTCTTGATTCAATTTCCATGAATTGCTGGTTTTTACATCTCTGTAAAACTAAAGAGCCCATAACATTCCCATTTTTTCCTCATCTTTCCTGCTAAATTGGAGAAGCGGAATGGTTGGCTTCACAGGGAAGAGAGTGGGAAGAGGTATAGGAATTGTCAAGAAGTACAAGAGTACAGGTATAGGGTAAACACCCACTATACTTTCCTGATCCCTTCCAAAAAATCCTATAAATTCAATGCCAATAGGATGATTTATCCTCTTTAGGTTTTATGGAAAATTAAGTCCAATCCAATATCGAACAAATGTAAGCCCATTTCAACCCAGTTTGAAGTGATGCTGAGTTAGCATGTAAATGAGTCACTAAAAATCAACAGGAAATTACAGCCTGGAATATGAATCATCCATCGATCCCACAAACGTTCGCCAGGGATAACTGAGAAATTTTGGAGAACGGTGTGGATCCAGCGGGGTGATGTCAGAGAAAAATGAAATTGCTGGAAAAGATAACCAGAGGAGTTAAGGACATAATTTTTTTTTTTGGATCCACACAGCATGGAAAAAAAAAATCTTATTACAACCTCCCGAAGTGGCCTCTTGCCTGCTTTTCCCAAGGAAAATGGAAAAGCAAGTGGAGATGGGTTAAATACCAATGGTGTTGCCTCCCAGCCAGGCAAAAACCCATATATCTTGAGGAAGTGTCCATCTCTATAGAGGCAATTAAGTCTTTGTTTTATAATTCAGGATTATCAATATCTCATGTCAAGGCTGCTGCAGCACTACTTAAAACCTTGATTTGTAGATGAGATAGGACATCAGAAAATGTGTTGTATTTTCAGGGCAAGGAATAAAACAAGATGAAAAGTAAGCTTTTCTTTTTCCCTAAATCTTGATGATTCTTCAGGAGTAACAGAAAATTGAACAAACCCAAAAAATAACTAGCAGGAGATTGGGGGAAAATTATTCATTTTTCTTCCTATTTCTTTTCAAGGGGAAAAGAGAAATAATTGTATTTCTGTCTAAATAAACTGTTATTTTGATGGGAAAAAGTTTAGGAGAAATTAAATATTAATAATAAATTCAGCCTTAATCTACCTATCTCCAAAGGGAGGGCTCATCCTTTATCTTGGCAGAAGAGCCCAGGGAATATCAGGGCTTTAGGAGACTTGGCCACATCTTGGGTCATGTGTTCAGTTCTGAGTCCCTCATCCATGAGAAAGACATTGAGGGGCTGGAGCGTGTCCAGGGAAGGGAATGGAGCTGGGAAGGGTCTGGAGCACCAGGAGCAGCTGAGGGAGATGGGGGGGGGCTCAGCCTGGAGAAAAGAAGGCTCAGGGGAGACCAAAACTCCCTGAGAGGAGGGTGGAGAAAGATGGGTGTCAGGCTCTGAGAGGACAAGAGGAAATGGCCTCAGGTTGTGTCAAGGGATTGGGTATTAGGACAAATTTTATCATGGAAAGGTTTGTCAAGCTTTGGAACAGGCTGCCCAGGGAAGTGGTGGGATCACCACCCCTGGAAGTGTTCAAACACCACGTGGATGTGGCATTTGAGGATGTGGTTTAATGGTGAGCGTGGTGGTGGTGCTGGATTGAAGGTTGGATTTGCTCATAGAGGTTCTTTTGAAACATAACATTTCTGTGAATCTCTGATTTTCTGATTTTCTCATTCACAGCTCACTGTTTCTTCTCCTGGTGTGGATGACAACTGCACAAAGCCTCAAGAGCAAAGATCTGGGATGCAGTGGTTTGGTTTGTGTCCAAGGCAATGAAGCCAGATGTGGGCAAATTAACCCAGGTGTGGTGAGAAGGATTTTCATTTCATCGTGGCATGGCTGGTTGGTGCAGCAGTGCAGGAGCACCGAGACTTTCAGAGCTGCTTTAGGTATTTTTACACTTGATTTTCATCCTGGTGACCTTGCTGTGCCTGAGAACCCCACTCGGCCAAGCAAACCACTGGAAAATGCAACAACAGGCTGCATATTAGGATTCAAAATGGTTCTCAAATCATCTGTAAAAACCAAGCAAATAAATTTCCAAACAAACGGGATCAGATAAGGAGATCATATTTATATTGCAGCAGAGTTCCAGCTAAGAAGAAATAAAGATCATCAATGATTTACCAATAATAGCTGTGAGTACAGAAGGAGATAAGGCTCATGGCATGACTTCAGGGTTTTGGAATAACCTATCCTGGCACAAAGAATTTTAGAACTCCAGCATGGGTTTGTTTTTACTTTTCAATATCCCAGAGTGTTATTTCCTCCCTTCAGATTGCCAGTGTCCCAAAGGAGGACTGCTAACCAAAATACCCTCTTTTATATTAATTAAGACATGCCATGAAAATTAAAATCATCTATTTAAATGGGTAAAAAGGAAACAAAGCTATTGGCAAAGCTTTTAAGATTATTGTTCTACTTCAGAATAGAGCTGAATGAAGATATGGAGGAAGTGGATCAGTGGAGCAGCTCACAGGGGTGATATGAGCCAACAAAGCATCTAAAAATTTACTTTAGTGAACACATTCCTGATGAAGCCAATGGAGAGAGAAGGATTTGAGGCCCTGAATTTTATTGTTTTGTAGATCCATCAATAGGAGGCATGGAGCACAGGTCCAGTGAGGAGCAGCTGAGGGAGCTGGGGGGACTCAGCCTGGAGAAAAGGAGGCTCAGGGCGGACCTTATCACCCTCCACAACTCCCTGACAGGAGGGGGCAGCCAGGTGGGGGTCGGGCTCTGCTGCCAGGGAACAGGGACAGGACAAGAGGAAATGGCCTCCAGTTGAGCCAGGGAGAGTTCAGATTAGATATTAGGATAAAATTCTTCACTGGAAGAGTGGTCGAGCTTCCCAAGATCCCCAGGGAAGCAGCGGAGTCACCATCCTTGGAAGTGTTCAAAAAAATGAGTAGAACTGGGACTTTGCCATGTGGTTCAGTGGGAATGGTGATACTCAGCCAAAGGTTGGACTTGATGGTCTTGGAGTTCTGCTCCAAGCTTAATGATTCCATAATTCCCTAACTGCCACCGAGGTCACCCACCAGTGACAGGAGTGGGAGTTTACATTTCTCGTATCAATGCATCTATACCTCAACCTCCAGCTGATTTTACCCTCAAGGCTCTAATTAAAGATTAAAATGAATATTAACCACTTCCTTATCTGACTGACACTTTCAAATCCATGTGCCACAGCTTTTAACCCACAAATGGAACAAACTGATAAATCACACAGCTGAATATTCTACAATTCTACTTTTTTTCTACTTTTACCCTCTTTGCAGACACCTTGTTCCAGTTCCGGTGTTCCCCCAGGTATGCACAGCCTATCAGTGGGCCTGGAATGCTGCCTTGCAAGCCAGCATTACAATCATTTAAAAATTACAATAATTTAAAAATTATTACTATTATTGTAATTTTCTCTTGAGATATAACCTGGCCCTGTCTGTCAGACTTTTTCATGTTGGAGTATTATTTTCCACAAGGTGGAATTATTAAACAAAACACAGGTTTTCCTTGGAAAATGAGGGGATCAGTTTAATTGAATATTGTGGTAGGAGCAGATTAAAGGGTCAAGAGCCTTTAGAACAGAAATTGTCTGTTCCTAACAGAGATTTTAGAGGAGACCAAGTGAACTACACCAGAAAATTGCCTGGTTTTTGTTAACTGTGAAAGAGAGCCAAGGAATGATCTGATAGGCATCTAAAGTGATACGAACCTCTGAAATTTCCTCCAGTTTGGAACCCTCTTTTTCTCTGTTTCCACCAGTAAAGTAAAATTTATGGGGAAGTGCTGAGCTCCCCAGCCCAGGGAGTGCTGCCCTCTGCTCGGGCAGGGGTTAATGAATGCAGGGCTTTGTGCACAGCTTCCCACTGATTTTCCTGTGAGCAGGAACGTGGAGTTAAGCCACTTACTCCTGTGTCTGACAGTGTCAGTCAGGGGAGATAAGTGGTGTGGAACGTGATGAGGTTGTGGGAGTGGTGGACCTGAGTGTAATAACAAGTGGGGCTTGCTGGCACGCTCCTCTCCAGCGGGATGCAGGGAATGTCCAGGGACCTGCACTGGGGAAAGTTGTCCTCGCCCTACAAATGTTGCTTTATAAATACATGTATTAATGCTTTAGTTTCCTCTCATTTAATAGCAAACAATTAAAACATTGCTGTCTAATTTCCACTTAGGATGCAGCAATAGGGAGAGAAGACAGAGCAGCATTTTGTTAATTAGGTGACGTAATTTTTGGAATAAATTAAGTTCGGAAAACCGTCTGTGCTAAAGTTACTGAGTGTACTGTAAATACAGAGTGGTTTCACTTTTTAGGATCACCCATTTTTCAGGATCGTGGAATCACAGAATGGTTTGGGTTGGAAGGGACCTTCAAAATCATCCAGTTCCAACCAATTCTATTGGACCAGGTTGCTCAGGGCCCCAAACTGGAGGCTTTGGGGACACTTTATGGCCCCTTCCAATGCCTAAAGGAGGTCTGAAGGCTGGAGAGGGATTTTGGGTGAGGACATGTAGTGACAGGACAAGGAGAAATGTCTTCAAACTGACAGAGGGCAGGGTTAGACTGGATATTGGGAAGAAATCCTAATGGTAAGGCACTGGAACAGATTTTCCAGAGAAGCTGCGGCTGCCCCATCCCTGAAAGTGTTCATGGCCAGGTTGGATGGGGCTTGGAGCAACCTGGGATCATGGAAGGCATCCTTGTCCATGGCAGGGGGTGTAACTGGATGATCTTTAAAGTGCCTTCCGACCCAAACCATTCTATGTACCAATAAAGAAATAAAACATAAAAATGAAAAGCTTGATGGTTGCTGAAACCAACCCCCGAGGTCCTTACGAGTGACACCTGCCCAGCTCGGTAGGAAAGAAGCTGAAAAATCTCCCGGATTTTGATGGATCTCTGCTGATCATCTCCATAGATCGCTCCTGATTTGGGATCTGGGATCTCAGACAATAAAAAGCAGCTCCAGTCTGACAAAATGCAGTCTCCCAGCACCAATGTCTGACTATTTCATTCCAAGTATGTTTTAGCATTCCAACTGCCTGGTCCCATAAGCTTCAGAGAAGTTACAGCTACTTGGGATTCCAGAGCAATAGTCCCAGACTTAATAAAACTGTCTTGGGGACTAATGAATTATTTAAAGACTGCATAAAGAAAATGTAACCTATGCATTTAAAGTAGGAAAATCCACTTTAAAGTCATCATTCTGCTGTCTTTATCAATCTTACAAGGTTTTTTCTTCATATATTGGTATTTTGTTTGTCTAGGCTGGATGAATTCCGAATGGAAAGCATTGTCATTTCATTTAGGCCAATACTTGGCTCTGCATAAATTTATATTGGTAATAAATATAAATTCTTTTGTTCTATGTATGTATTTGCCCTATTAAGCAATAAAAAGTGCTTCACACAAAATTGGGAGGAATGACACAGAGAAATCACACACTCAGGTGGAACTTCCTTAGGGGTGTGGATGTTTTTATCCTGGAGCTCACCTTGACTGTGAGGATCGAAGATCTTTTTCTTTTTTGCATAATAGTGGGCTTGAATTTCAAGCGGTGAGAAACGCCAGGGTCTGGAGAGAAAACCAAGTAGCTCAATAGCACCTTGAGAGGTCAGAAACCTCCACTGAGCTGAACGTGGAAGATTGAATAGGGAAGGGGAAAAAAATAAGAGGTAAAGGAAAACCTCTGAGTAATGTGATAGGCATGAAAACTGTGGAAAATCTGGGCTCTGATGCTTGCGGGTGCTGGACCTGCTCAATGAGGAGAAAGTGTTGGGAAGGAAGGGAAAAAGAGAAAATTCCATATTGGGGTGTGGGATGAAATCAGCAGAGGCAAAAGTGCACAAGCAGTGATGGAATCCCTTCAGTTCTTTCTTCTGAAGCTTTTATTATTTGCAAAATCTTTGAGGATTAAACACCATCTCCCTCAAGAAGCAGCTATAGAGGGTGACAACGTCCTTGGAGCTGGAGATGTTTGGGATTATTACATCCCCTTTGGATCATGGAATCATGGAATCGTTGAGGTTGGAAAAGGCCTCCAAGATCAAGTCCAACTTTTGACCAAACACCTCCATCCCCACTAAAGCACATCATGAAGAGCCACATAGACTCGCTCCTTGAACAATTCCAAGGATGGTGACTCCACCACTTCCCTGGGGAATCTGAGCACTGGGCATGGAAAAAGAGGAAGAGGCAGGTAAAGTAGGAAGCTGAGAATGAAGGTATTTTCTGTGTTCTGCACAATTTTCAGCTGAGAGTCATTCCTGAAGCAGAATTGCTGGGTTTATCCAAAGTTTTGGTTCCTGTGGTGGAAGCTGCCATGTCCCACTCCAACAGGAGCAATCTGCTCGGAAAGTTTGCTTGGGAAATCCCCTCAAGGAGGCACAAACATGAGAAGGATGAGGAATAGAAGATATTGCATTTCTTCATCAGGTAAAGGTTTGTTTTTCCACGTTTTCCAATGCTGGATTGGGAACAAACAGCACAGTTAGCAGAGTTCTCCCATTCAAGTCTATTAATCCTCTGTGCCTAAAATCTCCAGGAATTGTTCCCACAACAGCCCTGGAACAGCTTCACCTTTGCTGAGCAGAGCATCTCTGTGTGAGGACACAGGACACAACTCCTCCAGGTGACATCCTGCTCGCCAGAGAGAAATCCCAGCTGGAGAATCTGTGATGTTTGGGAATGGATCATGAGCCTCGTTGTCATTTTCAATCCAGCCAGCTGATGGCTGTGTCGGGCAGGAAATGAGCTCCCAGTGTTCCCAAAGCAGTGGAAGCTGCAGTTTCATCCCTGTGGGGAAGCCGAGAGGATGTCTGAACTCCCCCAAAAAACTCAGAGTCAAGCTCCAAAGAGCACCCAGAGCCTCTGGCTTGGCTCCAAGGGGAGCACGGGATGAAATCTGGTAGGCATTGGGAAAGGGGAAAGGTGAAGACGGGACTGACAGGGGAATTTGGGAGAAGGAAGAGAGGGGATGGTGGGAGCATCTGTTTTGGAAAGAGCGGCTGGGATTAGTCCCAAAAGGAGAGCTGCCAGTAATGCCTGGGAATATTCTGGGAAGAAAAGGATTTCCTTACACTTCTCCCTAATGACACACAGGACCTTCCAGTGGCAGATTCCCTGCCTATGGAGGAGGGAGGATCTTTAAGCTCCCTTCCAACCCAAACAGTTCCATAATTCCCTGATAATTCTATGGTATAAACCACCAGTCCCTCAGCTCCCCACAGCTGTTCCTGTTCTGCTCAGGAGAACTTTGGATTTCAGATTGTTTTTTATCCTGTCAGAACTCACCCAAAGGTGTCAGTTTTAGTAAAATGTGTTCAGAACCACTCCTCCTCCTCCCTGCAAGACAGGATTTTGATAATACTGTCAACAACTTCTTTTCAGCTGGTGCAATAGGATTTTGAGATCACTTTTTTTGGTTTTTTTTTCCAAGAGAAAATAGTGGTTATTTTTATTCCTTTTATGAGCTAAAATGCAGAAAGAAATAATTTTTACTCAGCCATTTCTTTTTGTTGGTCTAATTTTTAACTTTGGGTTTTATTTTATGAAGTATTTCATCCAGTCCCTTCTTTTCAACCTGTATTCTCTCTTAATCTTAGAATGGAAATCACCTTCAAACTGCAACATTTCAAATGATCTGGAAAGCCTTTGATAAATTCGACTGCAATTTAGTGTTAAGGACCTCTAATCGTGGATGCTGGATTTTTCCTATGTGAATTCCAGGAGCAATTCCCTCAACTTGCATGGATACTGCAGCTGTCTTTCCCTGCACCACTTCTTCCTACAGACAGGACACTATTTATTATTTATTCCCCACCTCTGGAAGTGTCCAAGGCCAGGCTGGACAGGGCTTGGAGCAACCTGGGATAGTTGAATGTGTCCCTGTCCATGTCAGGGGGTGGAACTGGATGATCTCGAAGGTCCCTTCCAACCCAAACCATTCCATGATTCTGTGATAAATGCAAAAATAAGGAGGTGGCTGGATTTGGCCAAGATGTTGCTGCCTTTTAAGAGCTAGATATAAATTTTTTATAGCATTCCCTCAAAACTGTCTTATATCTCTATTTGATGCATTTATGTGGGATAATTTCCTGATGCAAGGCCCTGTTGACCAAGCAGCTCATCCCCAGCAGGAAGCCAAGAATTTGCTCCATTACCAGCTCATCCCTCCCCTTCCCCCCAAGTCCCAGAGAGCAAATGAAATCATCAGGGGTTTCAATCTGGAAATGTCTCCTCCAGATAATAATAAGGATTTCTCTGTGAATGTTTTATCAGTTTTTCCAGCACACTCCATCACCACAGGAACACACAGCTCGCGTCGGTCTTTATAGATATCACTATATATCAACTTCTTCTTGGATATGTATTCATAAACATTATTGAACATATATGCAGATTTATAGAAGGATCCTTAAATCAATTTTTCCTTTCCATGGCAATTTCAATTTGGCAATAAAAAGTCAATATGATGGATGTAACTCTCTTTTCCATGCAAAAGCTCAATATAGATCTTTCAGTATCAATAATGCCAGCTATAAAATACGTATCTATAAAACACTCAGTGCTTAAGACTGGATTAAATTAGTGAGATTAATTCTGACACCTATGAAAAGAAGTTAAAAGGAGTTAACTGTAAATTTAGCTCTTTTTTTCCCTCTCTCCTTGTCCTGGCAAAGAGAGACACATTTGATTTCCCACTGATCCAGCAGCCAGCAGTAATTGGTCTGCAATTTATTGTGAGCAGAATAAGAAAGGCAGAAGAAAGGAACTGCAGAGGAGAACTGCTCCTGGTTTGCCAAGAAACATTCCAGGCAGCCTCACAGAGTTGGAATTATTTCCTTTCACCACCTCCAAGCACTTGTAGGATGTGGGATTACAGGAATCCCCTCCCAAAGCCCTGCAGTGGGTCCCAGCCAAGGGAAGTCCTACACTCAGAGCCGTGTACGAGTGGAGAGATGATGCCAAATGCGTCCACAGAAAGGCAAAGAACTGAGAAAGGGTCTGGAGGAGCAACGGGTGGAGTTGGGAGGGCCCAGCCAGGAGAAAAGGAGGCTCAGGTGCCTTCTCACTCTCTACAACTCCCTGACAGGAGGTTGTGGCGAGGTGGGGATTGGTCTCTTCCCCCAGGAAAAAAACAACAGGGCAAGAAGAAACCACCTCAAGTTGTGCCAGGCAAAGTTCAGGCTGGATATTAGGAAAAATTTCTTCACTGGAAGTGTTATCAATCCCTGTCACCATCCCTGAAATGACTTAAATGTGCAGGTGTGTCACTTGGGGACATGGTTTAGTGGTGGTCTTGGCAGTGCTGGGTGAACTCGATGACCTTAGAGGTCTTTTCCAACTCAAATGATTCCAGGATTCTCTGGAATTTGCCTTAAAAAGCCTCTTTTTCTGTGCCTCTATCTCTATATTTCACAAACAACTCCATCAGGCCAAGCCTGAGGCGTGACAGGACACGACGACACCAATGGGAAGAGACCTACTTGAGCTTGGTGAAAATTGGGCAAGAACCAAAACCTGACTTATTCTACAATGTTCGTCTTCTGCAAGCGGAAGAGGAAAGGGAATTTTAGGGAGTTGTAGCCTCTACAGACACATGTCCTGATGCCATCATCATCAGAGGACTGGGCAGGGATCTCACTGGAGAAGTCAAGAGGGTGTCTGTCCTTCTAGGAACTCAAAATCCACCTGCAAAGGGCACTGAGACACCACGGCTTGGCTCCAAGGGAGACACAGGAAGAAAACTGGTGGATTTGGGAAACTGGAGTAGGGGGAAGAGGAGAACAACAGGAGCATTTAGGAGAAGGAACAGTCACCCAGGAGGAGAAGGGATGAAAAGAGCACCTGCACCACCACTGTCCACACCTAGAACTGTTCTTCCCCTGAGCAGAAGAAAGTCACAGTGCCCAGGGCAAGCCTGTTTCATGTTCCTGGAAAGTTAACATCTAAAAACTCTGAATAATCAACACCGTTTAATCAACAACAATTTAGGTTTCTGCTCAGGATAGGTGAGGGTAACTACACAGGATAATCCCAGCATAGGAGGGGAGAGGGATTTTCACTGTGTAAAAAGGGAATTGAATTCAGTCTCCAGGTGTCTTGAAAACAAGCTGACAACAGAAGCTGAAAGCAGCTAAATCCAGTAATTTTATATCCTGGAAATCTGTCCCATGCCCTTCCTGGGTCCTGATCCACATCTGTGTTCAATTTCCCATCTCACTTTTGCCACCCTGTAAACCTTCAGCCTCTGATACGGCATTACACCAAATCCATGGACGGGATCTATCTGGGATTCAGCAGCTGCTGCCTTGTACTGAGCCCTGGGTTTCCTTTCATGGCTCATTACAATAAGTTAGATTAGAACTACAGCTAATTGCTATTGCTGTAGCAATTTACAGGAGATGTTGTTACTGTTTGTACATCATGGAGCTGGCATAATGACATGTTGTCTTTCCTAATTATATCAGCCAAATAATTCCCACTAAGTACTGGCATAGTGTTTTAATTAATATTGTTACCCCCGGATCTGTCACAAAGCTCAAAACTCTGGAGCTGGAAAATGACTTCTTTTGTTTCCTTTTGTACCTTCAGGAAAGTTGAGTGGAAACCTGGAGGTCTTGGATTTTTTCTCTAAGAAAGAGAGAGCTGGGTTTGATTGTCACCTTTGCCAAGGGCATAACCGTGGGCAGGTAAGGCGGAATTTCACAGCCTCGGTGAAAAGAGGAGAGAATATTTAAATTTATTTCTCTTGTCTTCAGCAGATGGGATTTCAAAGAATTCCTGACTTAGAAAGTGAGGCTTTAGTGAATAGGAATTAGCCAGCAAATGGGTTTGTGCTTCAGGCCTAGGCTCACCTCCACTTAGGTGTTTAAATTAACAGTTAGCAATTAGTGATTGGTTAAATTAGGATTCAGTTACCCAGGCTGTGTTTGCAGGTGAAGTGAAGCAGGAAAACATCTCTGGAGGTGACCTTGATCATTAGTTTGCTGTTTTTCCTTATTTAAGTAGGCTTTAATGTTATTCTATGGCACAGTAAGTGACTAAAACAAGGTGGGATGGAGTGGAGATCTCAGGAACTTGTGGTCAGTGGTCCAGGACCCATCCACATGTGCATTTCTCACTCCAGGTGCACTCAGGTGGGGTTTGTGTTGCTATGCTGGGAGCTCCACTGATGTCCAGACCAACCTTCTACACAGAAATTGTGTAATCAAACCATCAGCCATAGATGAGCAACCTGGTCTGGCAGAAGGTGTCCCTGCCCATGGCAGGGGGTTGGGATGAGATGATCTTGAAGGTCCCTTCCAACCCAAACCATTCTGTGGTTCTATGATTTGGTGATTCACGGAATCACAGAATGAGTCAGGTTGGAAGAGACCACTGTGGTTCCTCTGGTCCCACTCAAGCAGGGCCATCCCAGAGCACACGGCACAGGATTGTGTCCAGGCAGGTCTGGAATATCTCCAGTGAAGGAGACTCCACACCCTCCCTGGGCAATCTGTTCAGTGCTCAGTTCCTGGACACTAAAGAAGTTTTTCCTCATGTCCAGGTGGAACTTCCTGGGGCATCAGTTCCTGCCCGTTCCTCCTGTGCCATTGCTGGGCCCCACTGAGCAGAGCCTGGGCCCTGCTCTGAGCCCTCCCTGCAGACACTGACATGGATAAGGTCCCCTCTTAGTTGTCCCTTCTCAAGGCTGAACAGGCCCAGCTCCCTCAGCCTTTCCTTATCAGAGATGCTCCAGTCCCTTCATCACCTTCATAGTCCTCCTCTAGAGCTGCTCCAGGAGCTCCACGGCCCTCTTGTCCTGAGGAGCCCAGCACTGGACACAGCATTCCAGATGTGCCTCACTGGATCTCTATTTATTGCTCTTTGACTTACGGGTGTAAGCCAAAAGCGACAAAACTGGCCTCAAAACTAGAAGGGAACATCCTGAGTGCTGAGGCTGCTGTGACTCCCAGCGTGGGAATGCATTCCCTGAGTGATGGGAACAGCCAGCTCCAGGAGCTGGGTTTTTCACAGCTTCACAAGTATCTGCTCCATAAAAAGCTGCCAATGGTTTTGTCAGAGTGTGAGCACTGCAAGATGTGCAGGGGACAGTTGGAGTTCAGGAATTCGTACTTTGGGGAAGAAGCACCCCGTGGTCGATTAAGGGGTGTTTTAGAACCAGCTGGATCTCTCTGAACTTCTCACAGGGCAAAGGTCTGTGTTTAAAGGGCTTTGTCACCTCTAAAATGAGGACATGCATACACTGAGAGAGGTTGAGCTGCAATAAGGATGAGACGAGGGAGCTGCTGGGTCAGGCAGTCATGATCCCGCTTCTGACACCAAAACAATGTCATGATAACTGAAATAATGTTAGGGGCTGATTATTCAAAGATGCCTCTGTCTGAATTAAGGTGCAAATGAGGCCATAAAATTCACGAGTACTGATTTTATTTAACAGCGAGTGTGAGGTAAAGGGTGGGAGAGAAAGACAAAGAGAGACAGGTTAAATAAAAAGAGTCACCCCCACATGGTCACCACCCCGTGGTGTCCCACCAGCCCTTTGTCTTCTGGTCTTCTCGATGTGGACATCTGCAAATGTTCTTCTGGAGGTACCACTTTTATACAGTCCTGGGTATCCAGAGGTGTCCAGTGCATTCCCACAACTTGGGACGGCCTGTGTGTAGGCAGTTGCTTCCTTTTCCCCCCAGTTTGCCATGGTGGGAATTTTTGCCTGGATCAGTTACCCAGATCTGCATCACCAGGCCTGGAATCTCCCCACTGTTGTATCTGCACTGTGGAATTTCGTCCTGTGTGCAAATTCCAAACCCTCACCTCCGTTTAGGTCTGATGTTAATGCCCTCCTCTTTGCCCTCTGGTCTTACCTTAAGTTCCTCTTGTGGTGGCTTTTCTTGTGGGAATTTCCTTCTTTGACAGTGCTTTGAGATGAGCTGTTGGAATTCTAAGTCCTGACAAAGGCAACAATGGGAAGATATTTGGGAGAATGCAGTGGCTTCACGCATTTGTTGACCCAGCTACTGCCTTGGGGATCACCCCCAGGTTCTACACAGACTACATTAAAATAGATCTTTTGCCAGCCAGGAACTTGTCCTCCCTGAGAATATAAATCATATTCTGTGTCTATTTTTTCCCATCTGTCAGGACAGTACGGACAATGGATTTTCTGTCTGTCTCGGATCCTTTTTTCAGTTCATTTTGAAGCTGCCTGGAAGAAAACCAGGTAGTGGCAAGGTATCACACAACCTTTGGAGGCCAAAAGCTTCGGTTAAATCAAAACATTTCATTTACCCAAAGCAGAAATGGGCTCCTTTGATTTTTACTTTTTAATTTCACTCTTTATGATTTAACAGAATATACAGTCAGTGGGAGGGAAAAACTAAGAATAAAAGTAATTTGGAAATGAAGAATGAAAATGTTATGTGCTGGAAAGGTCAGTGAGGCAATTTCAGCTTGATTGGAACATTTTGCTCAGGTTTTTTTTTCAGTTTCCCAAGAGATGCTTAATCAAAACCCACAAAATGTTCCTTCACCACTGAATCAGCAGGGCAGTTCTAACCCATCTATTTAACATGATCCACTTTCACACATTGACACCTGCGCCAGAATCGTGTCACAGGAGGGGACAAGGACTCTGCTCCGACTGTGGGACAGAGCCTGGGTGCTTTTAGAGAGAGCGCTTCTCAGCCAGGCTGATAAAACAGCTGATTTAACCAATTAACACTCATTAGTTTGTCCAGGAGAGGTTTTATCCGGATCCAGAAGACTCCTTACATTTTCCAGATTTGCTCTTCAAAAGGTTGTGTGATAAGAAGCCCAAGAATATCTCCCAGGTTGGTACCAGTCCAGATGGAAGCAACAGTGGGGAGCTTTTCATAGAATCATTAACGTTGGGAAAGACCTCCAAAATCATCAAGTCCAATCCTCGACCAAATCCCATCACGCTCATCATAAAGTGCCACATCTACTCATTTTTCAATGCTTCCAGGGATTGCGATTCCGTCATTTCCCTGGACAGCCTGTTCCAATGCTTGACCACCCTTTCAGAGAATAAATTTTTCCTGAAATCCAACCTGAACCTCCCCTGTGCAACCTGAGCCCGTCTTGCACCGTTTCTTTGTGGGAAAGTTCTTTGCAGTGGGTGACTTCTGCTGAAATTGGGTTAATGCACGAGGTGTGATTTGATAAGAAAACTGCAGTGGAATGAAAT
This sequence comes from Oriolus oriolus, assembly GCA_013400235.1. Classification (NCBI taxonomy): domain Eukaryota; kingdom Metazoa; phylum Chordata; class Aves; order Passeriformes; family Corvidae; genus Oriolus; species Oriolus oriolus. The sequence continues at coordinate 1,167,958 of VXBT01013113.1, read as the reverse complement.
TCCTGAGACTGGTGTGTGCCCAGTCACATTTACAGAGCTCTTGGAAGCCCATCCAAGAGAGGAGGGATCAGCACTCGCTGTGGTTTCCTGCTGCAACCAGATGTTCAAAAAGATGGAAAAGAAAAGAGTGGATAAAACTGATTTTTAACTCAATTCCTTACATTTCCATGTGGCTGTTGCACATGAACATGGCCAGAAAATCATGGAATCATGGATTGGTTTGGGTTGGGAAGGACATTAAAGAAGATCTAACTCCATCCACCCTGCCATGGGACGCCTTCCACTATCCCAGGTTGCTCCAAGCCCCTTCCAACCTGGCCTTGGACACTTCCAGGGATGGGGCAGCCACAGCTTCTCTGGGACACCTGTGCCAGGGCCTCACCACCCTCACATGGAAGAATTTCTTCCCATTATCTCATCTACATCTACTTTCTTTCAGTTTGAACCCACTTCCCCTTGTCCTGTCACTCCAGGTCCTTGTAAATAGTCTCTCTCCATCTTTCTTGTTGCCTCCTTCAGGCGCTGGAAGGCCACAATTAGATCATCCCAAAGCTTCTCTTTTCCAGGCTGAACATTCCCAACACTCCCAATTTTTCCTCATAGGAAAGGTGCTCCATCCTTCTAATCTTGGTTGGTGACACTGTGCCATTGCTGAGCTTCCCAGGATGTGAATTCCCTCAACAACCTGCAAAGAGCTTGATGCCACTAGAAATTATAAAGTGAAAACAGAGTTCAGTTCTTCCTGTTCTTTTTAACACCCCAAAATCTCTGTCACATTTTTTTCTGTGGGCCTGGGGGGCGGCTTTAACTCCTGCAGAATTCTTACAGCTCATCAAAAACATTCTGGGCCATCACATGCATTATGCTGCCGTTGAAAAAATACTTATTTATGAGCCTTGCATGTTGTTAACAAAATAACAGCTTTCATTTTGCTTTCATATCCCATAATTCAGGGTGTTTACAGAATAAGCTGAATCTCATTAAATTTCAAACCAAGAGCTGGCAAAAGCCCAGCTTGGCCGAGGTTCCACTCTGTGCAAAAGCTGAGAATGCACCTCAGAGGGGAACAACAGGCCTTGACTTCAGAAAAAGAACGGAAAAATTGAATGGTTGCTGCTTTTAGGGTTCACAAATTTCAGCTGAACTGAACAAAGTTCAGTTTTACCCATTTGTGATTTTTTTTAATGACTGCTACAACAGACACAGATTCAGAACATCTGGCTTTTATTCCTAAACTCGTTGGAGATACCCTGTACAAAGCACTTCCCCTCAGTTTGCCCAACCATTAACTGGAGGTGACAACCCTGATTTTAATAAGGCCTTCAAAAAACTGCTGCCAGGCAGCCTGGCACTGGGATCCTCCCTGCTGGAATAACTGCTCAGAAAAATAACAGCACCAGGCTCATTTCAGCCTAAAACAGGCTGAAAGCTTTTACCCCAGTGCCTGAGCCAGGAAATCAATCAGGAACTGATTTCCATCAGGCTGCACTGAACAAGGGAGTTTATGGGTCTGCCACCTGTATGGGAAAGTCCCAGGGATAAAGCTGTTCACAGCTCTTAGAATCATGGAATTATTTATGTTGGAAAAGGTCTTTAGGATCATTAAGTCCGGCTGTTAGCCCAGCATTACTAAATCCAGCACTAAACTGCGTCCCTAAGTGCCAAGTTTTTAACACCTCCAGAGGTTGTGACTCCACCACTCCTCTGGGGAGTCTGTGCCAGGGCTTAAAAGCCTTTTGAGGTCAAGAAATTTTTCCTAATGTTTTTGAGTTAAACTTCCCCTGGTGCAACTTGAAGCCATTTCCTCTTGCCCAAATGCTTTTTACTTGGGAAAAGAGCCTGATCCCACCTGGCTGCACCCTCCTGTTGGGGAATTGTGGAGAGCCAGAAGGTCCTCCCTGAGCCTACTTTTCTCCAGGCTGAGCCCTCCCAGCTCGCTCATCCTCTCCTGGTGCTCCAGACCTTTCCCCAGCTCCGTTTCCTTCCCAGGACATGCCCCAGCCCCTCAACGTCTTTCTTTTCATGAGGAACCCAGAACTGATCCCAGGATCTGAGGTGCGACCTCGCCAGTGTCAAGTACAGAGGGACAATCCCTACCCTGGTCCTGCTGGCCGCACTGTCACAGGCCAGGATGTCACCGGTGTTTTGGATGTCTCCTTCATGTCCCTGTTATCCAATGCTCAGTCCTCAGGTGTCTCTACCAGAGCCAACAGGTTGGAACCACAGCACAAGGGTCTGAAATTTGCACACCTCCTTCACCCCAGGTTGGAAAAGAGATCTGACTCCCTCAACATGATCAGAATCAGTTTGGAAATCAGCTCTGGAAAGGGCTGGAGAGACAATGAAGTGGGTGGGATGTACAAGGAAGAAGAAGGAGGAGGAAAAGGACGAGGAAAAGGAGGAGAAAGAGAAGTAGATAAAGAAGAAGTAGATGAAGAAGGAGAAGGAGGAGGAAAAGGAGAAGGAAGAAGAAGAAAGAGAAGAAGAAGAAGTAGGCAAACAAGAAGGAGAAGAGTAGGAGGAGATGTAGGAGAAGAAGGAGGAAAAGAAGGAGAAGGAGGACAAGGAGAAGAAGAAGGAGGAGATGAAGAAGAACAAGAAGAACAAGAAGGATTAGCAGCGACAAAATAGGGTAATAGAAAAAAAAGACAAATAGCAGTGAAGGAAAGAAAACACCTGGGGATCAAAAGGATTTGCAGAGCAAAATGGAGCAGACCAAAGGAAAGAAAAGGTTTGAGTGGAGGTGAGAGAAAGGTGGAGACCAATGGGTACAGGTGAAAGCAAACCAAAACCAAGCAGAGCAACCTTGACCAAATGAAGGGAATAAAAAGATTGGTGTCAGTCTAAAGGACTTTATTTCATCCCCAAATTATTGCTGTGCTTTAATTAGGGCTTTTTATCCCCTCTCTTTAACCCCCCTACCTTTTTCTTCACAGTAACATTTAAAGGACCTGTATAACCAGAAATCAAAATGCACTGAAAGTTCAAACACATTGAAAGGATCTAAGTGAAATTTTTCAACATTTCTGAACCCAAAGTTTTCATCTGCAATATATTAGAACGCATTGAAACTGAAACACCTTATTCATTGCTCCAACTTTCACCCATCTGCATTTTCTTACATTGCTTTGTGGAGGAAACCCTTGATCCACGAAGGCTTAATTACTCACTTAATTACGGCCATCCTGAGCATTCTGTCTTAAACCAAATTTCTATAAATTTATTATAAATTTATTTATTATCAAATAGAAATGCTGATGTCTCTACAGACATCCTCCATCCAAAGGGTTGGACTGGTCCTGTTTTAAGAGGGAGAACTGGGATGTTCCCGAACTGCTCTGTCAAGACTGTGTTGTGGGATGCAGGGATTGATGGGTGCCACCTTGGCTGGTGATAATTGCAGGGCAGGGTACAATCCAGGCTTGGTAAAATCCCCTGAACAGCGGATAAATGGGATGTAACTGGATTAAATGTCTGTATTGACACAGCCAAGTAAACAGGACCATGGAATGGGATAAAAAAACCAAACCAACAAAACCAGGTGTATCTTAGGAGTTAAAACCAGTTGTAAACCTTTTGTGAAAAACAGTTAGGATTAATCCAGTCTGCTTTATGGGAAAGGATTAGGATTAATCCACTCTGGTTTATGGGAGCGTGGAGTCAAGCTGTGTCATCCTAGTTGGAGTTTGGGCCAGAGAAGCCCTCCAGTCCTTTAAATATTCTTGTGCTGAATAACTCCCAGAGCACAGCTGATAACAGGAATCCTTTGGGGGAGGAGTTTTTTTTTTAACCTGAGGACTGTTTGTTCTAAGACTCTACCGCAGTCCTAGCCCAGACTGGGTGTTTTGATCGCATCCTGACACTGTGCCCAAAAAAAACCCACATGGGGAATGCATCCCCTTCCTAATATCCCATGCCCTGCTTTCCTTAGGCAGGGAAATACGGATACACACTCTGGATGTCCTGGTGTGGACAGCTGCAAGTGAGGCTGGACGGCCCTGTGGAATAATCTGAAGCTGCTGATGTTGAAACAGAACCCCTGGAGATGCTTTTAATGTGAGAATAGCAAAACACTTCGGGAAGAAATTTTGGTGGAGAGCCAGGATATTCACTCCAAACTCTGAGTGCTGCTCTTGCAGGAGGAGATGAACAGCAAAATGCCTTCCTAGAGGAATTGCCATCTGTTGTGGGCTTTTGTTTGACCTTTACTTTTAGTCCTTCGCTTTCAATCCTCACTTGTCCAAGAAAGTGCTGGCTTTGCTGGCCCCTGGGATTTGTGGGGAAGCTGAATTTCACCGGGATCACGTTTTCAATCCCTTCAGGGAGCACTGAGTGCAGGACAGCAATGGGAGGCTGAAGTGGAAGGGAAGAAGTGGCCTCAATTATGCCAATTTATAGCCTTGGAAAAGCTGCTTCAGGATGTGGGGCCCCATCTGGGCTGTGCAAGGTTAGCAGGGTTAGGAGGCCACGAAATTGACTGTCCTCCATCCAAACCCACATCCATATTCCAGACACTTCCCAAGTACAATAAAATCAAAACATGAATGTTCTGCTCTACTCAATCACTGTATTTTAATTCTTTTTCGGTGCTTTATAGGCTTCAGATATAATTCTGTGCAAGACCTTGCTTAGGAGACACCATAAGGAGCTGAACTCACATGGAAATGTGACTTGGAAGTTTATAAACACATCAAACAAGCAAATGGAGAAGTCCTTATTCAGGGGGAATTATGACCTGATTTATTTTAATTCTCTTTCAGATTGAACTCAGAAGGCTTGAGTTGAACTCACTAAACTTGTGAACATGAGCTGGTGGTCACAAAAACAATGAACATATTCATAGGTCCACACCTAAGATCAGAGCTGGGTCCTAATTGAAAGACAGACTGTGCAGCCTATGGAAGGTATTCCCACAGTTTAGACTGCAACGGGTTAATAAATCCATTATTTCCCACATTTAAGCACCCAAAGTATAAAATCCATGCAGAGACACTGAAATCTGGGTAATTTATTCTGGTGTTTATTCAAATTTTACCTAGAAGTAATAATGATTAATAGATTGTTTGATACATATTTCACCAGCGGTTCCTGAATTAATTCAACTTCTTCTAACCACGGAGAATAATTGAATACCCTTGTTACTCATGTGCTCACAACCCTCCCAATGTTGTAACTGGGTCACTCCAGTGCTCAGATGAATTCAGGTTTTAAAAATAGGCCATATTCAAATGGGTAAAAGGGAAATCGTGACATCAAACCTCAGCAGAAAGTGCTTGTTAACAATTCAATAAACAGCCTACGTGTCATGCTCTTACTCAGTACTTGGATAAGGATGTAAGAAATTAATTTCTGGGTCAGAACTCTGTTCTTTCAGCACAGGATTCCCTGTCCAGCAGGGAAATTTGGAATTAGGAGAGCAAAAAAACTCGTCCCCTTTCTGCAGTTTATTCCCATGCACCTACAGCTGTTGTATTAGAGGAGGTAGAGGGAAAAGTTCTGCCAATTCCACTTTGTGTCCCTTTTGAGTAACTTTTGTCCTTAAATTTGTTGTCTGACTTCAGTACCTTGGACAGCAGCGAGTCCCATGTTCCGTCTGTTGGATAATTAAGCAGTTTGGCTTTTTTCTGCTCTTAATTTTGTTGAAAACCAGTCCCCATTTGGTTACCCCACCCTCTTCATGAATTTGTAATCCTCAGCCTCGTCCTCCACTTCCCCAGGTTTCTTCTCTCCAGACTGAAGCGTCTCTGCAGCCTTTACAATCTCTCCTCTAAAGGCAGATTCTCCACATTCCTGATTATTTTGCTTTATCTGGACTTTCTCTTATCTCAAATGGGTCTGTTTTGAGAGACAGGGAACAGAACGGCACAGACATCTCAGTAGGAGAGGGCATCAAAATTCTGTGTTACGACAAAATCCCTCCCTCTGTGGGGTTTCCAAAAACATCCACGGTGATTCCCAGCTTTTTGCCAGAATTTTTGGCTGTCGTGGCACACAAAGCCAGGGATTTCAGGGTGCTCCCAGTGACAATCTCTGCGATGGCTTTCCTGAGTTTTCACGGACACTTTGGAGCAGAGAAGAGTGCAGGTATGGTTTAGATTGCATTTCCATAGACAAATAAATTAATTTTTCCTCATCTAGACCAGGTTATTTAGGGATACATCCAACCTGGGCTCAACAGCCACTTTGCTGTTCATTTAATTCAGATCCCTGTGAGGTTCCTCTGGAGCTCCACTTGGAATTTCATCCCACTCTTCTGTATCCTGAAAAGTGGCCATTCAGTCCTACTTTTCCTTTTAAACTCTCTGGAGAAGGATTGGAACCTCTTCTCCAATCCCGTAGCATATTGTATTTTTAAATGTTCCTTTTTGAATGAATTTTTGAAGGGATTTTGGCTTTTTGGAAGTCCAAACTGGATTTCCAGCAGAATCTTGCTCTTCCTGAACTGCCGCTCATCTGCCTTTACAAATCCATATTTGCCATAAACTCCTTCTTTCCTATAGAATACTGATTTTCCAGGGAGCCATGCAGTATTTCCAAGACATAAAGAATGTAATCCTTATTATCCCATCTTTTTTAGATGGGAATTAGAACAGTTGTTTCAACCTCTGGCAACTGTGGCCATTTGTAATGCGAGGTTTTATATTTCGGCCAAAATTTTGTATGCGAGTTCCTTCAAGATTCCTGTCCGGGAGATACTTTGGCATTGAACTGATTTGTTTAATTTGGGTGTATCAGGAATTAACAGGTAATTATAGAGGAGAAAGTGGGATTGATACAGATATTTTTGGTATGAAGGCAAGAAGTTATTTAAGGGGAGGTTTAGGCTGGTTATTAGGAAACAGTTTTTCATCCAGAGGGTGGCTGGGCATTGGAAGAGGATTCCCGGGAATGGTCACAGCACCAAATCAGAGCTCTAGGAGAATTTGGACAGGGTGGGATTGTTGGGATGTCCTGTGCAGGGCCAGGAGTTGGGCTCTGATCCTTGTGAGTCCCTTCCAACTCAGGATACTCCATGATTCCATGATTTTTAAATATTTTCTGGCTGCTCAGCCAGCTTCAATGCAGCAGGACCCTCTGTTCTTAAACTGAATATCAGTGTATCAAACCTTTGGTAGACAATCATAAAACTAATTATAAATTCATTTAGAGAGAACATGGGTATTTCTATTTTTCATTTCAGCACTCAACTGTTCCAAATAAAAATAAATTCTTACAGGCATGGAAATCTTTACAGAATTAGGCTGAATTTAGCGGTGTTTTCACCCAAAATTGCAAACCATTAATGTGGGAATATGTTTTAAATGTCAGGGTATTTCCCCTTTATATTTTCTAAATGAAAAGTTTCACTATGGAAATGCCAAATCCCTTTGTTTTGACATTTTTCTGAGTTAAACCTTTTCACCCTTAATTTCAAAATAGCAGTTTGTAATTTTGAAAAATTTACTTCGGTAAAAAATAAGCAGTTGACTTTTTTGTAGATGGACTAACTTGAAGAAGCACTTCTGAGCCAAAAAAAAAAGAGTTCAGCTCAATCTCAGGTGCTGTTTCACCTTTTTTTTCCCCCTTGGGAGGGAGCAGATGGGGCATTATTTTTTTCCATGCTGATTTTTGTTTCAGTTCTCAGCTGCATCTGTTCTATCTGCAATATCCAGGTAGCAGAGTTTGAGAGAAATCCCTCTGGAAAACTCATGTAATGTAATAATCACGGAATCCCAGAACAGTCTGGGTTGGAAGGGACATAAAAATCATCCAGTTCCACCCCCCTGCCATGAGCAGGGACACTTTCCACTGTCCCAGGTTGCTCCAAACCCCATCCAACCTGGCCTTGGGCACTTCCAGGGATGGAGCAGCCACAGCTTCTCTGGACAGCCTGGGCCAGAGGTGACTAATGCTGCTTAATGCAACCCTTGCTCCTCTCCAAGAGGAGAATTATACCCAAAAGCCTAATTAGTGGCTCATTATGGCTCCGGGATTCTATACAATAATTAGCAGGGCTGGAGGAGCTGCCAGAATCTTCCCTCCTCACCTACATCCATTTCTGGTCCTCTGTCAGTGCAGAGGAACTGCTGGGAGCTGAAGCAGTTCTTGTGGTGAAGCTGGATCACCCTCTTAATTTCCTCTTTCTGAATCATTCATCTGACAATTGTTAATTACCAGGTTAATTACCTGTGGAGGTGCACAGGTAGCAGCAACAGCTCCTGTTACATCATCCTTCAAAACCATTTCCTGCTCCTCTGCTCTCGTCAGCTCCTGGCAGAGTGGGGCACCTACTAATTGGCAGCGTCTCTCTAATTGTATTTTAACAATCACATACCTTTCACTCCCACTTCACTTCCAAAGGCATCCTGCATCTGCTCCAGCTCCATTTCCAGGGGGATGGACCCTGATTCCAAACCTTCTCCGTGGTGGTGAGTCAGAGAACAGGAAGGGCTGGGAGAGGAAAGGGCTGATCTGCTTCTCTTTACCTTCAGTGAAGGGACGAAACAGTAAAGGAATTGCTGAAAGATGTAATTACAGGAATGTGTTCGACAGGGAGAGGTGGTTTTGTTTGGACGTTTTGCTGGAAAGCACAGGCTTTGGAAGTACAAGCCTCTGGTAATCCCCGATGGAATAAACTTCCTGCAATGTCTTCAAAAGGGAAGCAACAAAACAGCTGGAAAGGCAGGCAAACGAGCCCAGGGCTGGGTTTCTGTCACCTGATTTCAGATCTCAGCTCCCCACACTGATCTCCTCTATTCTAATAATTAAAGAGAGCTGGTTTGTTCAGCCTGGAGAGCAAAAGGCTCCAGGGAGAACTTAGAGCCCCTTCCAGTGTCTAAAGGAGCTCCAAGAGAGCTGGAGAGGCACTTTGGACAAGGATCTAGAGTGCCAGGACACAGGGAATGGTTTTCCACTGCCAGAGGGCAGAGTTGCAGAGGATATTAGGGATAAATCCTTCCCTGTAACAGGAATTGGATACTGGCACAGGTTTCCCAGAGAAGCTGTGGCTGCCCCATCCCTGGAAATGTGCAAGGTCAGGTTGGACAGGGCTTGGAGCAGCCTGGGATAGTGGGAGTTGTCCCTGCCCATGGCAGGGGTTGGAACTGGGTGGGCTTTAAGGTTCCTTTCAATCCAAACGATTCTGGGATTAAATGAAGAACCTCCAGGGAGCCTCATCCAAGTGTACGACACGGTTTGTCTCACCTTGTGCAGGTGTAGAGCGAAGATTACATCCCAAACTCCAACAATCCCATTGCCTTGCTCTCCAGAGGTGCAGCAAGGACCCTCCAGTGATTTTTCCCAGCTGGAATCACGTTTGTCAGAAACACCCACCCTAAATCAGACAATCATAGAAACACAGAATTATGGAATATCCAGAGGTGGGAGGGATTCACAAGGATCATCAAGTTCCCATTCCTTTTTCTGAACAGCACCAGACAAACCCACTGTTGGTTTCCTGGGAAAATCTACCTGGACCTCAGGACCGACGTGGATCGTCTGACATCAAATCAAGGTTGTGAAGGAATGACCCATCTCACGCCTCTTTCTATTCTCCTTTCAAGCCACAGGTTTCACTGAAATTAGGAGTATTCTAATAAATCTTGCTCCTGACAAATGATATTGAAATTATCTGCTGGCTGGGTAATTCATTCAGGAAGAACACAGGAAAAGGAAGAAAGAGCAAATGGAGTACGAGGCAGTAAAACCACGTCAGGTGATAATGAATAGTTTAAGTTTAGTTTCGTTTGGATTTCATAGAGAAAAAGCAAACAGAGAAAGGTTTTCTTTGAAGTGCCTGATAGTTTTGCCTTTTCAGGGGGATTTAATTCAAAGTTAGGACATTAATGTTGTCTTAATTTTTAAATTAGCCCTTGTCCTTTCCCTTGAAAAATGAATGGAACCAAAAGAAGTAGCATTGGCAAAGTGTCATGAAAATCACCTCCATTCCACTTCTTTTTTCTTGTGTTTCCACAGTAAAAAGATGGGAAGTGTGAAGTTAAAAAGTGAGAAATCCAACCTCTCAAAGAGAAGTGAAAATGTTCATCTTTTTAAAAGTCAAAACAAGCTGCAAAACTCTTCATTAAATTGCTGGTTGGAATCTTTTTCATAACAGTATTGAAAATGTCACTAAAACAGGTGTGATTTGTCTGAATGTTTACATTTTAATGTAATTTGCTTTTTTCTATGGTGAAAAAAATTCATTCCGTGGTTTTCCATTAGCAAGTGTAATAATAAAGACTAAACTCTCCTGAAATCCAGGAGTGGGAGTGGGACAGTCTGCTCTGGAGAAGATTTTACATGTTGAAGGGGGAATTATGAGGCATTCCTCAATTTACACCATCTGCAGAATGTGGCTGCTTCTCATACTTTGCTGACAAAATAAGACTTGTTATAAATCTGGAAGAAGATAAAATGGTATAAAAAAATCACCTTTTTTATATATTTTTTTTTGTCCTACAGGAAATTGGAAGGGAGAAAAGCAGCCAAAACCAGACATGTGTTAGACAAAAAATAGATACTTCACTCAGAAGACGTTGAGGAAAAACAAGTCTCTCAGCAGGGTTATGTCACCTCAGTGCTGTGTGATACCAAATACCTGAACCTGGATTTAATCAAAGGTTCTCAAAGAGGCCAAAGTAAAGAAGAGTCTATTTCTTTATATATATATTTAAAAATTATTTGTTCTTTTCATTTTGCTGCTGAGATAGAAATGAAGATGGAGTGAAGAGAGAAATAACAGTCATGTTGCACACCCAAGCTCCATCTGACAGTAACTGAAAGGATTTCAGCTACTGGAAATCAGGAGGAATTTCTTTATTAGGAGGAATTTCTCCATGGAAAGGGTTGTCAAGCATCAGAATGGGTTGCCCAGGGAGGTGGAGTCCCCATCCCTGGAGGTTTCCAAGGAACCACTGGACATGGCACTCAGTGCTCTGGACTGGTGACAAGGTGGGCATCGGGCACAGGTTGGACTCGATGGTCTTGGAGCCATTTTCCAACCTGAATGATTCCTGATTCTGTGAATCTCCACATTAACCAAAGAAAGAGGCATTTATCAGGGAGGTCAATTCAGCTGAGCAGACAGTTTAGCATTAAATGCATCATTAATAATTTAGTTTTGTGTTCTACATGTTTTGTAACACGTCTCCATGATGCGAACAATTGAGTCCCTGAGAAACAGCTGTGGGACTTTGAAATCACTCTCCAAGGGCCTGGAGTGATGGGAAAAGGTGGAATGGCTTCCCACTGAGACTAAGTTTAGATTGGATATTGGGAAGAAATTCTTCCCTGTGAGGATGGTGAGGCTCTGGAATGGAATTCCCAGAGAAGCTGTGGCTGCCCCATCCCTGCAACTGTTCCAGGCCAGGCTGGATGGAGCTTGGAGCAACCTGGGATAGTGGAAAGTGTGGAAAGGGGGTGGAACTGGATGATCTTTAAGGTTTCTTCCAACCACTTTAGGATTCTACATCTCCAGAGTGCTAAAGCTGGTTTGAGTCACCTGACACACAAGGAATGCCTCACAGAAGTTTGTGGGTGATCACAAACACAATCCAGAGGTGCTGCCTTTCTCCTCCTGATTCTTGAGGTCTCCACCTTCAGTTCTCTGCTCCAGTTCTAAAGGCTGAAAAGCAGCAAAATTTTGATTTTTCTTTCTTCCTCTCTGAGGAAACTTTGTCTTGCAGACCTGCTCTGGCATTGCCACTGCAACGTTAATGCTGAAAAAAAACATATTTGGCATTTTTAATTGATAAGAGCTTATCTGACAGAGCCTTTTGGGTGGAATTTTTATGAGACACATGGACCGTCCATGCTGCAAATTATCAACTGTAGCTCCACAGGGATAAACTGGAATAAACAGGGATAAACTGGAATAAACAGGGATAAACTGGGCATCTGAGCTAAAGGATTTTGCTGGGGTAGAGAATCACCAAATCATGGAGTTGTTTAGGTTGGGAAAGACCTCCAAGATCATCGAATCCAACCATTCCCCAGCCCTGCCAGGTCCACCACTAATCCATGTCCCCAGGTGTCACATCTACACTGTTTTAAACACCCCCGGGATGATGATTCAACCTTTTCCCTGGGCTCAATCCCAATCCATTCAAATCCAAGCACTATTAGCAGGCCTGGGGCTTGAAGTGGTGTCCCTGGAGGCTGGTGCTGCTTGGGACATCCTTTCCCTGCAAAAGCTGAGGGCAGAAAATGCTAAATTCCAGTGCCTTTGGAACACAAAAAGGGAATTCTGCTGCTGTCTCTGCTATGCTTTTCTTCTTGGCGTGAAGTTCCTGGAGTCTTCAGCTCAGACCTCCACAGAAATGGAAATGAAGGAAAGGGAAAAGGGGTTTTTTTTTCCCTTCTCTCTCATGTTTTGGAAGCTGCTAAAGGTACCTATTTCTTCAAAATATCCAACCACATTTTGGTGTTTCATGGGAACGTGTTGGCTGGAGCTGTAATTCATTCAGATAAATCCATTTGCAATGGAAAATGAGATTCATAGGTGAGAAAAAAATTCTCCTGCTTTATCTTGGTTGTTATGAAATTTTAGGGGAGTTTCTGTGTTCTCCATTGAGTGTCAGTGCATAACCTCCGAAAAATCACAAAACAGTTCTGCATCTTTGCTGCCTATCATTAAAATAGAGATAAAAAATGTCCTTTTTCCATATGTTTTATCTGACTTCTTTTCCTCATTTGTAAATGCTTGAACATGCCGACAGTCTTTGATTAAATATATATAAATAAATGGATGATGTTTGTAATTTTTAATTTTCCTTGCAGTGTTCCAGGTGGTTTTAAATTTTGTTGTGGTCAATTTTGAGCACTGCAGCAATTTCCAGTTCTGTTTTGAACCAACACAAAGGATTGTGATGATCACTGATGTCTAATAAGGGTGGTGCTCACTCAAATCCAACTTTTAAAGTGCAGGAAATCAATATAACTTGGAAATTCTTCCTCCTTGATAGGTGCAGGTGATAGCTGAGCAAATGGAAATTCCTATCTTTGCTCACATGTGCAAAAAGCTTGCCTAAGTCCATTTCCTGAGGAAATCAGGGTGGAAAAGCATCTGTGGAAGTGTCATTTAGCCTCCAGCTGTTGACTTTGAGAGTTTAGGAGACAGGAATTTCATTGGAGAATCATTCAGATTCCTTAATGCTACCTGAAGTTCACTACTGGGGATTTTTTTGTCATTGACCAGGCTGTAGAAAGAGGCCTTGTGTATATCAGTATTGATGGTGGGGATTAGAGATAATCTAAATTTAAAAGAAAAAAGAGAATGAATTCAAAGAAACCTGTGCTGGATGTGAAACGTCCCATCAGTTCTGTAAATGAGAGACATTAAAACAATAAAAATACCAATCTTTACATTCTGAGGGGCCCAGAGCAATCAGGAAATCCATCAGAGGAGCTTCTTCCTCATCTCCTGCTGTCTTTTTCCACATAAAAACTCATATTTCTCTTGGCTGGGGTTGCATCCTGCCCAGCCTCCCTATGCCAGGAATGAAAGTTCCGAATATTTTCTCTTCTCTCTGCTAATGAATTGCAGTTTGGCTAATTGGTCTTGTTTGTTGGATGGTAGGGGTGGTTTGTTTGAAGATTTTGTTGGATGTATCCTTTATAATAATTATTTTCCAGGTTTTTGGATGTGATTCTGTGCTTGGTTCATTTCTTTTGGCTGTTATTCAGGCTGTGGCATTTCCTTCTCACGTGGATTTAGTGTCTCCCATCAATAAATTCACTCTCTCATGAGATATTTTCCAGTTATATTGCTTAGGAAACCAAGGACTGAGGGACAGAAAGTAGGAAAATAGAGAAAAAGTCAGAATTTGACAGGAATAAACATAACTCCGCAGTTACACCTGAGAGAAAGAAATTCAAGTACAACTGCAACCTCCGTTGGGAGAAAGCAGAATTGTCACCCTGTGACTGAGGAAACCCTTGGATGCCCAGAAAATTTGAACATTTATATTGGATATTGAGAAGAAATTCTTCCCTGTGAGGGTGGTGAGGCCCTGGCACAGGTTGCCCAGAGAAGCTGTGGCTGCCCCATCCCTGGAAGTGTCCAAGGCCAGGTTGGATGGGGCTTGGAGCAACCTGGGATAGTGGAAGATGTCCCTGCCCATGGCTGGGGCTGGAACTCAGTGATCTTTGACATCCCTTCCAACCCAAACCATTCTGGGATTTTATGAAATAAATCCTACAAGTGTGAAAAATCCCACTGCATGAGAGTGAAAAGAGGAGATTGTAGGTAAGGAGGGTTCTTAGTTGTGGGCAAAATCCCATTTTTACTGTGGAATGGCCACAGGTCTGTGAGTTTAAGGGAAACAGGGGAACAAATCACCACTGTTATTGTTTACAGCAGTGTCTTTCCCTTGTGCCTCACAGACACCAGAGCATCAGTGAAAATCTCATCATGGTCTTCCACTGAGGAATGACTGAACCAGCATAAGAAGGGAGCAGGGAATAGCTGGGGAATTAATTATGGATGGGGAATTCTGCTGCCCACTCCCATCTCAAGTCAGGAAATATTCAGTCCATAACAATCCCAGCCCAGCATTTTAAGTAAAACTTATTTGCTGTCGAAAGGATTTGTGCGTTTGTTGCCCTGTCACTGACACAACACCCAGCCTGATGTGATCCGTGGAAATCTGTAGGAGAGGGATCCTTTCACAAGGCTGCCATTGCTGGAAGGTTTTTTCCCTTCAGCGCTGTTTTTCTTCATCCCAATCCAGTGCCAGAGCTTTGCCAGCCATCTTCAGAACACCTCAGAACAGTTGTTTACCACTGAAATGAAAGTTCCTTTCATGGCATTTTTCCTGGGAGCACCCTGGGAGGCAGCTGGTTGCCCACAGCAAGAAAACAACAACACAAAACCGTCTACTAAAACACAAATGAGTGAAAAACCCTGAGCCTGTTCTCTGCGAGCTGAGATTGTTCTCTGTTTGTAAAAGGAGCTGATGTTGTCCTCAGGAAAGTTTTGTCACACTGTCCTCAGGATAAGGATAAGGTAGCAAATGATCTGAGCTGGGTTTAATATTAATATTTGTAAGCTTCATCAGCTCACAAAGAAGGACCTGGTGCAGGATGCAGCTGAACTTGAACTTGAACTGGTGATGAAGAAAATCCCTCCTTTTTCCTCATCCTAAAGTAAAGGCGTGAATTGTGTGAATGTCATGCAAACACATTAAGTAATCCAAACCTCCACTCATACACAGACATTGCCTCTTAATTCCTCTTGGCTTTTGCCACTGGAATTCAGCAATAACTTGGGAATGAGCCTGAACTCTCAGAAGGCTTCAGTGATGAGAATTCACCTGGCATTTCTCCATATCAACCCTTCTTTGTGGGTGTATGGGAACACTTCACACAATCCCCTGACCTTCAGGGCATGCTGAAAAGGGCAACAAGGAAGGGTCCCCAGTACAGGAAGGACATGGAGCTGCTGGAGCTGGTCCAGAGGAGGCCACCAGGATGTTCAGAGTGATGGAGCAGCTCTGCCGTGACGAAAGGATGGGAGAATTGGGATTGTTCAGCCTGGAAGAAGAAAAGGTTTTGGGGTGACCTAATTGTGGCCTTCCAGTGCCCGAAGGGAGCCTGCAAGAAAGAAGGAGAGAAATGTTTTACAAAGGCCTGGAGTGACAGAAAAAGGGGGAGTGGATTCAAACTGACAGAGAGCAGGGTTAGGTGGGATATTAGGCAGGAATTCTTCCCTGTGAGGGTGGTGAGGCCCTGGCACAGGTTGCCCAGAGAAGCTGTGGCTGCCCCATCCCTGGAAGTGTTCCAGGCCAGGTTGGACGGGGCTTGGAGCAACCTGGGATAGTGGGAGGAGTCCCTACTCATGGCAGGGGGGTTGGAAGTGGATGATCTTTAAGGTCCCTTCCAACCCAGACCATTCACTGATTCTGTGGAACCAAAGAGGAAGAGATTAATTAGAAGGAACACAGATCACAGAATCACGGAAAGGCTTGGGTTGGAAGGGACCTTAAAGATTACCTAATTCCAACACCCGCACCATGAGCAGGAATGCCACCACTAGACCAAGTTGCTCAGACTGGATATTCATGCTCCGACCACTGGCCTTCAGCAAAACACTGTTTTTATGAGGCAGTTCATTATTTAGGAACTATTTCCAGTCTTTTAACCTTCAGATCAGAAATGTGGATACATTCACCACAGAGGAAAAGAGGACGTGGGTGGCTGGATGCAATAAATTCATTAATTCCTGAGGGGTCTTTTTGCCAAGGTTTTGTTTTACTGCTGGAACGGGTGAGTTGTAAATTGATGTCCCAGGAAACTTTCTTTGCTGCTATTTGAAACCAATACGAGATATTGATAATAAGAATCATCGTTTGATGGTGTTGGGTATCTCTCAGCTGTTTTCCTCCGAGGAAAAAGAGGAGGTTGAGATATAGGATGGATTTAATGCCAGAGTCTGCACAGAGATCTGTAATAGACCACTGTGGGGACAGAGTCTCCTTGTTGATGGTGTGTTCTCACCCCTGATCACAAATTCCAGCTGCTTTAGAGGATGATATTTTCCTTTCTCTGGCTCCCCTCACTTTCTGTCAGCCCTGATGTGTTTACAATCAGCTTTAAATCCTCCTGGAGTTCATCAAAGGACACTTGCCTCACATGGATTCTCCAGGAGAGGGAACTTTCAGATGGTTATGTGGACATTTTTGCTAAGAAAGAACCTCTCCCTACCCTTCCCATGGTGCTTCTTCTACATTTGAGTATTTTTAGGAGTGGATTGATTCATAAAAGCGTACTTGGAGGGAACAAAGGAGGGATCAAGGCCTGTTGCTGAGGAGTAGGATCCATTGTGCTTTTCCTGGGGTTGTAGAGGCTGAGTATGACATTATTCCTGGAAACTGTTCTGTACTGAGGCAACAAATGTTGTGTAGAAGTTAAAAGAAGACTTGTTGGCTGCTAGGACCTAAATCCAAAGGATTTTTTACCTCAGGGGAGCGCTACACCCTTTACTTGTGCCGGCCCTGGGGTATCTCCAGAACACACTTGCACCATCCTTTGTCTGACAGACAAAAGATTCCTGATACTGCCTGGGCGTGGGAACTGTGCAGGGATAGAAACCAGCCAATTCAGTCATTTTGAAAGAACCCAGAGATAAGTTTTCCAACTCAAAAGTGTGCATTAATGTGCAGACTTTTTGTGCATATTAATATGTGCAAGCAAGGCCTCTTGAAAACATCGTCAGCAGAGCCATCACCTTTGTGCCTCACAGTGCAAGGAACTCCCAGATCTAATCAGTGTTCGTATCCTTGGGAAGCAAAGGGAAGGGAGAGAAAAGGATGGATTAATGCAAAAAAGGTTTGTCCAGTGTCTCAGACTGCAGCTGGAGCTTTAAACCAGCCAAACTCAATTTCTTGCCAGAAGAAGTTTGTGTAGTCAGAATCAATATTTATTAATTCAGGGTTCACCATACAATCCCAATCCATTGATCAGGCACATTTTTGCAACTCTAATGAGCTGAAGTGGTCTGCTGGCACTGGGCCTGAGCAGGGCTTGACTTGGAGCCAACCTCCCTGCTTGCTTTGGAGTATTTTCTATTTACTTGACCACATGAGTAAAACTCTGCTTTTTTGGAGGCAAGATGAGTTAACTCTGCAATTCGAGATAGCAATAAACTAACCAGTTTCGGGGTTTTGTGTTTTGATTTTTTATTTACTGTTTTTTTTTTAATCTGTGAAGGAACTGTGAGCATGGTAGTTATAACCAGAAATTCTGTGTGGAACGACAAGAAATCCATCTGGTCAGCTTTATGGGTTAACCAATTCACCTACTCTTGTACCACATTTCTCTTGGAGAAGCCTGGATGGGAGGCCCAAAATACACTTGCAATTCTCTGCTAAAATTGCTCCAAAGGAGTTTCTGCAGAAGACACTGGAGTCTTCTAAAAGACCTGAGTGTCACAGTCAGATTTTGTCCCACAGATTTATTAGACAAGGGGACAATATGGGAACAAGTTACTTTAGAATTAAACACATAAATCCCTAAGATGATTCCAAAGCCTAAACAATCAGTGTTTTTATCTTGCTACAGCATCCTTACCAAGTGTTTCCATAGGATACTGCCAAGGACAAAACAAAAGGAAAAAAGCAATGGACTGGGCACAATAAAATGGGTAATTGATGCTGGAAAATCCTACAGACTTGATAATACTTCCCCTCAGCTCCTGAAAAACAGAGGAAAACACAAGCAGATATCAGCTAAAGTTAGCTGGTCTTCCTTCCTCTGGTCAGGAACTGGTACTCAGCGCATCCATCTGCTTTGGTGGTCGCAGTATTCCTGATATTCCTAAACTCTCCTGATATTTGTTCCATAATAAGTCCAACAGGTTTAATAATTCCTCATTATTTTTGCATGGAGCTGTCACGTTGTGGAACTGCTGCCGAGAAACTCCAGGTTTCAGCCCAAAAAGAACTCCAGTCTCAAACTTCTGTCCTGCCCCAGGTCTCAGGTCTCTCCCTGCTCTCTTGGATTTTTCACAAATTACTGTAAATCAACTATTTCTTTCTACCAACTGACTATTTAATTACTGTAAATCAACAATTTAATTACTATAAATCAACCCTTGGCAATGGACACAAGGGTAAGAGCTCTGCTTTCCTAAGTAATTCAGGAGACCACTCAGATGTTAACACTGATGTTCATTAGCAGAGGACTAATGAGTAGGACTAAATTAATTGTTTTTCATCACTTTTGGAGTAAAGAAAGAAGAAGAAGAAATCTAAGACTAAATTCCCAACCTTGTTTAATTTCCTGCTCGTCTTCCCAAAAGAGTTCTCTGAGATCCAAACTGCTCAGTAACTGCTTGCAAATAAATGTTGGGAATTACTTGAAGGATCCCACAGCCATCCCTCAAGGCTGCTCTTCCTCTGGGAATGACCCTTGCACTGTAGGAGTTGAAGGATGCCTTAAATCCGGACAGATTTTTCAGGATCTGATGTTTTCCTCAGGCCATCTTAAATTCAGTAAGATTTCATTTCATTCTGTATAAAAAGCAGAGCAAGAGGAAGAGATTCCTTCTCGAGCAAACATGGATAAAAGTACAATAACCCTCCATCACTGTAGATAATTCCATGACCATCGTGATGCTGAGGAATCAACTCCAGCGATGCTTTGAAAAGATCTGCGTTAAGATGACACAATTTCAGGCAATGCATTTGTGCCGAAGGCAACTCTCACATGAAAGAGTGGAATTCTGAATGGGAGAGAGCTGCACAAAGATTCATCTCAACTCCCAAAGAGGAGCTTTTCAGACACTTCCACCCAAGCAAGAAGAAATCTTGGAAACTTCTTCAAATTTTGTGTAGTGGCACGGGACGATCCTGAGTGATGTCATGGATGGGTTGAAAGGTGATGCCAACAATCTGCCTTCTCACATTTTATTTCCTCAGATATCTGGGGATAAATTTCCATTGTTTTTGCCTTTGCTGTTACAGCCACGTATCAGCTGTGGTCAAAATAATTGGGATAAGGGGGCTGTTTCTCTTCTGGATGTCTTCAAAATGCCTCGTTTTATCAGAATATTTAATCATTTAAATTCATGTGCTTGAAATGACTGTGTTTATGGCAGAATTCCCTGGACCATTGTGCACCTGTGAGTGTGGGATGTAGGGAAAATCAGGAAGGATCTTGCTGTTTTGTACAGTGGGACCCAGGAGAGTGAAAAGAAATGGCCTGAAATTAAAAACATGCTCACTTGAATCATTTTCTAACAAACTTCTTATGCTGTTAAGTCCTTATCCAATCAATACATCACTGACTTCACTTTAAATGATGACATTTTTTTTCTTATATGTTGTTAAGTCTAATTAAAAGGAATTAGTCACGAGTGACAAATTTGAAGCTCACTACAGAATTACTTCACGTGGCATTTATTAGATGTCAAACACGGGAAGAGTTTGAACCAAACTGGCAAATTCAGCAAAAGTTGTGTCTTGGCATCAAAATTCTTTCTTAAAATTAAGTCATTTGTTATTAAGGAGAGACTTTTTTTTCTAATCTCAAATAACTTCTTTTTCTGTACTTTCTTTTTGTTAGGACTGGAGAACACAGAAATTGTATAATAGTGAGTAATAAAATCCGTCATTCTCGTGAGTAATGCTTTGTAATTAGATGAAATAAAAGTAAAGTAAGTTGAATTGTGTGGAGTGCAGGGCTGGGGGTGGAGTGCTGCACTCAAAGGGTTTTGTGTTAATAATGATGCTGAACTTTCAGTGCTGGAAGGTTCTGTTGGAATTAACATCGAGAGCTGCAGTGGTTTATCCGTACTTTGGGTTCCCAATGCTGCCACAGTGACAGAAATTTGTCACGAAGGAAGAATTGGGATGAATCTTTCATCACTGCAAGCCACAGGCATGAAAGTTTTGGGAAGAAAACCCCTGAAAGTCCGACTGGCTTTGCAATCCAGCCACTCCATGGCTGAGTTCCCCTCTCAAAGGAACACCAGGGCTTGGTCTGCCACAGGCACCCCTGGAATTATTGTTTGCCTTCTCCCAGAATCAACCTGGCTACTCCCATCGTGATCCTTTTGCCACAAAAACACATGAAAATGATAAATCATTTAAATAAAAGATTTTATTTAAAATTTTCTTCAGGTTCACAGAATCACTGACTTTGGAAAAGGCCACCGAGACCATCAAGTCCAACCTCCAGTTGAATTTCCACCACGTCTGCTAAACCTCACCTCAAAGTGCCAGGTCAGCCTGGTTTTTGAACACTTCCAGGGATGGTGACCCCACCCCTTCCCTGGGCAGCCTCTTCCAATGTTTAGTCACTCTTTCAGTGGAGAAATTTTTCCAAGTACCAAACCTGAGCCTCCGCTGGTGCAACTTGAGACCATTTCTCCTTGTCCCATCACTTGTTGCCTGGGAGAAGAGGTTGACACTCACCACACCACAACCTCTCTTCGGGGAATTGTGGAGGGAAAGAAGGTCCCCCCAGGATGAAATGTCCTTTTCTCCAGGCTGAGCCCTCCCAGCTCACTCAGCTTCTCCTGGTGCTCCAGACCCTTCCTCAGCTCCGTTCCCTACTCTGGACACACTCTAACCCCTCAATGTCCTTCTTAGGGCCCCAAAACTGACCCCAGGACTGAAGGTGCCTCACCAGTGCCCAGTATTGGGATTCCACAAACTTTGCTCAGTTCCAGAGCTGTGTTTCTCAAAGCCAGGATCACTTTTCCTCGCATTATGTTGGTCCTTTGCTGGGTGTTTCATCCGCTGTGCCCTCTCCAGCTCTGGAGCAGATGGCTCTGACAGGGCTGTTCCAGAGCTGGGGATTCGGGAAGATGGATATTTCCCAGCCTTGGGCAGCGAGATGGAGGATCTGCCCCAGAATTGGGAGTGCCAGGAGCCACCTGCAGCTGCTCGGTGCAATTAGCATTCTCATTAAGCAGCATTTAATGGGCTTGCTAATTGCCAGCTAGTAATGAAGTGTACAGGAATGTCAGATTTACTGAGCAACTTCTGGGATCTGGGAGCTTCCAGTTTCATGGAAATATGGATGATTTTTCTTTTTTCCTCATTTAGAAGGTGTCTTTCAAAAAGACCGACAAATGGTAAAACCTGATTTTCAGCTAACTCTCCTATTTCTGTCTCAGAGATTCCAGGGAATGCTGAGTCCACTTCCTCCACTTTTAAACTCCCAGTGAATATAATTATTACCACCTTTTGGAAATACTGTCTTATTTCAAGGCTAAATTCAACTAAATTCAATTTCCAACTCTTTGATTCATGCAACTTCCTCTTGCACAACTCGAAATTATAATGTTTTTCCTCCTTGGTATCTCAGTTATTCTTTTAAACACTGAAAAACGGCACAAGAAATCTACTCTTTATCCAATTTAATGAACTGATGTGATGTTGCACCTTAAAGTTCATACAGGATCATGGAATCATGGAGCTGTTTGGGTTGGAAAGGTCCTTACAGATCATACAGTTCCACCCCCTGCTGTGGGCAGGGACACCTTTCACTATCCCAGGGTGCTCCAAGCTCTGTCCGACCTCGTCTTGGACACTTGCAGGGATGGGACAGCCACAGCTTCTCTGGGAAACCTTTGCCAGGGCCTCACTATACTCAGAGTAAGGAATTTCTGCCCCAAATCCCATCTAAACCCACTCTCTTTTAACCCATTTTCCCTTGTGATAAAAATATTGAACAATATTTGCTCAGAATCTTCTCTTAAAGTGATTGCAATGAAGGTAAAAATCACTTCAAATCCTTCGCTCCCCATTCAAATTAGAATTTGCTGGACTGAGACAGGTTTTAATTGATGTAGGATGTGTCTTTTTGTTCCTTTATTTGGCAGCAGCTTCAATCCTGAAGGCACCTGGTTACAATCCAGTGGAACCAAAGTAGGTTCTATCATCATGACTTTATCACTCTGACATGAAATCTCCTTGAACAGATAACAGGTTTCTTTGACAAGCCCTACTTTCCAATGAACAAAGTCATCTTGTGCTGGAGAGATATTTTTAACTTTGAATTTTCTATTTTGGTGAACTTCGGAGTTAACAGGGATTCTGCTTGTTGAGGATGAGACTTTACAGTCCAGCATTCACCACATAGAATCACAGGATATCCCGAGTTGGAAGGAGCCCACAAGCACTTGATGAAATGTCCACAGGCCCTCATTCCTTCGGAAGGTCTCCAGATTTTGAAAATGTGTTAAGAGGAATTCAATCCCAAAACGGCTTCTAAACCTCTTTAAATTTTTCTAAGAAGTTGAAATACCAGCTTCCATCCTGCTGAAATTCTCCAGTATTTCATTGCAACACCTGTGGCCTCAGTTGGTAAAAGTTCAAGTGGAGTAACCTGGTCTGGGAAGGTGTCCCTGCCCATGGCATAGCGTTGGAATGAGATGATCTTGAAGGTCCCTTTCAACCCAAACCATTCCATGATTCCATAAATGTTTATAGGTTAAAACTGTTGGATATTTACTGCCATAATGAGATGGACTAACCCAGGTGCACTGGGAATATTGCAAGTCTCAGCCGATGGATTTTGACTACAAACCTGGGGTTCACAAATGATGGGAGAATTTCGGTGCCTTCAAAATTCTTCTATATAAAGGAATTTACTGCTCCGTTTTTTCAGCCCAAATGTGTGTTTAGGCAGTGCTCTCAAACAGTGGCTCCCCCATCATGCCTAATAAAATGTAAAAGGTGAAAATACGCTGTTATTTCCGTGATATGTTCTCTGCAGCCAGAACACTGCAATGTTCTCTGAAAATTCAGGAGAAAGGGGTTATTTTCTGCTTCCTTGTCCCCACGATCCAGAAGGCAGAGCGAAGGTTGACTGCTGTGCCACTTCCAGCCCTGTTTCTTCTCCGTATGCAGAGAGATGCAATTTTCTTATTGGCACAGCAAAGTGCTGAACTCCTGAATCTGTTTGTCCTTTCTGCAGCAGCACCTCCGCTTGGTAAATAACCCGGGGATGGGAGCAATCAGAGTAGTGAGGCAAAGCAAAGTTATTATGAACTTGTTGAAATGTATGAGGGATGTGAAATGTGAGACGGAGAGCAAAAGGAAAAAAGAACATCCCAGGGGCACATTTCATTGCTCAGGAGGCATCAGGTTGAATAAGTTACAAATAAGCTGTCATCTTAAAAGGTACCAGACACTGACGCAAGTGGAAAGTTAAAACAACAGCTCTTTGAGTATTACAGGCAGCAGCTTTTGGTGTTTTAGTGCAGTCCTGAAAATTGAATTGTGCATTGTGCATTGGCAGTGACTTCGCTGCTAGATAGCTCATATTTTGCTTTTCTTTGGGGTTTTTTAGTTCTTGCTGGTCTCTTTTCTGACTAAACTGGGGATATTGGTTGGAATTAATTTCCAGAACATTGGAGATGGTAGATTTGTGGCCTAAGAAGGTCATCTTAGAACTTATCAGCTTGTGGTGACCATCCCACTGTCTGCACACAAGCAAATATGGATTAATTCCAAGCTTTGAAAAGAGAGAGTTGAACTACAGGTTGCAGGAGTGTTTGTTGCTCCATCCCTGGAATTGTTCAAAAGGTTGGATGTGTCTTGGAACAACCAGGCCTAGTGGAAGGTGTCCCTGCCCATGGCAGGGGTTGGAACTGGATGGTCTTTCAGGTCCCTTCCAACCCAAACCGCTTTCTGATTCTTTGATTCTCTGATTCTATTTTGAACCCTGTTTTCACACCTTTCCCTATATGGCCATTTTTGCAAATTTCCACAATTTCCAGTCTTCAGCAAAAGCTCCCCCTAAATAATAAGTTCCTCCTAAATAACTCAGCCATGAATCAGATTTAATCTAAAGATTTTAAAAGCTGACCTCTCTCATCTCTCTTCAGGATTTGGCCAAGGGCTGAAGTTCATCTTGGCTCACTCAGTGTGCTCCAATCCCTTATGCTCTAATCCTTAACACCAGAGTTTGTCTGTGTGGGAGAACCCTTGCTCAAGTTTGGAACAGTTTTGGAACCTGAATTTGGATGTGGAGGGACTGTGGCATTCATGGTTCTAAGGTTCTCTCTGTTGAATGCAGAATTACTGAACCCTGGAACGGGAAAAATGGAAGGGATGGGATTATTTCCAGACCGATAATGTGTGATCAGAAGGTTGAGGGACCCCACCTGGAACACTGTCTCCATCTCTGGAGACTCTGACACTTCAAGGATGTGGGGCTGCTGGAGCAAGTCCAGAGGAAGCCATGGAGAGATGCTCCAAAAGCTGGAGTTCCTCTGCTCCAGAGCCAGGCTGGGAGAGCCGGGGGTGTTGCATCCAGAGAAGAGAAGGGTCCAGGGAGATCTTAGAGCCCCTTCCAGTGCCTAAAGGGGCTCCAAGAGAGCTGGAGAGGGACTTGGGACAAGGGATGGAGGGACAGAACAAGGAGGAATGGCTTTAAACTCACAGAGGTCTATTTATATTGGATATTAGGAAGAAAATCCTTATTGTGAGACTGGTGAGGCCCTGGCCCCTGGTTTTCCAGAGAAGCTGTGACTGCCCCATCTCTGGAAGTGTCCAAGGTCAGGTTGGACGGGGCTTGGAGCAACCTGGGATAGTGGAAGGTGTCCCTGCCCATGGCAGGGGTTTGGAATTCCACAATCTTTAAGGTCCCTTCCAACCCAAACCATTCCATGATTCTGCGGCTGTGGAAGGTACCACAAGAAGCCACAAGTTTGCCCTGCAGAAGAAAGTTGTGAAGAAACTTCCTAATGCTGAGGTGAGTCAAATGGTGGTGTAGATTTCCCAAGAATTTCATTCTCTTTGAATAGAATTCTTTAAAATCAGCTTAGACTGATTTTTCCAGGAATGAGGAAAGCCATGTAAACAAGACACAAGAGGCCCACACCTTCACGAATTTAGGCCTGCAGATTTAAGCTCCATTCAGATGAAAACTGCTCTGGAAAACAGAATCACATCTCACTTGTTATTTACTGGGGCTGAACAAAGAGACCAGATCAGCATCAAATAAAACTCTCAAGGTGAAGCTGAATATGCCAGGCACCACTGAGTATAAAAAGATTTTTTTTCCATTGTTTTGTAGCTCACAAATTTGATTTCCTCATCTGCAGCACAGAGCAAAAGTTGCCCTGTTTGGCTATGAAATCCCCTTACCCAAGTTAGGGAAATTAAAAAAAATTCTTCCCCCCAAACTCTGCTCTCAGGCTCGTAAAGACCAATCTGGGCAGCCCTCGGGAATCTGCTTTCCGTTTCTGCAGTGGATACCTATTCTTAGCTATTTTCACATGCATTTTAACATGCAAACAGCACCTTTCTCATCTCCTCAGCCGAGACTCTGACATTCCCTACTTTCCCTGTGAACTGGGGATGTGTTTTCCCCCTCGTGTGGTGTGTGGATGGCTCGTGCTCTACTTAGCAGCGAGGCAGAAATAGAGGTGTGCGCGCGCCTGTAAATCCCCTTTTAGAAGGCAAAAAATCCCAGTTCCTCCAGCACCTCCAAGTCCACTCTATAAATCTCGAGTGGGAATTTCGTCTCAGCAGAGCCCAGCTTTGGAAATTATTCACATATTGAGGAACTTTGCTGGAAAAGTGGGGCAGCCCGGCGTTATTTTAAAATGATGTCTTCGTAACTTGTTGACTTGCTGTGATATTTTCTGCAGCTTTCACATCTTGCTGGCTGACCAATTTATTAAGGATTGTGTGTGGAATACTGAAAGGAATTTCTAACCACTCTGAATGTTGCTGTTCCAGGGAGAAATAAGCTTCCAAACATTTTCTGGAAACTTTATCAGGGCATTTATGAAAGCATCATGAATTCCCTTCAGATCCTGCACCTTCATTCCTGATAAATGCATTTTCCAGCCCAGAAATGAGCCCACTTAATAGGAGACTGTGTGGAAAATTGATTTATTATTTTCCTTGTGGTCTGCAGCAGAAAGAAAAAGCCCAGTAGCCTGTTTTGCATAGAGTCTGATCAAACATTGTTTTCCTCTGGTAAACTGGAAAGTTGATAATGCTTTCACTCGAAGGGAATGTTCCACTTCAGTTCCCAGATTTTGATTTAGGTTCAAAAGTGCTTCTGATGGAATAAATGTCATTTGCAATCAGAAAATCAAAATATTTTTAAGTGAGAGGCTGCATCTCCTACACATTTTCTGCTTCCTGCTGTTTTTTGTTTGTCTGTCTGAGACCAACTAATTTGTGAAACTAAGACAAACTCCAGAATAATTTTGAATTTATAAAACAGTCATTTGTCATCTGTTTTTAACACGAGAATTTAGGTTTAGTGGAAACTTTTAGTGGCAAGAGTGACTCAGGGCTGGAGCTTTTCACTAAATACTCTTCAGAGCTGTGACCTCATCTCAATGTGTCTGGCACATAATATTGGGACTTTCAGAGCTGCTACATTATCAATTAAAAACCCCATAACACTCTTAATTACCATTTAAATATGCCTTAGTTAAATTTCTTACCATGTTAAATTGTAATGAGAGATGAAAATCTTCAATCTAAGCTCTGTTTTTAGTAAATTCCAGACAGTCTCTGATTTCTACAGAAGAACTCTGTTTAAATGTGGCCTTCGCTCTCTCTGTGTCGAATGAGCTGACGTCAAAGAAAGGGGCATTTGGAGTTGCTTCTAAATGCAAATTATCCCCAATTCCAGCTTTAATAAAGATCCTGTCATCTGAATTAGTGTTTGATTGAATTAAATAGATCAGACTCGTATCCACTGCCCCTTTCCCAAACCATCCCTACAAGAAACAACCTTCAAGTTGCTTTTGAAACCCTTGGAATTCTTCCTTCTTAAGCCCCTGGAATATGTCCCTGTGAGAAACAGTGGTTATTGCTATTTCCCAGTAGGTTTTAGTGTGTCCTCTGGACAGAGAGGACGTGTCCAGAGACAGAATCATTTCCCCATGATTTTGGTGTCCTGAAATGTGTCTGGACTTCTCCAGGGAAGTGCATAGGGAAAGAAGTCAGTTACTTACCATGGAATAACAGAATGGAATCATAGAATGGTTTGGGTTGGAAGGCACCTCCAAGACCATCTCATTCCAACCAGGTTGCTCCAAGCCCCATCTGACTTGGCCTTGAACACTTCCAGGGATGAGGCACCCACAGCTTCTCTGTGCCACCTGTGGCAGGGCCTCACCACCTTTTGAGTACAGAACTTCCTCCTAACATCTGATCTAAATCTCTCCTCTTTTAGTTTGCTGCCACTTGCCTGGATGGAGCTGAGCACCCTGAGGAAGTGGGGTGAAGGTGTCTTTTAGTTATTTTCTGAAGCACTTGGGCTTGGACACCCAAATCATTGACTAGCATTTACCCATCTTGGATGGGCTAAGGCTTGCCATGTTTCCTGAGGATTCCCACCAAATCCATACTTGGGTGGTCCTTGGGATGGGACAGGGAGTTCCGTAAAGAAAGAAAAAAACTAGGAGAGGTCAGGACCTGGATGGAGTAGACAGATGGGAAAGACCTAGAAACAAAAGCAGAAGTGTGATTCAAGGTGCCATCAACCAAGATATGCCCCTTTTATTATTATTTCCCTTTTATTATTATTTCCTTTTTATTATTATTTCCCTTTTATTATTATTTTTGTTTTTATTGGTAGTATTATGACCTATAAATTCGGAAAGTTTCTCATTCAGTAATGAGCTCTTTTTTTCAAGGAGTTTATTATTCATTATCTTGTTTTAGAGCTGCGTGTCCAACACGGTGTCTGGGCTGGACTGTGGCAGATAAGAGGAACAAAGATGCTCATGGGCAAAGGGTCACACCCGGCATTTCACATCTTTAATTTTATAGTCAAGCTATCAAACCCATCAGAAGGATGGGACACTGCAGGCTTTACCCTCTGGTCAGGAATTTTAAGCAGGTTGGACCTGTGGGAGTTTGTGACATCCAGCTGGAAGTTCTTAGGCCAGGCAGGGTCTAACCCACCTCAGTCCTGCCTCAGTTTGCAGCAACCAAAAAAAGTTGAAAGCAAAATTTCTGGTCCTGTGAAAGAAATGGGGAGTGGGGGCACTTTTCTATCTTCAGGGAGGACCTTGACTGGGCTGCTTTCTTGCCAATCTAATGCAAGAAACAGGATGGACTGTGTCCCTGGAACTGCTAACTTAGAGGAACTTGGGTTGGGATTCACCTCATCTCACCTTGGAGAATTCCATCTGAGCTGGTCACATTCAGATCCCTTTTTGATAGGATTATAGACTGGTTTGGGTTGAAAAGGACCTTTAAAGGTCTTCTAGTCCAACTCCCTGCAATGATCTGGGACATCTTCAACCAGATCATGTTGCTCAGAGCCCTGTCTAACCTGACCTTGAGAGTTTCCTGGGACTGGATAACCTCACCTGGTGTTTAAGCACTCCCACCACAAAAGATTTGTTCCTTAGTACCAGTCTAAATCTCCCCTCTCTCAGTTTAAAACCATCCTGTCCCTACACACCCTACTAAAAACCCTGTTGCTGTCTTTCTTATAAACCCCCTTTAAGTACTGAAAGGCTTCAAAAAGTTTTTTCCGGATCCTTCTGTTTTCCATGCTAAATAACCCCAATTCTCTCAGCTTTTCCTCACAAGAGCAGTGCTCCATCGCTCTGAAGGAATCAGACGAATGAAACTTTTAGGGTTCCTCCAGCATTAGAGCCTTTTCCAATGCACATATGGAAAAGGTTCAGGCTGTTTGCATCCTGGGAATCACAGCATCACAGGATCTTTTAGCTTGGAAAAAACCTCTGATATCATTGAGCCCAACCTTTGACTGATCCCCACCCTGTCACCCAGCACATGGCACCAAGTGCCACATCCAGGCGTTTCTTGAACACCCAGGGATGGTGACTCCTCCACATCCTGACCCTGCAAAGTTCTTGCCCCAGAACAAGCTGAAAAAAACCCGTTTAGTTGTGAACTGCTCACCTTGCTCCAATTTCTCTCCCCCAGCTCTGAGTTTTACAGACTCAACTCTTCTTTTTTGTCCTAAAACCATGGCTTTCATCTGAGACCCCTGGGGGTGACGGTGTCTGCCAGACCCGCTGGGGCTGCAGAGGGAGACGCTTGTCACTCACCCAGCAGGAAGGTGGCCCTCCCCAAACAAAGCTTTTGGCCATGACCTACATTGCAAACACCCACCCACCCCACGTGTGGGCTGTGTCTCCTCCTGGGGGAAGCCCAGCAGCTGCGTGGGAGTTTTATCCCAATTAGTTTTCACGTTGTCAGTTGTGAAAAGGAGACATCCTGGCATGTCCTGCGTGACAGAATCCTGCCAGCAATAGACTCCCACTGCTGCTGGGAAAATATCGTTTATTGGCAGGGCTGGCCACAGTTATACAGATATTTGTGCTGTTTCATGGAAAGAATAATTTTTATTTTAGGAACGTGTATCTGCCTCTAAGCCTGGGTATCTATAGCCCTCCTTACATACAATACTTGGCTGGCATTTCTCAAACTCAGCCATTTAATTAATAGAAGTTTGGGAGGTTTTTTTAATCCCTATGTGTTATCAATTACCAGCCTGTACCCTTCCATCTAAGGGAGGAAAAAGCTCTCAGATGAAACCTCAGGCCCCTTCTCAGGGGTTTAATCATCAGGAGATTGGATTCTACATCCCTGGAATTGTCCAAGACCAGGTTGGGTGGCGTTTGGAGTAACCTGGTTTAGTGGAAGGTGTTGAAGGTGTCGCTGCCCATGGCAGGGGGTTGGGATGAGAGGATCTTTAAGGTCCCTTCCAACCCAAACAATTCTGAGTCTATTGCTGTTATTTTTGTGCTGCTGGAAGACAAATGAGAGAGGAAGGTGGACTTGCACTGCCCCCATGACCCAGAAGAAAAGGAGAATGTCCCAAAATCCACAACATCCTCCCTACATGTGTTGGGTCATACCCAGAGCTCCAAAAACACCACCTGGGTAAGGGTGTGGCCTGGAACCCCCACAAAAAATGGTTCAGGTTTCACTCTTAGGCTTCACCACCCATGGGAGATGCCAACTGCTGCTGTCCACATTCCCTGTGGACAAATCTTCCTGTCCTGTCATAATGGACACAACAACCCCCCGCCACCCGCTTCTGCGTGCATTAGGAAGGTGGGAAAATTATGGCCTTTCTACATCCTGGAGAGATGCTGGAAAAAGAAAAAAAGGTTGGCTAAAAAAACCCAGGCTGTGGATTTGCAGGCAAAACTGTGCAATTAGTTGGGCTCTGTTACTCAAGATTGTGAGAACAGAGTGAAATGCAGCAGATGGGGGAAGACTCAGCAAACACGGAGTTTGCTTGCTTTCAAAACTTTCCAGAAACATCTTTTTTTCCATTTTTTTTCCCCTTTTCCCTCTGGCTGTTGCTTGCTGGTCACAGTTACATGTTTGGAATAAATCTAAAGCCTAATAAGTGCCCAGTTTAGCAGCTACTGAGAGTTTTTAGGGGTGGTTTATCTTCCCTCTACCTTGTTAACCATCAAGAGAACCTTTATTTGGATTATAACTGAAGTTCAGCCTTTAATTTGGGGCAAAAAAACACTGAAGGAGAGTAGATTAGATTAGGTATTAGGAAGAAATTCCTCCCTGTGAGGGTGGTAAGGCCCTGGAATGGAATTCGCAGAGAGGCTGTGGCTGCCCCATCCCTGGAAGTGTCCAAGGCCAGGCTGGATGGGGCTTGGAGCAACCTGGGATAGTGGAAGGTGTCCCTGCCCATGGCAGAGGAGTTGGAACTGGGTGATCTTAAAGGTCCCTTCTAAACTAAACCATTCCATGATTATCTGATTAAATTAAAATCCTCTACTAACAGAAATATAGGATCTGTTGCTGAAATAATTTAAAAATTCAGACTGAGGGCCAAACATTTTTCTCCCCTCAATTTCCTCTGCATTCAATAAAAAAGAAGCCCTTTGCTTCATAACCTTGTGTTTAGACTTGTCTTGCTTTAAGTGGGAACCCTCAGTTCAAGCCTTTTCCATTTTTAGGGAAGGGATCAGGCTTTGAATTCCTAAGAAATACAAAAACCACCCTTTGCCACCAGCTCTAGGGCATTTCAGTTGGGGCAGCTCTCAGTCAGACGGATGAAAGAAGACATAAAACAATCCAGGGAGCAATTGCGAGGGACAAAGATTATTCACAGATTTAATTATGTATTAGGAAGGTGGGAAAATTATGGTGGGGAAATTTGTATAATTGCTGTCAGTGACACAGGTCTATAGGTAAATCCCTGGAATCTTCCCCTTACACTGCTCTTGGGTTGATAATTGGTCCTGAAGGAATATTTTCCATAGGGAAAAGCTGTTGATGTGGCAGGAGGTCTGACCACCCTCCTCCAAACCTCAGGCGGCTCCGATTTTCAGCCATCCCCAAAAATATTCGGCATCACAGACTTCCCAGAGCCATGAGGAGACTGATGGGGGCTTCTCCCCCAATTCCACCCCTCTAAAACCATGCTGGGATAAAATACCCTTTAAATGTCAGATGAGAAGGAGCTCGCAGGTGGCTTTACCTCCCTCCCTGGGGATATTTCTGACTCCGCAGGGTCTCCTGACTCACAGGCAGTGCCCTGGGGGCTGCATCAGCCACCTCCTCGGCGGGGGAAGGCAGGTGGGCCAGGCAGAGCCCCGGCCCCACGGGGAGAGAGATGCTTTTAGCTCTGACTCATCCCTGAGCTGCCTTTGGAGGGAGAGGCAGCAGCTTCAGAGAGTGGGAGTTGCTCTGCTATTTTCTGTTTACCGGCTTTGCTCGCTGTCATTTCCCACCTGGGGCACAATGGGTTTGAAAGCCAGAGTGTGGCATTTTGTGGCTGGAATGTTATTTTTTTTTTCCTCCTCTCTCGATGAAGGGTGAAAGTTTGGTGCCAGCAAGAGAAGCTGGAAAATGAAGGGGGAGTGGGGGAGCAAAAGCTTATTTTGGGCAGGGAGGGTATATCACTATTATTTCACATCCAGACTGTCCAGAGGGTTTATTGGCACCTGTTAACTTGTGAAATATGGGAGGAAGGGGAAAAATGAGCCTTCCTTTCCTCCAGATCCTGGCTGGATGTTTGATCCTGGACGCCAGTGTCAGATCTGCCACACAGAACCCAGATAAGCTACCAAAAGTCCCTTTAGGTCAATGTTTCCACGCCTCAAAGCTGTCAGTCTTCCCATCAAACTCGGTGTCACTCGGGTCCATTTCCCGCTGGTTGCATTATCCGTGGAGAATCAATTGCATGGTTTGGGGCTGGGTTATTGATGTCATTATCTTGTTTATGGCTTGTGGATGTTTCTGGCTATAAAGCAGTGCCCTTCTAGCACCCGAGTCAAAGAGAAGTCCAGTTATTCCCGTATTTCAGATGTCAAAAGGGAGATGGATCCACTCAGGGTTTTTGCTCCACCAGGCTTGCATTGTTTGCAGGGTTTGATCCCGTCTGTGGTCTCTGGGAATGGCATAAAATGGTTTTGCTTGGAAGAGACCTTAAAGATCAACCTCTTTTAACCCTCCTGCCATGGGCAGGGACACCTTCCACTCTCCCAGGTTGCTCCAAGCCCTGTCCAACCTGGCCTTGGACACTTCCAGGGATGGGGCAGCCACAGCAGCAGCCTGGGCCAGGGCCTTACTACCCTTAAAGGGAAGAATTTCTTCCTAATATCCCATCTAAATCTACCCTCTCACAGCTTAAAACCATTCCCTCTTTTCCTGTTGCAGTTTGCTATTGCAAAAAGCCCCTTTCCAGCTTTCCTGTATCCCCTTTTAGGTACTGGAAGGCCACAGTAGGGTCTGCAGGATACCTGGTGAGCAGCTTCTGAAAGTTCTTCTCAGACAGGCTGAGGACTCGAACCTCATCTCTTGTCTCACTCCAAGAGTGAGATCCAATTTATATCTCACAGGTCTCCAGCAGCAAACTTTTATGGCAGTAGGTTGGCTTAGCCAGGAGAGATTTCCAGGCCTGGATCCTCAGTGGAGACCTCCCAACAGCCTGGTGTGAACTACCTGACTTCCAAACAGATTTTGAGGCTCATGTTTCCCCTTTCCCAACAAATCCTACGAAATACCTCCAGCTGGCACTCGCAGTCTCAGATCTTGGCAGGGAATGTCTGTCTGCCCAGGAAAGCTCATTGTGCATGGCAGGAGCTGCCAAATTCACAGCTGGGGCTTAGCCAGGAGCAATAGTGGAATTGTGGAGGACAAACCATGGGAAGTTGCAGCACACATCCCGTACGTGAAAGGGGTGAGTACCTGGAGGAGTCTCCCAGGGTTGGAAAAGCAATTCCCAGTGCTGAGACACAGCTGCATGTCAGGATTGGATCAGAGTTGTGATAACCATGAAAATGCAGACCTCTCATCCTCCACACATTTCATTGCCACGTGCCATAGTCCTTTTCCATCTCACATCCAGGTTTTTCTCCTTGTCAGAGATTACCTGTTTTTTTAAGGACAAAGAATGAAGCTGAATCATTTACCCAGACTTTAGACAGGGTAAAGCTTGGGATCCCACCCTTGAAGGAGCAAGATCTAATGTGAGGAGGGATTCTTTAGTATTGCATCCAGCTCTGGGGTCTCCAGCACAGGAAGGACATGGAACTGCTGAAGTGAGTCCAGAGGAGGCACCAAGATGATCAGAGGGGTGGAGCAGCTCTGCTGGGAGGAAAGGCTGAGAGAACTGGGATTGTTCATCCTAGAAAAAAAGAAGGCTTGGGGTGATCTAATTGTGGCCTTCCAGTACCGGAAGAAGCTGACAAAGAACATGGAGAGGGATTATTGACTAGAGCACGGAGTGACAGGACAAGGGGGAATGGCTTCAAACTGAGAGTAGATTAGGATTGGATATTAGGAAGAAATTCTTCCCTGTGAGGGTGGTGAGGCCCTGGAATGGAATTCCCAGAAAAAGCTGTGGCTGCCCCATCCCTGGAAGAGTCCCAGGCCAGGCTGGACAAGGCTTGGAGCAACCTGGGGTAGTGGAAGGTGTCCCTGTCAACAGCAGGCAGTGGAACAGTATGGTCTCTGAGGTCCTTTCCAACCCAAATCATTCCATATTTCTAAGATTTCATGGTTATTCCATAGGAATGAAGCACATAAGCGAACAGGTGACTGAATGAATTGATGATGAAAAAGATACTTCAGCTTCTTCCTCCATCCCCACATGTTCTGGAGCTTTTCGGGATCCTGCTATAAACTTAGGGAAACTTTTTGGTTTCTCTGCTTTCCTTCTGAGCTGAGGGAAGCCAGAGGGTCACCTCTCGGAGGTATCCATTGCCTACATTCCCAGATCTATCCTCGCTCTGCACACAGATTTTGGAGTGCTTTGGGTGAGGACCCTCTCCAGGGCACCTCCGAAATCCCCAGCACAAGGAATGCTCAGGAATGAGCTCAGGAATGCTCAGGAAATGGAGCTGGATTCCCAAGCAGCAGCACTACCAAACAACATGCTCCTTGTTCTTTGCACTTTTGGGAACTTTGATTAAAAGTCCAGTTGTTAAACAATAACATGTAGAACATTTAGATGGGCAAATTTCTCTTCTTTTTTGATTCCAAACCCTTTACATTTAAGCACAAATTTACCCCCCAGTAACTTCCAAACGCCTTTCTTTTTAAAACAATTGAAGACAGGGAAAATGAGGTGTTACTGGATGCATACTGGGGAACGTAACACTTATTTACTGGAGAGGCAGCAATGAACTACATATGTTACATAATTATATAGAAGATAGCAGGATTGCTGTGTTCTGAAACAAAAAGCTGTCAGCATTTGGAAAGAAGAGGGCTCATCGGAGGCAATTTATGTAGTTTAGAGTGATTTAAGTGTAGTTAAACAATTGCACATTTTGGTGCAATATATGACATAATAGCCCAAGAGAACTGAAAAGTTTTCACGTCTGTTTTTCATATCGGCTTCCCAGCTGATGCTCCACCAGGGAAACCTCTTATTTGTGGGGAGAGGTTGCTCCTGGCCTGGGTTTTTCTGAGATTTGTTCTCTCTTGCTTTGTTGTGTGGTCAGTCACACCATTCCAACACTGGAATAGGTTGCTCAGAGAAGCTGTGGCTGCCCTGTCCCTGGAAGTGTTGAAGTCCAGGTTGGATGGGGCTTGGAGCAACCTGGGATTGTGGGAGGTGTCCCTGCCCATGGCAGGCAGTGAAATGAGGTGATCTTAAAGGTCCCTTCCAACCCAAATCATTCCATGGTTCTTCTTGGAGGGGTGTTGGGCAAACTGGTTTGAATGGTAAAAGTCTGGAAGCTCATCGTGTTTCAACAGGTTTTTGGGAAAATTTAGAGCCTCAGCAGAGCTGAAGTAGCTCAGCTGGGAGAGCGTTAGACTGAAGATCTAAAGGTCCCTGGTTCAATCCCGGGCTTCAGCAGAGTTTTCCTGCAGTTTTCTGTGCCCAGGGCTGGGCTCTCCACTACAACAGAGAGGCCTGGACATCCCAGAGAGATCCATCCAAGGGCCAGCGGGACTGGAAGGGACTGGAGCATCTCTGGTGTGGGGAAAGGATGAGGAACTGGGACTGGTGGCCTTGAGAGAGTGTGGAGTGCCTCTTCTTATGTTCCCAAGTGACCTGGAGGTGGTCCTGGACAAGTGGCTGTAGGTCCTCCTTGGGCAGGGCTTTGGAGCAGGGACCTCCATGAGGTCCCTTTGGACCCCAACCAGTCTGAGCCTGTGAAAGAGGGACAGGGTTTTGCAATTCCACTACTGCAGCAAACACAGTGATATAAAGGGATTTTTGTTCCTTCCACTGGCTGTTCCCAGTCCTATGCCATGGACTGCCCTATAAACTGGTGGTAATGTTGAGTCAACGCTGTTTGGGGCTGTTTAGTCTGGAAAGAATCCAGAGGAAACCACAAAGGTTATTAGAGATGGGACTTCTCTCTTATGAGGAAAGGCTGAGAGAGCTGGGTTTGTTCAGCCTGGAGAAAAGAAGCCCTCAGGGAGACCTATGAGCCCCTTCCAGTGCCTAAAGGGGCTCCAGGAGAGCTGGAGAGGGACTTTGGACAAGGGATGGAGGGACAGAAAGAGGGGGAATGGCTTCCTACTGCCAGAGGGCAGGGTTAGTTGGGATGTTGGGAAGAAATTCTTCCTTGTGAGAGTGGGGAGGCCCTGGCACAGGTTGCCCAGAGAAGCTGTGGCTGCACATTCCTGGAAGTGTCCAAGGGCAGGTTGGATGGGGCTTGGAGCAACCTGGGATAGTGAGAGGTGTCCCTGCCCATGGCGGGGGGATGGAACGCAATGATCTTGAAGGCCACTTCCAACCCAAACCATTCCATGGTTTTATGATCCTTTGAGGACAATCACTGGTGCCTGACCACCTCTGCCAGGCAGCATTGCAGGCTTTGAGCAGCAGCAGGCACAGCTGAAGAGTCATCATTACCAGCAGAACTCAGCTCCTTGCTAGAATTAATTGTGTCTGCTTAATTAAAAGTTTATCCCCTTTGCCCTAAATGTTAATCCCTTCTCCAGCCATGGAATTGCACAGGGGCTCTATGAGTTGACTTCTTGCTTGTAGTGGTGAGATTTTGGGTCAGTGAGCCACTGAAAGAGGGACTGGATCCTCCCCTTCCTTCACTCTTGCCCTCTCCCCATAACAACAGAAACAACGCTTCGGCAGCACATTGCCTAACTTTCTTCTTATGAGCCCTTGCAAACGTCTTTTTCCCAGGAAAAATTGAAAGAATCTCGGAAATAACTTTTGAACTACAGAGAAAAGGAAATAAAGAAAGCCTGGCTGAGACAGATTAAAACTTATGATTCATCAAAGGTAGAGCTGAGATGAGACCTGAGAAAGACCTGCTCTAAACCCTGTAACGTATTCCTGAAAAATAAAAGTGGCAGGGATGCAGTGGTGAGTGAGACTGTCATGGAATAATAGCTGTAGGTGCTGGGAAGACAACGCAGTCAGGGACTACAATAATCCCTGGAGACCAGGATAGGCTTGGCAGATCATTCCTGCCCGCTCTCATGGTTATCCATGGTTTGGAATGGCTGCGGGGGGTTGCCAGGTGGGAACTTTTGAGATGTTTGAGATATCATCCCTTCTTTTGTGGAGCCACAGTGTGGTTCCAGATGGATCTGAGTGTGGATATTGCATTGCAGAGATCTTGTCTCGCTCCTCATTTGCAAAATCTGCAACTAAGAAAACTCCCAGGGTCCTGGTCTCTCCCATGGCAGCCCCTCATCCCATCTCATTTTCTGCTTGGCTCTCCATAATCCCAAAATCTGGGATCATTTCCTCTCCAGACAGACTAAGCGTCAAGAAGGACAAAAAGCGCTTTGGGAGCTCCAGGAATTGCTGAGATTGGATTTAAGCAGGAAATAGAACGAATTTCCCAGGGCAGTCTCCTGTTTGTGGCTCGGATGCCTGGGAAAAGGGAATGGATTGACGGAGGAATGGTCGTAAGGCAGCAGAAAAGAGGGACTGACGACAGAGCTCCTCATTTCCATTTCTACGTCACCTAGCAACACTCCAGTTAAGGACTGAACTTCCGAGTCGCGGATTCCCTGGGAATTTTCCCATTAGGTGGCACCACTGGCCTTGGGAAGGCTTTCATCTGCTCTGGCTCCATCCAGCCGGATAAACCTAAACCCAAATGCATTGATCTCCCTCCCAAAAATTCAGGAAGAGCTGAAAATGAATCAAATTTGTGAAGACCTAAAAGTGCGGTGGGTTATTTGTTGTAATTAATTTGGAAAAAAACTTTTGATAGGACCCAGCCTACCTCTGCACTGGCTTAATACAGATTCTGGAAAACCCCATGAAGAGACAAAACCTGGTTGCTCTGGGCATGAATTAAATGATCCTGAAGGTCCTTTCCAACCCAAAAAATTCTGTGATTGGGTCGGGTGTAGAGATTTGCCTTTTTGGCCTCTGAGAAGTCAGGTGAGATGCATCCCACCCCAGGAAGCTTTTCCAAATTGCTGGGTTTTACAGAAAAAATGTCATGTCAGATCTTCTCTTGTGGCCTTTGCTCCCCGTCACATGGATGTGCCCACCTGGCCTTCCAGGAATTTGGAAATCGTCAGTGCTGGCAATGCCAAACAGCTCACAGCTGTCAGGGAGAACAAACCAGAACTATTTCATAGAATTAGAGGCACTGATGTTTCAAAATAGACATTGGTCTGTTTTGATTTGCCTTCAAAGACAGAATCTTTGATGAAAAATTAAGCCTGGAGCAAGTCCACACTCCAGACATTAGAAACCCTTCAAAGCAAAGCTTTACATGTGAGTAAACACTTAGGATAGACTCCAAAATAATCAGCTAAGAAATCATCTGGCTGTGCAATTCTCACTTTCCTTCAGCATCCAAGTGCGGGAAAATATACCAGGAAGAGTGTTCTGTTCCCAAAATCTGATCCAAGCTGTCCTTGTTAGATCCACAGTCACTGAACTCAAGAAATTGCTCCTTTAAAAACCTGCAGATAAAAATAACCAGCCCTGCTCTGAACACACAGCCTGGGTTTGGGGATGATTTTGTAGAGGACACAGCGTAAGATTTTTTTCCTCATCCTTTTTCATGGACAATAGGAAAAACTTACTGGGGCCAATCCCCAACTTCCTTCTTCTTGTGGATCCTGAGGTCCAGGTGGAGATGAAAGAGACAATGATGGCTCATTCCCACTTCAGGGCTGGGGCCTAATCACCCTCCTGTGGCTCCAAATTCCTGGACAACATTGTAGATTCTTCTCATATCAGCAGCTCTGCCAGACAAAAAATGGAATTGGTTTTTGGGAGTTGTTTTTGGAGTTATGTTGTCTGTTGGCCGTGGTCTTTAGTCATGCCCTGGATTTGTTACATGCACCTTTTTTTTGGCACCACAGAGCTTTCAAAAGCTGGATCTGGAATGTTTTATGTCCCATAGAGGAGACAATTTATAAGTCAAGAAGCAGAAATTCTGTAGCACTGCTCAGCTGTCCAAAAATTCTTCGCCTGACCAGCACAAAGATGCTGAGACCCTCAGCCACCCATGACCAATTCCTCAGCGACCATGGGTGGGATCACCATAGGGATCTAGTGCTGGAAGTGGTTTTGGAGAAAGAAAACCCACTTAGGGAATGATCCTGATGTCTGGATATTTCAAAAGATTCCATAGCCTAGTTTGGGAGCCCGAGATATCAGGAACTGTTATCTAATAAATCTCAGTGAGGAAATATCAGCTGCTGTCAAGCTGAACATTCAAACCCAGATTAAATATATTTCTGACACCTTTCACTACCAGATTCTTAGCAGACATGGAAAATTTACTGTGCTTTTCACAAATGTATTTTGGGAAGATGTGAATTTGGAGCTGGTGAAAGATGGGAGATTGTCCTGGGAGCGAATTATTCGCAGGATAAGCTAGTGGGCTGGGCAAACATCTCCCATATCACTGCATGGAGATGCCTGGCTCCCGTTCCTTAGGTGGAGAGAGACAGATTAATGTGAAAAGATTAGCCAGGCTCCATGGATAATTCCAGATCCTCCCGTGGGCTCTCTGAAAAGGTGTCAGGAAATTCTGTTCAATGCTAGTGCTCCTGGCTGGTTCCCACATCAAGGCTGCTGTTTAATTCCTGATTTAGCTGTGTTTTATCACAGAATCCCAGAATGTTTTGGGCTGGGAAGGATCTTAAAGATCATCTCTTTTCAACCCTCTGGCATGGGCAGGGAGACTTTCCACTATCTAAGGTTGCTCCAAGCCCCATCCAACCTGGCCTTGAACACTTCCAGGTGCCTTGAGCCATTACTTTTGATTGCAGCCTGTCTCCCTCCTGTTCCCTGAAACAATTCTTTCATTCCCAAGCTAAAGTCAACTAAAAGCTGTCTGAAAAGGCTGAAAGATCCTTGTGTTTCAACAGGTTTTGGGAAAATTTAGAGCCTCAGCAGAGCTGAAGTAGCTCAGCTGGGAGAGCGTTAGACTGAAGATCTAAAGGTCCCTGGTTCAATCCCGGGCTTCAGCAGAGTTTTCCTGCAGTTTTCTGTGCCCAGGGCTGGGCTCTCCACTACAACAGAGAGGCCTGGACATCCCGGAGAGATCCATCCAAGGGCCAGCGGGACTGGAAGGGACTGGAGCATCTCTGGTGTGGGGAAAGGATGAGGAACTGGGACTGGTGG
>VXBT01013113.1:1054854-1123578 GCA_013400235.1 Oriolus oriolus | reverse complement strand
TGGATCCCCAGGGGCTGCGGGTGGATCTCTGCTTTCCCCGAGGACCCCCATGGGCTGCAGGGGCACAGCTGCTTCACCATGGTCTGCACCACAGCCCGCAGAGGAATCTCGGCTCTGGCACCTGGAGCTCCTCCTCGCCCTCCTTCTCCCCTGACCTTGGTGCTGCCATATCGTTTCCCTCACATGTTCTCACCTCCTCCTCTTCTCTGACCAGACGCAAAAACCCCCTGACTTTGTTTTGATTTTCCTCTTAAATCTGTCATCACAGAGGCTTTCCCAGCCTCTCTCACTGGCCCAGGTCTGGCCAGCAGCGTGTCCATCTTCAGAACCATCAGCCATTGGCTCTGCTGGACATGGTGGGAAGCTTCCAGCAGCTTCTCACAGGAGCCACCTCTGCAGCCCCCCTGCTACCCAAAACCAGGCCGTGCCAACCGAATACACCGGGAAAGGCTTTGGGATTCATCTGGAAAGGGAGAGGTTATTGGATATGAGAAAAACTTGGAATATTTTGGCTATCGTGGCAAGGGTTAGCGAGGTTGAGCATCAACAGTGTGGATCTGGAGGCTGTAAACAGCAAGGAGTAGGAATCTGTGGTCGAGCCAGAGGTCAGCGTTGTAAGGAGGGGTTTAAACTGATTAAGGAAGTGAAAATTCCAAGGTTTATACCAGTCAATATAGAGCAGCTCTCAGCAAGATCTTTCTCGTCCTCCAGAAAGGGCAACAGATGCCAGAAGAGGCTTGTAGTGGGACGTCTGGGAAAAGGGTTTTGCCATGTGTTGGCCGGGAACCAGCTTCCCATCCCTAATTTTTGTTTTGCTGCACAACCCTCTCTGTTGCCACCGCGGCTGATCCCTCTGAGGATGCTCAGGTCTCATTAGACATAACAAAGTGGATGAAGAAGATGTGATTAATCAAAACCATCTCTTCCCCGTTCATCCATTATTAGTTTTTAAATGTGTATTTTTTTTTGTTTTTTCCTTATCTTTTTTAGAGAAAATCTGAGGCCTTGTATAAGACACAAAACTGAAGGAAACACCTGGGTTTTAACCTACTTTTGAAATTGTATTAGCCTTTGGTTTTGAGGTTGTAGCCCAGAACTCTGATATAGGGAGCTATGGGACAATCATTATTTTGGTTATCCCAGCTGCCAAAACTAGAGGTGCTCAGAGATCTGTTGCCTTGGTGCTGCCATGTTTAGTGGCCCTTGTTATTAAATCGATAATCCTGTCCATGAAGATTTTGTCTAAAACTGTTAAAACTCTTTCTTGGTCGTTTTGATAACTTTTGGCTCCTGGGCTCTGCTTCTGGTTGTGGACACTTGCTCATTTTGGCAAGAGAAGTGGCCATCACACAGAAGCAGGGAAAAGTTTCATTATTAGAAAGTTTAAATCATTATTAAATCATTATATCAGGAACAGTGCAACCAGCAGGACCAGGGCAGTGATCACCCCCCTGTACTCAGCACCTCAAACCTGGGTTCAGTTCTGGGCCCCTCATGACAAGAAGGACATTGAGGGGCTGGAGCTTGTCCAGAGAAGGGAACAGAGCTGGGGAAGGGTCTGGAGCACCAGGAGCAGCTGAGGGAGCTGGGGGGGCTCAGCCTGGAGAAAAGGAGGATGAGAGGGGACCTTCTGGCTCTGCACAACTCCCTGACAGGAGGGTGGAGCCAGGTGGGGATTGGTCTCTTCTCCCAAATAACGAGGGTTGGGATAAGAGATAATGGCCTCAACTTGCACCAGGGGAGGTTTAGGTTGGACATTATGAAAAATTTCTCTGAAAGGTTTGTCAAGTGCTGGCACAGGCAGCCCAGGGCAGTGGGGGAGTCCCCATCCCTTGAAGGTATTTAAAAGCGGTGTGGATGTGGCACTTGGGGACATGGTTTTGTGGTGGCCTTGGCAGTGCTGGGTTGATGGTTGGACTCCATGGTCCTAGAGGTCTTTTGAACTTAAACAATTCCATGATTCGAAGCACCCAGTTTCATAAAAAGCCGTGGCAGGGATGAACAAAGATCAGTAATCTCATTTTTCAGCCTATCCCAACTGTTCTTTTCCTATCCTCTACAACAATAAAATTCCTTGGAAAGCTGGGCAAGGGAGGGATCTCGTGTCTCCTGGGAATGACAGCAGAACCCTTCAAACAAGGAGTGGGAATAACTAGTAACACATGCCAGAGCCCTGCTGTGCTCTCTGTCTGTGCCTCCCGCCCCCTCGCCGGAGCTCACCCACCTGCCAGAGGGAGCCAGCCTGAGCTGGGAGGGAAAAGCCCACCTGGAAGGGAAAACAAGCTGTCCCTGGAGGAGGTGAGATGAGGAGGATCCTGTGAAATGCCCTGGCTGTGTTCTGAGAGGGACTTTCCGGATTGAATCTGATCTGGGGGCATGGAAAGTGGGCAGGTGAGGGAGGACAAAGGGTTCAAAGGGGTGTCTTAACATCTCTATCAATGTGATCCAGAAAATTTGGCTAGTTTGGATTAATGAATCCCTTCCACATTCCTTGGGAAATCTCTCCCTCACATTTTCAAACACTGTTTAATTTGCTGCAGTGTGTGAGACCGACTTTTAACAATTTATCTTGACAGCTGCCAGCCCTGGAATGGGACAAATTCCTCAGCGCTGCTGGAGGACTGATACTGATGGATTTATGCTGCAGATGGCTGTAGGCACATTTGCAGGTGTTTGTGGAGTTTTGGCTCCTTCTCCTGACATCTTCTATCTAATTTTTTAATTTTTTTTTAATAGTTTATGTTCCATCTCCTCCAAGAGAAGGTGTTTGACTCACCTGGGGAAGTTATGACTCTCTTCCCATACCTGAGCTGAGGCTCTCACAGGTCACTCTGGCCCCTGATTCACACAGTCACAGAACCAGAGTTTGGGTTAGAAAGGACCTTAAAGATCATCCAGTTCCAACACTCCACAGACAGGGACAACTTCCACTTGACCAGGTCACTCAGAACCCCATCCAGTCATTGTATTCCTCATCAGCACATGCACAAGCTGATAAATCATATTTCTGGACATCTTTTCTCTTGCTGTCAGGTCCTGCTCCTCGGTAAAAACATCTTTAGGAAGGTCCTTGCATCAAGCTCCAGGCTCCTGTGTCACTGTTTCCAATGCAGGAACCCTTACAGGGCTGGCAGGAAAAAGTTTTCCTGTATTATTTCTATTTTCTATATATTTCTGTTTTCGATATTACCCCTCCTCAGCCAACCACCACTGCGAAGACCTGAGACAAAAATCCCTGTACAGGCCATTCACTGAAGAGTTGGACTTGACGATCCTCTTGGGTTCCTCCCAGCTCAGAATATTCTGTGATTTTGTGAAATATCCAGAGCTGTCCAAGGCTTGGACATTTTGATGTCATCCATGAACTTGGGCTGAGGTTCTGTGCAGGTCTCTCACCTTTACTCCAAAATTATCAGGCAGCTGAGAGGTGTTATTCTATTTATTAGGGAAATCTGACCCCCTCTCCATACCATGAGCTAACAAGTTTTTCCCCAGAAAAGGACTAAAATTGTAAAGGAACTGAGTTTTACATCTACTGTCTATATTGAGAGGCTGGAGGGGAAAAAAAAAAAGAAAAGAAAAGCAGCTCTTAACTTAGAAACTTCAGCTCCAAGTTTAAAGTTAGAGGTGATGATCTGAGACCTTAAGAGCTAAAAATCCTTGGGCTAAAAAAAAAAAAAATACCCTCAGTGGATTTTCAGGCCTTGTACGCCTGGTTTTCTGTACATCTGCTCTTGGTTTTTATTTAAAGGATTGGCTCCGAGAGTGGGGAGCTTGCAGGGCAAATCTGGAGCTGAGGGAAAGTCTGAACTTCACTTTTGGAAGCTTTCAGGAGCAAACCCAGCTTCTCTCCAGCAGCCCAGCACATCTGTGGATACCCACGAGGATCTTTAATGGGGTCACTTCGAAACCAGCAGCTGATTAAGCCCAGTCTGAGGGGAAAAAAAAAGCTGCTGCCGTTTTCTATGCAAATTTTCTAGTTTTCCAAAGCCCATTTCACTTCTCCTCCCTCCTCCTCCATAAAATTCTCTCTCTCGCTCCTCCTGTGGAGGTGCCAAAGCCTCCTCCATCAATTTGTGAGAACTTCTGCTTGAAAACTGGAGCAGAG
Organism: Oriolus oriolus; assembly: GCA_013400235.1. NCBI lineage: Eukaryota > Metazoa > Chordata > Aves > Passeriformes > Corvidae > Oriolus > Oriolus oriolus. The sequence continues at coordinate 1,119,470 of VXBT01013113.1, read as the reverse complement.
AATCACCCACGGAACCAGGCTGGCATGAAAATACCGGAGGCAGAGGCACCGATGCGAAACGACTCGAGGAGTTTCCCCGTGTCAGGGTGAAAGAAATGGGAATGCGGAATTGAATCCACCAAAATCCCTGGGGGATGGGACACCTGCCCAGCATCTTCTGGCCACGGACAGGGATAATGCTCATTATGAAGGTGTTTTCTAATTTCTTCCTTCTCTCTTTTAATTCATAATTTTATCCTTTTGCTGCTTGTCTGGGACTTGAAGTGTTCTCAAATCTGCTTTTTTTTCTTTTTTCCCCATGGGAAAAAACCCCAACAACTCAGCAGGTCAGGCTTTCTCCTAAACATTTACAATTGCTTGGAATGAGGGATTAAAAGACAAAATTGAATTTCCAAAGCAAAAGAGAAGTCTCCAACCCATGTGACACAAGTCAAGGAGCTTAAAAAGCTGATCTAAGTGTAGTTTAAAGCCTTACATGCTGCAGAGAAATTAAAATCACTTCTCTACTGGATCCTTATATTTTTTTTTACATGAAATGCTTTCCTGAATTTGCGGAGTTTTGCCAAGGATGTTTTCTGTGCCGTAGATACTTGTTAGGAACCAAACTGAAATCCACCCACCTTTCTGCCTGGAATTTCAAACTCTTCCCAAGCTGTCACCTCCTGGATGCTCCCAGAAGCTGCCAGAAGAGTTTTTACTCCTGTCCCAGCCTGAATCCCACCCTGGGCAAGGGAATAAATATCTCCATATCTAATAAGCGACAGCAGGAAGCTCCACAATCCTATTTCTCTCTGCTTTTCTGAGCACAATTTGCATATTTAAATAGCCTACTTCCCCTTGGAATGAGCAGCGCTTCATGTTCTCTCCTTTTCCTCCTCTTGCACCCTTCAGTCACAACTAAAATTAGGTTTTGCTTTTCAAACCTAAGAGAAAGGAGAGCCCATAGCCCCAAAAGTTAACAGCCCCATTAATGACCTAAATTGTATTTAATTAATCAGCCACACATAAAGCCAAGACCCTTTAAAGGTATTTTTACTCTGTTTACTTCAGTAGCTGTGAGGAACTGAGCTGGGCCCAAAAAGTATTTTTTAATTCTCCAGTTTTAGTGTTTGGTGTTCAGAGCAAGTCCTGGACAGTTGCTGCATTTGAATGTTTCTTTTTTTTTTTTTAAATTTCTTTTTTTAATTGTTTTTCAATTTTTGCATGGCACATGTCCACATCCCATTTTAAGACACAGCTTAGAGAGTGAGAGAAATCCTAACTCAAATTTTTCCAGGGCTTTGTTGGATGGCCTGAGAGAAAGAGCTGTTCTGATCCCCATATAGAATCAATCATGGAGTCCTAGAATGGTTTGGGTTGGAAGGGACTTCAGAGATCACCCAGTTCCACCTCTCTGCCGTGGGCAGGGACACCTCCCACTATCCCAGGTTGTTCCAAGCCCTGTCCAACCTGGCCCTGAACACTTCCAGGGATGGGGCAGCCACAGCTTCTCTGGGCAACCTGTGCCAGGGCCTCAGCACCCTCACAGGGAAGAATTTCTTCCCAGTACCAAATCCAACCCTGTCCTCTGTCAGTTTAAAGCCGTTTCCCCTTTCCTGTCACTGCATCCCTCGTCCCCTCTCCAGCTCTCCTGGAGCCCCTTTAGGCACTGGAAGGGGCTCTAAGGTCTCCCTGGAGCCTTCTCTTCTCCAGGCTGGACAATCCCAGCTCTCCCAGCCTGGCTCCAGAGCAGAGGTGCTCCAGCCCCTGGTCGTATTTGCTCTGTATAAGTCATCTGCAACATCATCTTCACCAGCTGAACAAACACCCTTTTCTTTTTCCAAAGATCCAGACAACAGGAACTGCTGAAGGCAGGCAGGGATGGATTTGCAGCTCTAAGCTCAGATTTTGGAAAAGCTGAGCTCTTAGGAGCAGCTGGACTCCCCTCTGGATGGTGCTGATGCCATGATGGTTTTTTGCTTTTTCTTTTATACCCCTTTTATACACTCTTTTATACAGCTTTTATGTATTCTTAGTGCTTTTAGCCTACATAGTTATAATTCCTTAAGTTTGATAGCTTCCCTCAGACCCAATATTTTGTTAAGCTGAGAGACCAAACATTCTGGAAACCCCAGACACCGAGGTCCTCTCCAGAGCACATTCTGTAAACAAAGACAGGCCCATCCAGGGGAAGGTTCCTCATGAGGGGTCTCGCTGGAATCTCTCACTGGGGGATCTTTGATAGATATACTAATTTTTGTAAGGCCTATAATTGCCCACACATCACATCGTGGGTGGCCATTTCTCCAGGGGGCATTTCAGGGTGCATTTCAGCGCACCTGAGGATCCTTAAATAAATACCGAGGTAAAACCCTTTTTCCCTAACTGTGTTCAGCTCTCTTAATTTTAAGACCAGGAAAAGGCGTCAGTGCAGGGTTGGCTCCTAGGTCATGGAATTTTCTTGAGGCTCCCTGGGGCGAAACTTCTCCTTAGCGGTAAAAACCTTGATAATCCCAAGATCCCTCTGAAGTAATTCAGGATATTTGGTGCCTCAGACCTCAACTCAGCCTTCAGCCACCAAAACGTTGGGGGACAACTCAAGCTGCTCAGATGGGATGAGAGAGGGCAAAGCTGAACCTAATCTGCTGTCAGAGGGTCTGGATGGCAGCTCCTGCCTCCCACTGCTGGATCCATCTCCTGATGTGAGCAGGGCTGGGCTCCACCCCCCAAAAGTGAGAGTTCCCTTCCCAGCCCCACACGAGCCGCGTGTTCCTGGCACGGCTCCGAGAGCTCCACGCTGCCGCACAAACCAACCCTTAATGTCTTTGTGCCCAGAGTGGCAATCGCAGGATTATTGCTCCCAAGGCATGCGAATAATAATCCTCTCTTTTCCCTCATCTTGTAGCTGCCATGTAATTTAGAAAATTAATCTTCAGGGCCGGCAGTGTCTTTTCTTGCCTGTGTGTGCTGCCTCTGCCACGGCGAGATCCCTCTGGCAGATCCCAGAGTGCTTTCTCAAGGATTCTGGAGAACTTTGCCCAATTTTCTGAGGGGTGAAACTGAGACGTGAGTAAGGGAATGGACTTTTCCTCGTGCCAGCCATTGGCAGAGCAAGGGACAAAGCAGATGTGCAATTATCCCATATATTAAAGTAGATCTGAGCAACCTGGTTTAGTCGAAGGTGCCCCTGCCTGTGGCAGGGGGGCTGGAATCGTGTGATATTTATGGTCTCTTCCATCCCAAACCATTCTGTGATTTAACAAAAAAGAAAGCAAAAGGAAAATCACTCTGTGAGAGTGCAAGCTATCACAAAAACAATCAGCAAAATCTGACTTTCCTGGCTTTTATTTGGTGCTTTTTAAATTTTTTTTTCTTTTTTTCTGGAGTAAAAGATTTTAAGCTCCTGCTGAGGATTTCCCATATATTCATCTGCCTGGTCTTTCCATTCAGGCTCCTCATCGCATCAGCAGTGAGATGCAGCTCTGGTGCTGCGAGGTCAGGGTGGGTGTGTGGAGATCGATCCCTGCGTGTGGATCGATCTGTGCCCGTGCTCCTGGTGGGAAAGGTGGAGAGGGAAGTCCGTGAGGATGGGGAAGAAGAACAGCAGCAGCAAACTAGGACTGAAAGCATTTAGAGAAAGAGGCAGAAACCACCGGAACAAAAGGCAGAGAATCAGAACTGAAGGGCACCGGCAGAGCTGTTTGTGGGGGAGGGCTGCGGGGTGGAGCAGGGACTTGGGAAAAGACGGTTTTTGGGATCTGCCGTGCGCTGATTGATCGGTGTGGGGGCCCTGGAGGGGCCGGAGCGGGGGTGAGAGGAGGGAGCGGAGTGTGAGGGGGCTGGAGAAGGTGCTGGCAGGGCAGCGGCCCCCGCGCTCCTGCCGCCCACCGCAGTTATTCATCCCGCTCCTTCCCTCGCCGCCTCCCCGGGAGCACGGGCAGGTTTTAACCCTTCTTTGAGCCAAACCCAGGGAAACTTGGCAACTTCTGGCGCTGGGGTTTGAGTCAAAGCTATTTCAGCCAGGAGGGGAACGAGCTGTCAGGAGAAGGAGGAGGCAAAAAAACCTCTCATCTCCTCTAACAGCTGCGTTGTGGTCTCTGGGATTTCTGAGTGTTCTGCTGAGGGAGCGTGAATCCTGAGCGCTGGCACCAGCGGGGGCCTTTCCACAGCTGTGGGTCAGGCTTGAAAACAATTTCTTTGGCATTACCTCCATGTGCTGAACGTGTGTTTGAGGCGAACTGATGCCTTAGGTTTTAACTCTTAATATTTTTCAAATTCTGTACTCCCAGTGTGTAACTCTGAACTGCCTTGCAGCCTGTTAGATGCTGCTCTCTCATGCTCACACAGACATAACAAAGCCTCTCCAGGCTTGCCCTCCAAGGACAGCCAGACCGTCCTAGGCCCAAAATGTGTAACCCAGCATCTTGAGGAGGGGGGCGAGCTGAGGGGCAGTTACATCATTAACTAAAGTTTAATTGGCGAATTTATGCTGATATGCAAATGGACCAAACCTGTAACAGTGTGAAGAACTCGTGACTCGGGGTCCATCTTGGGTGTAGCCTTTGGCCTGCCCAGGGTGTGCCTCTGAAGGCCTTTGGAATAAATATCCACCTTTATTCCCTTACCCCTGTCTGGTCTCTGTTTCTGGGTTGGCCTCCTTAGGCATCAGAACAAGCCCAGATGTCGCTGTCACCTCCATGGGCACAACGGTGCCAGCTCTGACTGGGCATCCCCTGGTGCTGGCTGAGAGCAGAGACCCAGTGAGGACTGGGAACAGGCCCCCTGCACAGGGTGTTACAGTGCCCAGAGGAAATACAACTGCTCTGTCCCGTTTGTTGGGACTAAACCCATCTGGCAGGGCTAAAACCTCATCCCCTCTCTGCCCCAGCAGAAACCACAGAATCACAGATTCGTGGAATGGTGTGGGTTGGAAGGGACCTTAAAATCCTGTAGTTCCAACCCCCTGCCACGGGCAGGGACACCTTCCACTAGACCAAGTTGTTCAAAGCCTCATCCAGCTTGGCCAAACATTTCCAGAGATGGGGCAGCCACAGATTCTCTGGGAAATATGTGCCAGTGTCTTACCACCACCACCACAGAGAAAAATTTCTTCCCAACATCCCATCTAACCCTGCCCTCTGGCAGTGGGTAGTCATTCCCTGTGTTCTGTCCATCCATCCCTTGTCCAAAGTCCCTCTCCAGCTCTCCTGGAGCCCCTTCAGGCACTGGAAAGCGTCTCTAAGGTCTCCCCAAACCTTCTCTTCCCCAGTCTGAACAATCACAGCTCTCAGCATCTGTTCAAAAATAGACCTATTAAGTCCAAACCTCTTCCTGGGAATAGTTCCTGTCTCCTGCTATGCAGGGAACTGTGTCTGGGCATTGTCTGGGAGGACACAGATTGTCACATTTAAACCATTAAGGTCATCATCAGGTCAGTGTCTCTGGTATGGGATTTGAGTCTGCCCTTGGGGCTCAGGGCTGCCTTTCTCCAGGGGGTTAACGAGGTCAGAGCCCTTCAGCGCAGTCACGGTGCGTGAACTACTCTGAAATCTGAGGGCAATATCTGGGATGGTCATAACACCTGAGCTCTGTTTTCATAACAAAACAAGGCCCAAGACATGGACAAAATTTGATATAATTAAATCCTGCACATGGACCACGCAGGGAGTTCTGACCTACTTTGATCCAATTTGGGGACCAGGAGGCTCCTGCCTGAATTAGATCCAGGCAAACACAGCTGGAGTAAAGGCTAATTTCCAGCTGGTGCATCCCTGAGCCAGATGATCCTGCCTGAGGGCATCAGGTCTTCAAAGGTCCACCCTGGGTGACAAGCTGCTGCATTTGTGGTGTCGTATTTGAGGTGTCTTATTTGTGATGTTGTATTTGTGGTGTCGTATTTGTGGTGTCACATTTGAGGTGTCATATTTGTGGTGTTGTATGTGAGGTGTCACATTTGTGGTGTTGTATTTGTGGTGTTGTATGTGAGGTGTCATATTTGAGGTGTTGTATTTGTGGTGTCACATTTGAGGTGTTGTATTTGTGGTGTTGTATTTGAGGTGTTGTATTTGTGGTGTTGTATGTGAGGTGTCATATTTGAGGTGTTGTATTTGTGGTGTTGTATTTGAGGTGTTGTATTTGAGGTGTTGTATTTGTGGTGTTGTATGTGAGGTGTCGTATTTGAGGTGTTGTATTTGTGGTGTCACATTTGAGGTGTTGTATTTGTGGTGTTGTATTTGAGGTGTTGTATTTGAGGTGTTGTATTTGTGGTGTTGTATGTGAGATGTTGTATTTGAGGTGTTGTATTTGTGGTGTTGTATTTGAGGTGTTGTATTTGAGGTGTTGTATTTGTGGTGTTGTATTTGAGGTGTCGTATTTGAGGTGTTGTATTTGTGGTGTCACATTTGAGGTGTTGTATTTGTGGTGTTGTATTTGAGGTGTTGTATTTGAGGTGTTGTATTTGTGGTGTTGTATTTGAGGTGTCGTATTTGAGGTGTTGTATTTGTGGTGTCGTGTTTGTGGTGTCGTGTTTGTGGTGTTATATTTTGGGTGGTGGCCCTTGGCAGAGCCATTTCCCCAGCAGGACCCCTGGTATCTCTTCAAGGCTTAAGCAGGTGATGATGTTTTTTATTTTGATCACATCCTGATCAGGGAAGTAATTTCCTGGAATGCTGCAGGATCAGACAGCCTGATGTCCACAGCTTTCAGAGCACCACCAGAAGGAAAAGGAGAAAGAAGAGTCCCTGTCCTGCTATGAAGAAGAGATTGGATGAGCGTTGGGGTTGATCTTGAGAAGGCCAGAGTTTGCCGTTTCTCACTTCTCTTTTTGGACAACTGGCATTTCATGTTCTGTCTTTGGTGTTTGCCTGAAGGGCTCCATGGAACAGGAATTAGAAAGGGACAGAGGAACGAGGAACAAACACAAAGCAGAGTTACTCAGTTTAGTGGGGTGTCTGCACATTGAACACCATTATTTGATAAAAGTCAGGGCAAAAATAGGAAATGGTCAGGAAAGAGTAGAAAACTTCATTGGAGAATCATGGAATACCTTGAGCTGGAAGGGATCCCCAAGGATAAAACCATAGAACCATTAAGATAGCAAAGGATTTCCAAGGTAGAATCCAAGCTTTGACCCATCACGTCCTTGTCAACTAAGCCAGAGCCCTCCGTGCCATGTCTAGTCGATTCTTGGACACTTCAAGGGATGCACCATTGATTCCAACTCCTAAAACTCTGCTGAAGCCCGGGATTGAACCAGGGACCTTTAGATCTTCAGTCTAACGCTCTCCCAGCTGAGCTACTTCAGCCCTGATATTGGGATTTGTTTCCCTATAAACAACAGGTAAATGCACTGGAACCCTTCAGCCTGGAAAATACAAATGTCAGGGAGAGGGGTTTGCTTCAAGGTCAGTTGTGACTGACACCAAAAATCACTTTCATGGATTAGGGGTTTTTCCCATTCCCAAAAACCAGTTTTGATTTCCTGCTTGGTGTTACACCCATGGGTCAACCTTTCTACCTCTTCTCGGGTCAGTCTGTGGCATAGGACTAAGCACAGGCAGTGGAAGGAACAAAAATCTCTTTATATCACTATTTTTGCTGCAGTAGTGGAATTGCAAAACCCTGTCCCTCTTTCACAGGCTCAGACTGGTTGGGGTCCAAAGGGACCTCATGGAGGTCCCTGCTCCAAAGCCCTGCCCAAGGAGGACCTACAGCCACTTGTCCAGGACCACCTCCAGGTCACTTGGGAACATAAGAAGAAGCACTCCACACTCTCCCACGCCACCAGTCCCAGTTCCTCATCCTTTCCTCACACCAGAGATGCTCCAGTCCCTTCCAGTCCCGCTGGCCCTTGGATGGATCTCTCTGGGATGTCCAGGCCTCTCTGTTGTAGTGGAGAGCCCAGCCCTGGGCACAGAAAACTGCAGGAAAACTCTGCTGAAGCCCGGGATTGAACCAGGGACCTTTAGATCTTCAGTCTAACGCTCTCCCAGCTGAGCTACTTCAGCTCTGCTGAGGCTCTAAATTTTCCCAAAACCTGTTGAAATATGATGAGATTTCAGACTTCTGCCACTCAAACTGGCTCAGTGGACACTTGACTCTTTTTAATATTTAAGCACCTGGTCCAAACATCAACCATCAGACACCAAAAAGGTCAACAATTATCAAAGATCTTCTAATGAGAATGGTTGTGGTGGATAAATACCCAAGACTGGAATTATTCTTACAGCCACATTTGCAGTGGCCAAGCTGGTCTTCATGGCAACATGTAATGGTTTGGGATGGAAAAGACTTTAAAGGACCAGTTCCACCCCCTGCCATGGACCCGGACACCTTCTGCTAGACCAGGTTGCTCCAAGCCCCATCCAGCCTGGCCTTGAACACTTCCAGGGATGGGGCAGCTACAGCTTCTCTGGCCAGCCTGTGCCAGGGCCTCACCACCCTCACAGGGATGACTTCCTCCCTAATATTCAGTCCATCCCTGCCTTTTGTCAATTTAAAATCATTCCCCCTTTTCCTGTCCCTCCATCCCTTGTCCAAAGTCCCTCTCCAGCTCTCCTGGAGCCCCTTTAGGCACTGGAAGGGGCTCTGAGGTCTCCCTGGAGGCTTCCCTTCTCCAGGCTGGACATTCCCAGCTCTCCCAGCCTAGCTCCAGAGCAGAGGGGCTCCAGACCTTGTAGCATTTCCGTGACCTCCTCTAGATTCACTCCAGCAGCTCCATGCCCTTTTGAAGTTGGATGCTTTCCTTTTGAAGGTCCAGAGTTTTCTTGGAGGCTGAACTAAGCTGCCACTCCACAGAGCTGACATCATCCCTGTCCTGATGGCTCTCAGTGGGTGACAAGGATCCATCTGCATGTTCTCCCTAGGAAAGGGAAGATGTGGACGCCTGGCTCACTTGTGTCTTAGCTCTGCCCTTCCAGCTGTCCCATTTTCACTTTCTCCTTGTCAAGGAAAGTGGCTTCCCACCAGCTTTCCTCAGACAGGAAGAAATGATCCCAACATGGAAACTGTGGTATTTGACAGCCCACTCTGCCTTGCTGGAAATACTCGAGCTTCAGCTGGGTACAAAATTCCTGTGGAAAGCTGAGCTACGCTGCCGCTTTGCAAATGCTCAGCAGTGTTGGTGGAAAGGATGAAGTGAAGGATCTGATAAAGAACAAGCCTTGAAGGAAGTGCTACATTGCAGTTAAATTAGAAATTTGAGGAGCTGACTTGCTGGGAACTTGGCTTTTTCAGCTGATGAAACATCAGAACTGAAAGTCTGTGGGCAAAGTCATCAGAAGTCAGACTTGTGGTGCCAGTTTGACGTGTCACGTGGAAGAAGTTGGAAGATCAGACTTTTCCCTGTTGAAGAGGAGGAAGTTAAACCTGTTTTTCCAGCTCAGTTCAGACCTCAAGGCTGGAGCTCCACAGGGAGAGAATGAAGTGGAAAGAGGACTGAAGTCGGGATATCTGTTGTCCCCTGACCTCATTCCCCCTGAAAAAACTCCTGTTTCATTCACATCTTGATTACTCTCTGGGGTGTTTTTTGGTGCCTTCATCCCATGAAGGATGTGAAAAAAAGCCCAAACAAACCAGTGGAAGGGATTTATAAAGTCCCTTCTGCACAAGGAATTGCTGTGTAAACCTTGTTTATCCAGTCACGCAAAATAAAGAGTAAAGGGAAAGATATTGTAGGATCTAGAGAACAAAAGAGTATTTTAAGATCTAGAGAGGAATCATTAGAGGGTGATGGTTTATTGATTCTTCTGATGCAGGAACTAAAGGTTAGCATTGGAAAAGAGCAAGTGCCAAGCTTGGAACAAAGAAAAAGAAGGAGTTTCCCCATGCAGTGTCTGGTTATCTGTGGAACTCCCTGCTATAGGATTTTATAGATCCCCAAACTGTAAAAATGTTTAGAAGATGACCAGGAAGATTTATGGAGGAAAAAACTCCATGAAGAGCATGCAAATATGGAACTTCCTCCTTTGGTTCATGCAGGGCCCGAGCCACAAAACTCTGGAGATCAGGAGAGCATCTGGTGATATAACACCAGGCTGGTTTTGATTTTTTAGGCACTAACTCATGGAAAAGGTTGCAGACTGGGTTTTGAGCTGGATGTTCTTCTGTACATCTCTTCTGGCACCTCCTTGTCCTCATGCTCCAGCTTCTGGAGGCATCAGGATGGTGTCAGCCCGTGAAACCCTGCTGGCACTTTGGGCAGAGATGTGCTGGAGGTGTCATTTCACGCCACCAGCCAAGTGTTTAATCACCACTCCCACACGAGTGTCTCAGGCTCTGGCCATGACAGATGACAGGCGATGCCTCTGTCCCCGCTTTCCCTCCTCCCATCTTTTCCAGTTTTCCTACCACTCCAGGCCAATCCGCCTGTGCTTTCTCAAATATCCATCTGCCATCAGCCAGAAGCAGCTTTCAAAGGTTATGGAATCACATCCATGCAACCCAGAAAGCCGATTGTGTCCTGGGCTGCGTCCAAAGAACTGTGGGCAGCAGGTGAGGGAAGGAATTTTGTCCCTCTGCTCCGGCCTGGAGAGATCCCACCTGGAATGTTGCATCCAGCACTGGGGCCCAGCACAGGAAGGACGTGGAGCTGTTGGAGTGAGTCCAGAGGAGGCACCAGGATGATCAGAGGGATGGAGCAGCTCTGCTGTGGGGAAAGGCTGAGAGAATTGGGATTGTTCAGCCTGGAAAAGAGGAGGCTCCACAGTGACCTAATTGTGGCCTTCCAGTGCCTGATGGGAGCCAACAAAAAAAACTGGAGAGAGAAAATTTACAAGGGCCTGGAGTGACAGAAAAGGGGGAATGGCTCTGAGATGAAGAAGAGTAGATTTAGATCAGATATTAGGAAGAAATTCTTCCTGTGAGAGTGGTCAGGCCCTGGCACAGGCTGCCCAGAGAAGCTGTGGCTGCCCCATCCCTGGAAATGTTCAAGGCCGGGTTGGATGAGACTTGGAGCAACCTGGGATAGTGGGAGGTGTCCCTGCCCCGGCAGGAGGGTTGGAACTGGATGATCCTAAAGGTCCTTTCCAACCCATTTCCAAGTCATTCTGTGATTCCATGGTTAGTTACTGCCAAATTATCCCAACCTTCCTGTCCCTGTCCAGAGCCGTGCTGGCCTTTTTGTGCCATTTTGTGCCTTTTTGTGGGAGGATTCACCACCTCTTGTGGAATTCACTCCTTTTTGATTGGGGTCACGGCATCACCCAGAAGGAGGTAGAGAGAGGAGACCTTTTCCATGCGACTCAGCACGTCAAATTTGTCATGGATGTTAGTTTTTCTTGCAGACATCCTGGCACCAAACTCTGCCCCTGATGGGATTTTGTTCCATTTCCCCACTCTTTCCCCAACTCTGCACCAAGGGAGTGACCTCCAGCTGCAGGGTTGAGATGTGACTGGGCTCTGACGTGTCAAACAAAACACAGGTTCTTCCTTTAGGCTTCTTGAAATTTTTCTGTCTCATTACATTGAGAGGGCTCCTGGTTTACTTGAAGAGCATTTTTAGTGGTTATCCCTATTTTGCTGTCACCATTTTCTCTTTCTGCTCTTTCCCCAGACTTTTATGAAAATGATCTCATTAAGAACGTGGAACTCCTGTTCCTGAGAAAGGTTCCTTGAAGTTTGTAAAGGTCTCTCAGCAGGAAGTTTGCTCAGCTCCATTTTCCCCTCCGGTTGAACAGACCCCCAAGTGAGCCCATTAGGGAAAAATGGATTGCTTGAAAACGAAATTGTACAAAATATGCAACAGCAGCAGCACCACCCCTGAAATGTAAGGCTCCAGTAGGCAACAAACCATGTTTGCAAAACTCCTCTTTGATGGCAGTTTAATATGTTAGGGAAAGAAAGAGATAATGGCACAGAGGGCACAATGGCTGTGAGGGGATGGAATATGAGGCCTGGGATAACTTCATTGTTATTCTGGAGACACAAACGCAGCTTTGAAAAACAGAGTTAATGAAGCCCAGCTGCCAAACTCTGCCTGTCACACAGCCCTTCCCTCTCCCTCCTCAAGTCTGATGTCTAAAAAATGCTGAGATTGTCAGTCCATCATTCGGGGATGGGGGGGATGAGGCACTAGAGGTTCTGTAAATATTTTTTTTAAAGTTAGGAATTCAGGCTGTGAATAACAGCTCTGCTGTCCTGAGGTTCAGTTATCTGTGTGCTGGAAACACAGACCTTGGGTGGAGGAATGCAGAAATAATCTGGGTCTGGGTGAATATTTCCAATCTGCCCTGCGGTGAAGTACCCACAAACTCACTGCTAGGGAGGCTCAGTGAGAACAAACCTCAGACCTGGAATTTAAGTTCTGCCCCAGTTTACATCACCCTTTTCTGAGAAAACTGATGTTTCAGTCTTTTATAGTGATTCTGTTATCAAACAGAGACACCTTAGAACCCTCTAATGGTTTGGGTTGGAAGGGACTTTAAAAATCCTCTCAATCTCATCTCCCTGCCATGGATCTCCCACTATCCCAGGTTGCTGCAAGCCCTGTCCAACCTGGCCTTGAACACAGGGATGGGGCAGCCACAGCTTCTCTGGGCAACACCTTGGATGCATTTCACTCGGAGTGGTAGAGCAATTTTGGAAAAGCAGAGGTCTGTGTTCACCAAATCATCGTTTCCAATCAGTAAAAAGGAAATTATTAAAGGCAGAACTTTCTGAGCTTGATGAGGGCAACTCAACTCTGTGTGCAAAAGAGAGGGCAATGTCCACGTCCGTGATCGTGTCCTGCATGACACAGCTGACCAGGCAGCAGGAGAAACCTCGTCTGAGAGTCTTGGAGCAACCACTGAGAGACTTGACAAGCTTTGTCCTAAATTTGTTTTGTGCCAATTCCTGGATGTGGCAACGCTGCAGTTCAGCTCAAGTCCTGCTGCTTTTCCCAGCCTTAATAACATTGGCAGATCCTGCTCTGCCCCCACAAACTCGCAGTGCCTGTGCTTTCCCCGGATCTTCCTTCCAAGATGGATCACCCGCTGCTATTTCAACCCAGCAAAACTTCATTTTTAGCAGAATAAACCGAACACATTCAGGAATCACTTGTTTAATAACTGTCAATAGACCAGAGGAACGAAATAGGTGCTAAAAAGACAGAAGAGCAGCACCAAGAAAATATTTGTAAAAATAACAGGTGCTTTAAAATGTGTAGGGGTGTGTAAATATATTTAGAAGATATTAATACACAAACCAGGTGGCCCAGAACCTCATTAGCAAACCAATTGTTCTTGCCAAACGTTCTTTGGTGAGGTTCCCTGAGAGATTTCCCAGAAACTCCTAAAATTAATAGTAAACAACAATTCTTGGAGGCTTGGAAATATTTTCTGCCTCTGCTTAACATCCCAGCCTCCTTCTGAAGTTTTTTCGCTGTTTTGCAAAACATCCAGAAGGTACAAGGGAAAAAAAATAAAAACAATGGAAGAAAAGAGGGGGGGAAAGATGAATATAAACAGAATCTACAAATAATGGGCTTCACACTGAAAAGCACAGAATGATTGCTTGGACAGTGATGGTGTCTTGATGCATAAATGGGTTTGTTACTTAACTCTGGTGATTCATGCTTCAGGCACAGGGATGAGGCAGCTGCCAAATTTCATGCTGGGAAGGAATTTTCTCTCCCAGAACAGATTGGCAGGGAGTTTGTAAAGATGAGAGGTCAGCTGACAGGGCCAGGTGCTGTCATCATGAACGTGTGGGCAAGAGGGGGGACATCACAGAGGCCAAAAACGCTGTGTTTTATCTCATGGTACCAAGGATCCCCCAAAAATCGATGCACAACCCTTTATCCCTTTCTCCCACGCCTCCACCAGAGCTGCAACCCACAAAGGAATTACTTTATTGGACAGGGCCACTCTCCTGTCTCCTATGGATGAATCCTGGAGCAACATGAAATATTCTTCACAACATTGATCTCAATCGTGTTTCTAAATAAAGCTGAGCTGAAGCTATGTGAGTTTTAGTTGTTGGGTGTTTGGGGTAGGGAAGGGTTTTTTTTTTCCTTTTGTCTTTAAAGAGTGTCTAAAGAACATGTTCCAGCTGTCTGGAAGGAAAGAACTAGAAAGGAAAGAGAACAAAGGGAAACCAGCAGAGATGTTTAATTGAGATAATTTTAGCTGCTCTAAATGTCACAGGCAATCTTGTACAAGTACTTGGGGAGAGGAGAGGAGGAAAAAAGTTCTGTGCTGGTCATTCAGTGCCCAAATTAAGGAAAGGGGGGTGTCCTTTCAGAGATCAGGTAGGACCTTACCTAGAAGCTCTTGGGTAATTGCTTTTTGAGCCCCAGGAGTCTCCTCTAAACCCACAAGTCTTCCATGCAAACCACAAATCCAGACCCAACAGCCTGAGGGGAAACTCTCTGGTTTAGGGGCTGAGGAAGGAAATAAGGTGCTTTTAGAGGTGGTCAGCCCAGGTGTGGTGAGTTCAGATCCCTTCTTGGTTTGGAGATCTGACCGCACTTGTGGGTCAGAATGAGACACGGTCACTCCTCACGGGAACCCTGTGTGTTCTGTGTGACCAAATGTGCGCAGTCAGGGAGATGGACGTTGCACCAGGCTGCCTGTGGCACTGATGGAGTCCCCACCCCCAGAGGGCTTTTAACAGATGTGTAGATGTGGCACTTGGGTGTGGGTTTCTGGTCTTCTGTTATCTTTCCCTTATAGTCGTGAGTCCTTTTACTCAGAGTTTGAATTATAAGTAAGAGAGAGGCTTTGCATTCTTCGGTCTCAGAAGATGTTTATTCTCATCTTATCTATAGCAAGGCCGCACAGCTGCAGCAGTGAAGTTAACAAGGCAGGAAAGGCAGAGGAATGGCGAATTGTCCTGGCTAACAAGGCCTTTTATATCTCAAACTGTCCAACTAACAANTTTACTTACACAGAAACAATCCCAGTGTTATCACACAATTTAGGAAGTCTTTCCCAAGGCCTCAGGTCAAATGCAGTATGCTTTTGGAAATCACTGCCTGTCAGCACTGAAAGGCTGAGACTGTCAGAACCTGGGGTCTCAACACCTGGGGACACTGGCAGAGCTGGTTTAATGCTTGGACTTCATGATCTTAGAGGTCTTTTCCCACCTAAGCAATTCTCTGGTGTCGGCTTTCCCGTGACATATGGGATGCATAGCATGGGGAATGTATTCCAAGATTTAAGACAGTCAGGTTGACACCTTGGTCTGGCCTGATGGATGTTTTTGTTATCCAAAATGCTAAGCTCTTGCAGAAGTTGGGTAGTTGGTGATGTGGGGGTCAGAACTCTTCAGCTGTGAAGAAATCAAAATTCATGTCCCAGTTAAAAGAGAGGTGCTCTGAGTATGGTTTTCCACAGTTCCTGGGAAGGGAACCCTATCCCGTGTTTATTTTGGACAAAACCAGACCCATTTTTAATGACTTGAGGACATGTTTTAGTGGTGAACGCTGTGGTGGTGCTGGGTTCAGAGCTGGATTCGATGATCATTGAATTATAGAATAGTTTGGGTTGGAAGAGACTTTAAAGATGGAGTTCCACCCTGAACCATGGGCAGGGACACCTCCCACTATCCGAGGTTGCTCCAAGCCCTGTCCAGCCTGACCTTGAGCACTTCCAGGGGTGGGGCAACCACAGCTTCTCTGGACAATCTGTGGCAGTGATCTTAGAGGTCTTTTCCAACAGTAACAATTCTATGATTCTGTGTAAGCGATAAACATGGTTTTAAGACAACCTTCACCTCCTCATCCCCACCTAAACTTGAGCTTTGGGTAGAGATTTAATGTTCAGTCAACTTCCTGCACGACCACTGACAGAAACCTGGGGGTACCCTGAGGAGATTTGTTGCCCTCACAAAACCTGGGGAGGGAGCTGAAGGATTTTGGAGGATCAGCAGTGGATGGGAAGGAAGGAGCTGCCTGTGTGCCATTGTGGAGGCCATAAAACTCCAGATCTTGGGGTTTCCCCCTCCGTCACAAACTCCTCAAGTATCGTTCTGAGCAGCCTGGTCTAGTGGAAGGTGTCCATGCCCGTGGCAGGGGGGTTGGAATGGGATTATCCTTTAGGTCCATTCCAACCCAAATCCTAAGATTCCAGGGTTGTATGATCCCTTCAGAGAGCCTTCCTGGCTCTGAGCAAAGCAGCACCACAGGGACTCTCTCCCCCTTCCCTGAAGCAGCTCCTAAGGAGGAGAAAACCTGGCTCTAACCCCCCCAGAGTAGGCACCACATTCGGGGAGCCATGCCCACAGCATCCCTATTTTAGCAATGCCTCGGGGGTGCTGCCGTGGCTCATTTTCACCCCCTGGAAAGCTCACCCGGCACCTGCCTCCCTTCCCTGTTCGCAGGCAGGTGGAAGAAAGGCAGGAGCGTGCGGCAGATCCCCCGGCACTCACACACACACACACAAACACCACTCATCCCTTTTGTCTGCCCCTCTCCCTGCTCCCACTCCCCCTTCTCCCCCGCACTCCCGCCCACCTCGGTGTCTCATTCCAGGATGGCTCACGGCTCTCCAGGTGCCGGCAGGGATGGATGCTACCCTCGGCTTCTCCTCACGGAACCCATTAGCACCGAGCCGCTGCTTTGCCTTTGCCTCCCCTCCCTCCCGGCAGCCAAACGCGGCTGCTGGAAAACAGAAAACGGGGGAGCGAGGTGGGAAATCCAGGGCAGCGCATCCTCCCCCGCAGCGGGGGCTGAGGTTCCTCCGGGAAGGTCGGCGGGGAGGTCCCGCTCTGTGGGAGAGGGGAAAGAGGGCAGCCATGGGCAGGGATGTGTTGGCAGGGTTGGACAAATGCCCCGGCATCCCCCCCACAAATCCTTCCCATTCTCTGTTGCGGCATCCTGCGGGATCCATGGAGAGCTCAATCCCACCGTGCTGGGAGCCAGCTGCCACCGCCTCCCCAGCACCCGCCAGGCTGGGATCAGGGGCCCGGCAGCAGGGAAGTGCAGCCCATCCCATCCCGAATGCCCTGCAGTGGGATCGTCCCGGCCCACGTCACGTCCGAGGGACACGAACAAAAATTTCTGCAGTCCTTAGGGATCTTTCACTAAAATCAGGCACAATAACTCTGGCTGTCACTGTGCTGTCTGATTTTTCTGTTTTCCTTTTTATTTTCTATTTTCCTTTTTCCCTTTTTTCTTTTTATTCTCTTCCTTTTTTTTTCTCCCTCTTTCTTTTTTTTTTATTTTCCCTTTTCCCCCGTTGTTTTCTTTATTATTCCCTCCCCATTTTGGTCTTGCTAAGATTCAGCAGATCTATGGGGACAAAAAATTTCCTTGTCAGCAGCTTTTTCTTCCAGCTAGGTCCAGCCCTTTTGAGAGACAGCCTGAGGAGAAGGGAGATGGAATAAATTCCCATGATATTGTGGGGGCAAGGATAAAACTGGTGTCAGGATCACTCCTGTCCCAGATTTAGGCTTCTAATCCTGTGGATATCCCATCTCTGGAAGTGTTCAAGGCCAGGCTGGATGGGGCTTGGAGCAACCAGGACTAGTGGAAAGTGTCCATGACAGAGGGTTGGGATAAGATGCCCTTCAGAGGTCCTTTCCAACCCAAACTTTTATAGCATTTTATGACCTCCAGCCCGAGACCACCAAGGAGTTTTGTTCAGCATAGGGGAGTTGATGTACTCAGGAGTTGTGATGGGTTTTCGGAGCAAGGAAAACTCCTGAACATCTTTCCACAGCAACTCGCTCCCCAGCTCCTCCTAACCCTGCTTTAATAAGGTTTTTAATGACATTTGGGGCCTCCTAGATTTGGAAAGAAGAAATTAGAACAGTCTAAAGCTTGTTTCTCACGTTCTTCTTTTTCCCCCATGCTTCCCTGCTGGCCCTAATTATCCATCTCTCATTTACAGGTACTTAAATAAAGGAAATGGGAACCCTGGTAGAATTGGACCGGGATGAGGATGTGCTAAATGAGGCTCCTTTTATCCCAGAAGAGACCTCGCATCACCCCTGCTGTTCTCAGTGGTCCAGGAGCCCCTTTGCCACGTGAGGCAGCTGCTCCATTGTTTTCTTGTGACAAGGGGACACAATTCCTGCAGTGACTCCAGTTGTGTTTCCCTGTGGATAGGCGAGATTAGCAAGGATGCTTAGAGGAAATCCTTTGTTAGCAGCAGTGCTTGGTGGGGACAAAAATAAGGGAAAACACTTAGGAGAGGGAGAAGCAGTATGGAAAAGTGAAAAAAAAGGTAAATTGAGTCACAGCTTGGTGACAGAAGTGCTGAAAATAGGTGAGCAGTGGCCTAGTTTGTGTCTTCATGATGGTGGTGGCTGTGAGAGCAGGGAGCTGAGAACCGACAGAGCTCTGGAGACATGGATTGGGCTGGGAACAGCAGCCTCGTGTCCTGCTGGGATCATGGAAAGGCTCTGTGTCCCCTTGGTGGCCTTTGGAATGCCCCAGTGGAGCCCAGTGCAAAGAGCCAGACACACATCCCTATTTAGAGAGAGGAAACCATGACCACAAAATGAGTTGTAACAAAGTATTTAGGTTTCCCCTTCACTTTTAGGAATGTCCCAGCACTGAGGAGACCTGGGTTGAAACCCTGGTGACAAATTAGGCAGAGTGTGGCTTTAAACCTGGCTGAGGTGTTGTCCAAAGACACCTCTGTGGCCAGTTCCTGGATAGGTTTGGAAATGCTTTGGGATTTCAGCCTGAATGCAGGAAAATGAAGCGTTTAGGGGGTGAGGGGTTAGGTGTTCCTGAAGAGAGAAAACCTATCCATCCTTTCAGCAGGGCAATAACTGATCCACGATTTAGGCAGAGGAAAACGTTTGGATGGTATCTCGGAGGACACCTGCAGTACCACGTGCAAAGCCTTCCCTGAGCATTCCTTAGCTTCCTCTGGCATATTCCCTCATGGAAACAGAGGTGTTGCCACTCACAGGAGAGGCAGGACTCTGTGATGTGATGTGGAAAAGGTGCTGTGGTGGGTTCTCCATGGAACTGGCCCCGGCTGTTCACCACCACAAGGCAGGATTTTCTCTTATGGCCACAGGGCAATCCCATTTCTCCGTGTTCCCCACAGCCCATAGCAGGGAGCCTGAAGCTGGAGATCTTCCCATGAGCCAGTCTCACTTCACTGATGGAGAACGAGGCTCCCACCACCCCTAAAGTCCTTCCCACGTGCTCTAGTCCAGGAGGAAAAATCCACGTAGGTGCTGAGAAAAGTGAAAGAGGCTTAACACGGATTCATCCATGGGAACAGCAGGATGAGCAGGAGAGAGGAGCAGGAAAGGTTTGGAGCAGTCTGAGCCCTTCTCTTCTCCTCATCTGAGTTGCTGGTACTGCGAAGAACCTGTGGCTACACAGCTTTCCTTGGATCACCACGGGAATCATCATCAAGGGTAGGATTTGACGCCACCAGCAAGGACCATGTCCCGTTTTCCCTGTGTGGCTGTGACGTCCCACGGCTCCACCACCACCCCCACTCCTCTCACACGGCCTTGGGGGTGCCAGTGTGAAACCCTGACGGAAATGGGATGCAGGAGAGGAGGGGACTGGCTCCACGGGCCACAGATGATCCGCAGATCTCCACGGGAGCATCACCCTGGCAGAGGATGAGGAGCAGAGCTCTCCCGGCCTGGTGAGACTCTGTCAGCCCAGCCGCACCAGCAGAGGAACCAGGTCTGTTCTTCACAGCCACCCCATCGCTCTCTCTTTTTTTAGCAGACCTGTGATTTGCAGTGTTTGCTGCTGAGGAGGAGTAAAAAAAAGCATTAAAATCAGAAACTTTTACTAGAACGCTGAGAGGGACACCCTGAAGAGGGGCAGGTGGGCGAGGAGTCAAGTGTGAGGCCCAAAGTGGGCCAAACTCAGCTGCAGAACGTGACAGAAGAGATGTCACAAAGCACCTGTGAACCAGGCCCTTTGACACAGCGATAAATGTGTTTTTCCAGCTTGTCGGGGCTGTGCAGGGGACGAAAATGAAGTTCATTTGGAGACGTCTTTCCATTTGTGTTGACCTCATGAGGGTCATAACAGCCAACGCCAGAGTGTGAAAAATGCTGATACCTCCTTTGACTTTCTTGCTTTAGCCTTGGGCAGGCTTGAGGAGGCAAAAAAGCAGCACAAGGAGAGACTCATTAACATTTCCTCTGCCCAGCGAGGAAAACCAAAATAACAAACATCTCATTAAATAAGGAGAGGGGAGAATTGCAAAACACGGGAGATATTTTTAGTCGGAAAACAAAGCACTTTCTCTTCCCCTCAAAGTAGGGCTTTCCAGATGAAAAGGAATACGGAGAGAACTCCGCAGCAGAAGGAGTGGCACTGATAACAATCATCATTAGGGGTAATATTGATAGCGGGATGCCCTCAGACTCCCAATTGCTCCCACACCCTCCCAGTAAGTGACGTGTGGGCCCCAGGCCTGGGGGACGATGGGTGGCCAGGCACAAAAGAGCCACTGACGTGTGAGCTGTGTTTTGAATGCAAAACTCTGCTTTGTGAGTGCCAGCTCCGGTGCAATAAAGTGTTCCAGGGCTGGAGATGGATGAATAGAGACGTATGGTGCAAATTAAATGTGTTATTCTTTCCCCTCTTTCGTTCCTTGCAAATTTAAAAGCCCAACACCTTGGTTTCTTCTTAATTTTATTTCCTTCTGAGGGTTTTGCTACCAAACAAATGACTGGGTAGCTTTGTCTGGTGAGCTATAGGAGAATCAATAGGGATTAAAAAGGATGTGGAGGGAGGAGGGGGGAAAAATGTGGTTTCTTATTTTCTTCTTTTTTCTTCTGGAAAGAGGAAGCAATTATGGAAGGGAAAGGGAAAATTCTAGCACGGGGAATGTAGGATAATGCAGAAAATCCCTTGTTCACCACTAGAACATATTAGTTCCTGCAAGAATACGGGATGAATTGCCCACAAGGCTTCAGGCTTCTAATTTTAGGTGCTTCAAAGAGTCCTGGGTGAAAGACAGGCTCCTCCAGACAGCGATTCTGAGGAGGAACACAATGCACATCTCCGTGCACAGCTGGGGAGGGACGCTGGCAGCACAGGAGGGCACTTCAGCATCCGCCAGAGCTGCTCGGAGTGTATGCAGCACAAAATCAACTGCACCAGAAACTTTCCCAAGTTTCCCTGGGCATCTCCCCCTTCTCACTCACCCACCAGGTTCATCTGGCTCACAGCTCAGGCTCCCCTCCAAGGAGTGACATCTCTCGCCATAAGGTGCCTCTGAGCACAACACTCATCCAGATGAGGTGACAAAGGCCTGCCAACCCCAAAAAAACCCCAAACCCGACACTTTTGCTCTGAGGCAAAGTGCAGTGAGAGCCCACAGCCTGAGCTGGTGCCAAGGGGTGAGTGCCACCAGGCTCTGGGTGCACGGTGTCCTCAATCATCGTGATGCAAACAGTGACAGCACCGGGGAAGGTGCCAGTGCTTCTGTGACTCAGTGTCCCTTTGTTCTGGTCCCCCTCCCTCAGGGGGGTTCTCAGTTGCTGCTCACTGCCACACGCTCCTTTCCCTGCCTTTAATTGGTCTGTTGGCTTTTCCCTTTCTCTCCTCATTTTTTTTTTTGGATCTGATCCTAACCTCCGGTGCTTTAAAAATCTGCAGGAAGCTCTAGGGAGACAACCCACATTGACACCATCCCTGCTGAGACATGAGATGTGGCTTTTTGCTATATTTTCTCCTTCCCTTGCTTCAGCTGAGCTCTTTTGGAGCAAACTGCTCACCCTCATCCTCACTTCCCAATTTCCTTTCTGCTCTTCTTGCCCCTCTCTTATCTTGGACATCCTGTAGCCAGCCAGAGGACTTCTGCCTCCTCCCCATCCTGTCCCAATCCATGGATCTTGTCCTTCCATGCCTGTCTGCCTCTCTGTGCCCGGAATCTGCCTGTCTGCCTCAAATTGCCTGTCTCCATCACCTCGCTCCACATCTCCCTCCTCCCTTGGCTTCCGGCTCCCCTCTCTCCTCCTCCTCTTCCCACGCACTTTGCTTTAATTGGAAATACAAAGAAAATGCTTATCACACATGTCTTAATCAGCAACTCGTTCCCCAGCAGGTCCAGAAGGAAAACCCCCATTCGTCCTTGCTTCTCCCACCTCCCCCACCACCTCCACAGAATTAGGAGGAGAGTGATTAGGGGGAGAGCTCTGTGAAAGGAGGCTGAATGAGATTAACCCAGAGACCTGGAAAAGCTGGAGGGAAGAGCCAAGAGAAACGTAGTGACGTTCAGCAAGGGCTAATTCTGGAATTTCTGGGAAGAAGGAGTCCCTGGCAGCAAGTGACTGGGAGAACTGGACCTAGGAGTGCTCAGCAGGCTGAGGATGACCCAGCAGCGTGTCCTGGCAGCAAAAAAATTGTCCTGGATTGTGGGAGCATAAATACAGCCAGGAGATTATGGAAGTGATTATCTCTCTCTAGTCAGAGCATTTTAGATCATATTTAGATGCTGCAGCTGGGTTAGGACTTTGAGTACAGGACACTGATCACAGGGAATGAGTTCAGGCCCTTGGGATGGTCGGAGATGGTGCCTGGTGTGGGATTAGGGCTTGTCCAGCCTGGAGAAGTGATGGCTTTGGGAGACCTAAAAGCAGTGTCCTGTACCTGTGGGGAGGTTATCAAGGAGATAGAACCAGGGTCTTCTTAGAAGGACAAGAGTCACCACGTCCAAATTCCAACAGGACACTCAGTTCGGGTGTGAGGAAAAAGGTTTTCCCTCCGAGCAATCCCCATCCCTGGGGTTTGAGTGTCTGAAACCATCTCAGCTGACCCAGCAGCTGACTCAGCGTGGAGTGGGAGGCTGAGCTAGAAACCTCCTGAGTCCCTTTCATCCTTAATAATCCTGAGATCCTGCGACAAGAGCCAAGTGTCAAACGAGGCCGTTTGGATCCAGGATTCCTCCCCAGCTGAAAAGTAAGGCAGGAGCAAAAGGAGGCCTGGAAAGGGACTCATTTATTGGAGCAGCTTTAGAAGCCATTTCATCCCAGACTCTGGCATTTGATGGGATGAGGAGAGGCTGGGTGCAGGTCATCTTGCAGAGTTAATGCCACTTTATATTGTCCCATCCTATGGGTCATTTCTGGGGTTCCTGGGTGAAAAACTCTCCGGGGAATATCTTTGCACCAATCCAGAGTTACAAAGGTTGCAGAGTCTCTCCCAGTCCGTGTTATCTCTTCCTGGCAGAGCAGGTTTGAGGCAGACTCTGAGGTGCTGAGACCACAGCATAAAAGGCTCCAGATCTGTCCCAACCCCTCAGGTGATGGACATTTGGCTTTTTCTGAACACAGCTGCCCCAAAATCTTGTGCTTAGGGAAACTGGGTGAAATTGGAGAAGCAAGCAAGGCAGAGGGCAGTCACGGGGGAAGGAGTGGCATTGGGAGGGGCTGCTGGATTAGGAATTCTGTGTTACACCCTCAGGGTTTTGTCCCCTTCCCCCCTCACTGTCCGTCCTTCCCTCCCTTCAACCAAACCATGCAGCCCTTCTAAGTCAGCTGCTGCTGCCCTAAATAACCCTCTTGTTCCCTGACAGCCATCACCTGGCAGGGAACAGACATGGGTCCTCCTGCACCATGAGGATATGGGGCAAAAAAAGGAAATCCTGACCCTTGCCCCTCATGCCCTTCAATATAACCCCCACCAGTTTGTGATTCTGCTTTAACCAAATGCCTGGGCTCACTGGGACCTCATTCCAACAGGACTTCACTGAAAGACCCTCTGCCTCCTCCTCTTTTTACTCTTCTGGGGTGGCTGAATTCCCACCAGGAAACACCCAGCCAGGAGCTTCGGGAGTGAGGAGCCATCCTAAGCCTCCCTGGCACACTGCCCACCATCCCAAGCACAGGCAGGGCACCCCCCCTACCACCACTCTGCTGCCAACAGGCTCAAACCCCCTTTTTAGATTATCCCGATGAATCAGCATCCCACTGCCTCCGGTCACCGGAGCTGGGAAGGGACGAGAAGGCCCAGATGTCCTCAGCACCTCTCTGAGGGTGTTCCGGCGGGGAAACTCTCTCGGATTAGGGAATCCTTTATCTCTGGCTTATGTAAAACCCGGAGACTCCTTTTATGGTTGGCTTTTCCTGCCTTGTCAAGAGCGAAGAACAAATGTAGCTTCATCTGCGCTGGTGGGTTGGCTCACTGATTAAGCATCTGATTCAAAGCTAAGTACAGAACAGGCTTTTGATGGGCGGATTTAATTCGGTGTAAAAACCAGGATGTCGTCCCCCTCCCTCACCCAAAATTCCCAAGATAGTGGTCGGTCTGGTGCAATTAAGCCGCGGGGACGACTCCCACCTACCAACGCCTGAGAAAGTCCAGAGCGCTCCAGTTTGTGCTGAAGTGGCTCCTTTGAGTGTTTCCCCCTCTGCTTCCCCCCTCCTCTTTGCTTTTCTTTTCTCTCCTCTCCCTTTTTTTTTTTTTTTTTTTTCCTGCTGATTTACCACCATTCCCAGGGATTTGCATGAGGAGTGAGCTCACCCTGAGGGGGTGTGCGGGGGGCCCGTGGGCGTCTGTCTCGGTGTGTGACACACCGGATTCCTCCTCATCCCGCCCTCCCCGAGCCCTGCCAGGGGACGCATGTTAATGATGACCTTGCTGAGTAAAGAGTTGTGGAAGGAATAAGTGTTTTTCCTGCGCTCCGAGAGGCGGAAGGTGCGATTACTCATCCATCTCTCCAACTGTCTCCAGCACCTTTCAAGCGCTTCTCGCGTCGAGTCTGGGGGCGTGAGCGAGGGGGTGGCAAGCGAGGGGAGGCTGCCAAAATCTGGGTTGCCACAGACACCGGCCTCGCTTTTCCTCCAATGAACGCTGCGCTGAGAGTGCGAGAGGAGGCTGGGCACCACCCACATGTTGAGCTGCGTGGAGTATAAGTAGATGGAGGAGCCTGGACTAGTGGCAGTTCAGACAGGGAAGAGAAGCAGCTCTTCGCATCTCCAGTGAAAGCGATTTTTGACTCACCAAGTTTGCCAGAGGAGAAATCACTCGGATTTTTGCTGCAGCTTCCAGCTTCTTTGTGCATCTCTGTGTGATTTTCTCCGGCGGGGACTTTGAGGCGTTTGAGATTCTCAGCAGGATTGGACATCTTATCCAACTCCTCTCCTTGTTCCTGGAGGATCCTGGTTCTCTCTGGGACACCCTCGAGCACGTGAGACCGGCGTTTCCAGCTGGGCACCGGGAGAAATTTGCCTACAGCTCTCTCTGGGATCCACGTGGACCGACCAGCTCGCTCTGCGGTGATATCTGATTGGGTTGTGTTTGTGTCCAAAAGTCCTTGGCGGGGGGTTTAGAAGTCTCTGTGTGTCTTTCAGAAAGTGTTGTGGTGGGGGTTTTTGGGATCCAGCTTTAGTGCCAGGGCTTATAACCCACTTCTTTCCGTGTTTGCCACTCGCACGGTCGGAGCCATGCAGCTGGACAATGTCACCAGCGCGGGCGTCCACTCCTTCCAGGGGCACCGTGGAGTTGCCAACAAGCCCAATGTGATCCTGCAGATAGGGAAGTGCAGGGCAGAAATGCTGGAGCACGTCCGGAGGACCCACCGGCACCTCCTGACCGAGGTCTCCAAGCAGGTGGAGCGGGAGCTGAAGGGATTGCAGAAATCCGTGGGGAAGTTGGAGAACAACTTAGAGGACCACGTCCCAACTGAAAACCAGAGATGGAAGAAGTCCATCAAGGCCTGCCTGGCCAGATGCCAGGAGACCATTGCCCACCTGGAGAGGTGGGTCAAGAGGGAGATGAATGTTTGGAAGGAGGTCTTTTTCCGCTTGGAAAAGTGGGCTGACCGCCTGGAGTCCATGGGGGGCAAATACTGCCCCGGGGAGCAGGGCAAGCAGACGGTGTCTGTCGGGGTGGGAGGCCCAGAGATAAGGCCAGGTGAGGGGGAGATTTATGATTATGCCCTGGACATGAGCCAGATGTATGCCCTGACCCCTCCTCCCGGGGAGGTGCCCAGCATCCCCCAGGGCCACGATTCCTACCAGTGGGTCTCGGTGTCGGAGGACGCTCCAGCCTCCCCAGTGGAGACCCAGGTGTTTGAGGATCCCCGGGAGTTCTTGAGCCACTTGGAGGAGTACTTAAAGCAGGTGGGTGGAACAGAGGAGTATTGGCTGTCTCAGATCCAAAACCACATGAACGGCCCAGCTAAAAAGTGGTGGGAGTACAAGCAGGACTCCGTCAAAAACTGGGTCGAGTTCAAGAAGGAGTTCCTGCAGTACAGTGAGGGAACTCTGACTAGGGATGCCATCAAAAGGGAGCTGGATTTGCCCCAGAAAGAGGGGGAGCCCCTGGATCAGTTCCTTTGGCGCAAGAGAGACCTGTACCAGACCCTCTATGTGGATGCAGATGAGGAGGAGATTATCCAGTACGTGGTAGGCACCCTCCAGCCCAAACTGAAGCGTTTCCTGAGCTACCCCTTGCCCAAGACCTTAGAGCAGCTGATCCAGAGGGGGAAGGAAGTCCAGGGCAACATGGAGCACTCTGAGGAGCCCAGCCCACAGAGGACCCCTGAGGTTCAGCCGGGAGACTCTGTGGAGACCGTGCCCCCCTCAACCACTGCCAGTCCTGTGCCGAGCAATGGGACTCAACCAGAGCCCCCCAGCCCCCCAGCCACTGTCATATGAGCTCCCCTGAGGGGGGTCTGGGTTCTGTGGAAGGGAGAAGGGGGCTTATTTAGGAAGCTTCTCCTTGGAGGGAGGTTCTGGCTGAGACGAGACCTGAGGAGTGCTCAGTCCAACAGCCCAGAGCAGAGGGATTGACTTTGCTCGTGGGGGGAGGGAGGTGGTGGGGGAGAGGCGCCTCAGGATGGGGCTGCCCACCTCACCCAGGCCATGCCATGCGGTGGTGCTGGGGACCCTGCTGGCACCACTGTGGGGAACAGCCAATTTTATGAGACTTCCCTGCCAAGAAACTATAGAGATAATTCCCAACTTGTGAAGCAGCCGCTCGGCACTGGCGGCTCTCAAGGACTTCTTATGAGTGCAGCAGTTGGTGGAGGGTTCCTACCCATCTGGATCTCTCTTTTTCCTTCTCTCCTCCCTCTTCTGAGAGGGTGGCCCTGTCCTGAGGAGACAGCTTTCTTTTGACCCTTGCCTGTTTTTTATTAACCTCTATGTTTCTGTTCACTTGGCAATCTCCTGCTCTTACTTGCTCCAAAGGATTAGAGTAATTTTTTGGACTATTTTTTTGTTTTAAGAAGAAAAAAATTCCTATTATTTCATGAACTGAAAGCTTTAAGAATCTGGATTATTTTCTGTGGTTTTCATTTCACTGCACCTAATACCTGCTTTAATGGGTTTCCTCTCAAGAGGCTCTTAGTGTTACTTCTCGTCTTAGTTTCTGCTCACTCCAATTCAAGGCCACTGCAGTGCAGGGGAGAATTTCATCCTTTCTCTGCACATTATCCTGTGCATTCAGCAGGAAACAGATTTTCTAATTAAATTCTGAGCTCATTTATTGAAGGAGCAGTCTCCTTCCTTTCAGAGAAGAGAGGGTGTTCAAGGTAGAGAGAGGAGACACCAGAGCTCTTTTGAGAGAGAGTGGGGGGAGGGAAGGGAAATCAATCCTTATTCTTTGAATGAAACAAACAAACACACCCTAAATTCAGAGCAAAATATCCCCAGAGCAGCAAATCGAGTCCATGCTAATGTGTGGAGACAACAGGAGCTTTTGCCATGTAAAAGCCAAAAGAAGTGAAGAGAGGATCTGTGTGCCCCAGCACAGTTTCAGCCTGTGCATCGCAGCCAGGAGTTCCTGCTCTCACAGACAGACTCCAAAGGCTCTAGGAAAGCCTGGCACCCCTGTCCTGGAGCACCTGAGGACAGAGTGTTGTCTGCTCATGAAGAACTTCCTGCAACACCTCGCCACGGATGGAGACAGACTTGGACTTGGTGACTTTTCCCGTGTTGAGACAGGAAATGCTCATTGCTCACCTTTGGCCAGCGTTTGATGATAGGACTGACAGACGAAAGACATTCCTGAAGTTTGGCTCTCCAAAGCTTCCTGAGGCTGGACACATCTTGGGGCAGCATCTGCATCCAGCACCAGACCAAATAATCAGCAGGGATGCATCAGCAGGAGTGACCCTGGGATGCTTCTGGCACTGCCACAGCAGTGACATTTGGTGCTGGTGGCTCAGAAGGCCTTTGCTGTGACTCCTTCCAAGAGGCTGAAGGTAAGGCAGCTCTCTGGCATTCTCTACTCAGAGCTAAACTGGTCACAGAATGTCCAGCAGAAAACTTGCCCTGGGATAAAAACTCATCTGAAATGGGATATGAAGCACGGGGGTTCAGAGAAGGGGGAAGGGAGAGCCAGCCGAAGGGAAATACGGGGGTGGGAAAAGTTTCCTGCGCTTTCTGATTAATATGGGAAATGAATGGGATTCTTCTTAATTAGCCCAGCCCCAGGACCTGCCCTGTCCTTCGTGAGAAGCTCTGGGCTTGAGTCCCTGCCTGGGGCAGCACATCCCAGGTCCATGCACAGCCCAAAGGAGCTGCAGGTCTGCTCTGCATCCTTGCTGGGAGCTGGTGTTCCAGAACGGTGGGAGCTCTCCTCTCCCCTGTTCCCTGTTTGTCAACAGCTCTGTGTGCAGAGAAAGGAGCATTTCTCACTAATGACCTGGGCTGAGTGATGGGGGAGTGGGAGTCACTGCTGAGGATGAGCTGGCCGTGTATTACAAGCTTTGTCTCCTCTTGCTTCCAGTGACTCACTCAGATCCTCCTCTGGGAAGGAATCACTTCACAGCATCCAGCATTTGGAAGGAAAGCCACAGAAAAAGCTGCAAAACAAGGGCCTCACCACCAGGCCTGCTCTCAGGACCCTCAGCCACCAGCTGCCAGATCCCCCACCTGAAGGAAAGACTGGCACAGGTAATCACATCCCATATTACCCTGTGGGCCTTCCTTAATGTCCCCAGTGCCCTGACATGAGATACTGAACAGCCCAGGTTTTGAAACCCCAGCCCTAATGGCTGCAGCAGCCTGGCACCACCAGAGAGGGGGGATTTCAGCTTCTTGATGTCAGAGCCCGAGCACCAACTCCAGTAATTGATGCTCCAGGGGCTGCACATCGTGACTTTCCCTTGGCTGGACCATGGGCAAATCCTTAGATCCCAACACTGGGTGGGTCCTCCAGGCTGCAGGCACAGCAAAATTCAATCCCAACTCCTGGAAAACTTCCCTTTCTCCCCACTTTAAAAATCTAATCAGAGTTGGTGCAATTTTTTTTTTCCAGCGATCCCTGCTGCTGTTGCTGAGATTCCTTCTCTTGTGTCCAAGAGCTTTCCCAGGGGACAAGCAAGTGCTGCAGGAAGACAGAGGGCAAATCATGCACCAAAATCATGCACCAAAGAGCCTCCCATGCAGTGCAGTGCCATGTTCAAGGTGCTGAGAGCCAGAATGAAAGGGGGAAGCCGCTTCCAACAGGACAAAGAAAAGCCTGAGCTGGTCCAGGTATTCCAAGCACAGAAGAAAGTGCTGAGAATGGAAAGA
The DNA here is from genome assembly GCA_013400235.1 of Oriolus oriolus. Taxonomy (NCBI): domain Eukaryota; kingdom Metazoa; phylum Chordata; class Aves; order Passeriformes; family Corvidae; genus Oriolus; species Oriolus oriolus. The sequence continues at coordinate 1,090,106 of VXBT01013113.1, read as the reverse complement.
GAGGCCAGAACAGAAGAAGCAAGTCCAGGCTTTGGGGACAGCAGGGATGCTGGGCTTGTGCTGACCGTCTGTGGAGAGGATTCCTCACCTCTGCGAATTGGGGCTGCTGGGACTCACCTAAAGAAATCTTCGCTAGACAATGATCCTCACTGAAAAAACTTTCCTGATTAACTTTGCCAAGGGGCTGATCCTGCCTTGGCTACGAACCCTCCCCGCTGGCCGTGCTGTAACTCACCTCTCCTGAGCCGGGGGTAGCTTCATTTCATGCGGGTATCAGTTCCAAACCTCAAAGGGCTCCTGGAGTTTGGAGAAGCATCCCATGGTCCAGATGCTTGTCTGAACTGTTGGAGCCTGCACATCTGGGCCAGCTGTCTTGCCAGCAAGGAGCCTCGTGAGGCAGCAGGCGCTCTCTGGGTCTGCATGGGCCAGAGTTAATGCAAGAACTGGGGTTCTTGTGCTGGCTTTGGAGTGACTGTTTCCATCCAGACCCAGGGAGCCCAAAAAGAGCTCGAGTGAGCTGGACAAGACAGTTTTGGTTCATCTCTCAGCTGAAGAGGTCCGGTTGGTTCCTCTCTCTTCCAGAGCCAGCTGTCCTGGGCACGTGTGTGTGTGTGTGGCAGTGTGGGCGATGTGCGTGTTGAGCAAAAAGATCCACATTACTTAAATTCTGTGGTGTTTTGTTGCATTTGAATTAAGCCAGAGAGACCTAAGGTACATTCCAACAACGCTCAGCAAAAATGTCCAGGACTGGAAAATTCTATAAAACCATGTAAAGGCGGATTCCCAGGCATCATCTTAAGGTCTAAATGATATTTGATTTTGAGGTGCTTAATTTCCACAGTCTCTTCCAAGGGACTTGCCTGCCTCAATGGGCATTTTATTTTTCCTGCCTTTTTTAGGGAATTAGCCTGTCTGTGCTACTTGGTCATTTGGTCCTGAGGTTTTTACATTTTCAGCTGGCTTTTTGGAGTGTGCAGAACTGAATCTCCTGGACTGATTTGATTTCAATTGTTGCTCCCAGCAAACTGGAGCTTTACTTGTAGCACCCTGGTTTTTATTACCAGCCTCTCCAGGAAGGACTGGTAGTTTATTTTCCTGGGGCAGAGTCGCATGAATGAGAAGTGTGGATGCGTTGTACCTCTGGAACTTTAGCAGATTTCAACCACTGCATTTTTTCCTCCCTAGGCGATTTTACATTCACTGACGAAACTACTTTAGAGTTTTTATTTTTACTAGAGATATTATTAATTCAAACAACCTTGTACAAAAGGCAAACATGTGGAATCGCTGCAGGTTATAGGGGTTGAAGCCAAAAGGTCTTTGTAAGCCGACATCACCTGCCCTAGATCTGACTGTATCAGGCAGTTTATTCCTCATGTGTCATGTTGGAGTTACAAGATCACACCAAGCCACTAGAACCTGTCAGTAGAATAGTGCTACACTCGATTTGCTATTGTAGCAAAGCCTTTTGTAGATTTATACAATAAAACTTTGAAATACCTGCTCCAATTGCTTCCTGCCTCATTTTCTGGTCTTTCTTTCTTGGTTCATGGGTGACTCAAGTACCTACTGCCCTCTGTAAAGTTTGGGGTTATTTGGGCTACCTGGCTTATGAAAATCCTTCTTTTCAACAAAAGCATGTGGCTGATAGAAAAATGAAATGCACTGAGTTGTTCAGACTCTAATACTGAGTCAGATGTAGCCCGTGAGGGAGAGGTGGTCCTTTGTGGGACTGTGGGTTGTGCAGGGTTTCTGTTGGGTTCAGCTAAGAGAAGGACCATTGAAATGAGGACAACCACTGGGAGAAGGGCCATTGAAAGGAGGACAATCCCTTTCCCACCCATGTTCGAGAAATAACATTCACAGAAGAGCTGAGGCAAGACAGGACAAGCTAAAGAAACTGAACCTCAATCAGCTCTACTTGACAACCAAAGAGCCTTTGTGAGGAGGAAGCACCAGCACCCAGCAGAGACCCAGGAGCTGGGGCTTTGTTATCTGATTCATTCTCAATTCCTTGGGTTCATTCCCTCCAAAACATCCTGGGATTATCCAGGCTGGAGCCAGGGAACACAGCAGGGAAAGGAGTTCAGAGTGTTTTAAACTGAAATATTTGTTTTTGCAATAGATTTGGCTCAAATTCCTGGCCCCAAAGATGTTCAGCCCAGGGATACAGGGCTCTGCCTCTGCAAATCCTTCCTCTTCCAGAAAAGCTTTGCGCTCAGATGGATTTAGCCCCATTCCCTGGTCCATCCCTGGTCTTTCTCCGATGATGAAGGAGAACAGTCCAGGGTAGGATGCAACTGGCAATGTGCACTTGGCTGGGTCAGCTGGAGAAACAAAAGAACTCATTCCTTTTACAGCAGGGAATAAACGCCCAGTGAACCTCCCAGATACCCTTTTTGAGCTCAGATTGGAGAGGCAGAGATGATCGGATGGCCTAAGGTGCCTCAAGGAGAGCTGCTGACCTTGGTGTCTCCAGCTCTTTGCAGCTCATTCGACCACAAACTCTTGGCAAGAGTGAGCAGGAAACTTTGGAGGTGTGATTTGGTTCCACAACTGAACCCTGCCTTCGTTAACAGCACCAGAAAATAAGTGGAAAAAAAAGCATTGATGGGAGAGACCAGTGACAAAAGTGCATCCAGTGTCACCCAAGCCTGTGACAGTGTAGAGAACTTGGGCAGGAGAGCGGGATTAGAGTTTCCATGGTCTATGGACATGGCCAAAAGTGCCGTGAACAACCCAAACCTTGCAGAGCGAAATGCAAGAGCTGCACCAACCCTGCCAGGGTTCAAGAAGCGTTTGGACAACGCTCTCAGGCGCATGATGGGATTTTTGGGGTGCTCTGTGCAGGGCCAGGAGCTGGATTGGATGATCCTTGTGGGTCTCTTCAAATTCAGGATATTTGAGGGTACTGAGCTCAGCTGGAGGTGCTGAGCTCTTCCAGCAGAGGGGGGCAGAACTCCACTCTACACTGTGGGAATTAAAACCAGGAAAAACGCTAACGAGGGAAAAATCTGTCTTGTCATCATCCATCCCCACGCACCCATTCCCACAGGATACAAGATCAGGAGTTGCTTCAGTGAGGGAGGTCTGAGAGAAAGGGCAGAGAGATGTCATGTGGAGAGGGGCTGAGGACTGATGGCCAAAGCTGCACTGGAGGAATGTGGACAGGGTGGGGATGGGAGGTGGGAAAGGAAGATGAGGCTGGAAAATGCCTGCCTGTGTCAGGTAAACTCGTAAGGTTTCCAATTTTGTCCCAGAGTCTTCCAGGTATGACTGTAATCATTGTTATTTCCTTGCTTTCTGACAGCTCCAGATGAAGATCCCCAGAGAGTCATTGGACCTACACTCATTAATTAATGAGAAAATGCCTTATTAACTTCTCCTGGGTCTTGGAATAGGGAGTCACCTGGAATGGATGTAGACCAGTGATGGATTAACCACCTCAAACTACTGAAATCCCCTTCAAAATCAGAGTGGGAACCATCCCTGTGTTTTCTGGGGCAAGATTCAAAATGCAGAGATATTCACAGAGGAAACAGCCTCGGGTTGCACCAGGAGTGGTTTAGATATCAGGAAAAAATTCTTCACTGGAAGGATGGTGAGGCACTGGAACACTCTAGAATCACCAACCCTGGAAGAGTTCAAAAGCCTTGTGGATGTGGCAGTTGGGGACAGGGCTCAGTGGTGGAGCTGGCCGTGCTGGGTTAGTGGTTGGACTGGATGATCTCAAAGGTCCTTTCCAACTGTAATGATTCCACGATTCCATGGGTGGTGGAGAAGGCATGTGAGGCCAAGCAGTTACAGAACTGAGAAAAACATCTTTAGTTCTTGATAGTTTTTACTTGGTTATTTTTATTTTCTTCTTTGTTTATTGTGACTGTGCTGATGGGCTCCTTAATTTGCTTATTCAGGACAGCTTAAAGAAGGAGCCAAGATGGAACTAATTGCACATATGAATTATTTTATAGAACCGTAGAATGATTTGGGTTGAGAGAGACCTTAAAGATCATCCAGTTCCACTCCCCTGCCATGGGCAGGGCCACCTTCCGCTAAACCAGGTTGCTTTCTTTCTTTTTTTCCTTGTTTTTAGCCTTTCTAAATCCTTTATCTCCTTTTTTAATCAGAGATTGCACCATTCAGTGATTTAAATCATATTTATTGACTTTCCAGGCAGGCCTTGTGTGTGTGCACAGCCCAACTGCTCCCCTGGATCTCCTTTTTCCGCATAATTAAGGAAGGCTGTGAAACTTCCGCTATTGACACAACGGGATCTAATGGCTCCACTTATCACATCCAAACGATGCTCTGGGTGCTCGCTCCCATCGTGGAGCAGGACGTTGGCCCAGACCTGTTCCTACAACACTCGTCTGTACCAAGGATGAGTTGCAGGCAGGTTTTGTGTTTTTACAGCTGGTTTTTAACCATTAGGAATTGAAAGGAGGGTTGCTGTGCACATCCAGTTCGATTCTTGACACAGTTTGTGGTGATTTTTATGGAAGACACAGGCATTTTCGTTACTTTTTAGGATACATTTAGGGATTTTTAGGATCCTGTGAAGTTAAAGTGATGCTGCAGTGTCAGTGTGGTTTTCAGTCACTCCCTCCTGAATGTTTATTAACTTTCAGCTCGTTAATTTATATTCCTAGAAGAAAGAGATTTTTTTAAGGGCATGGAGTGATGAGACAATTGGGAATGGCCTTAAGATGAAGGAATTTAAGTTTAGATGGAACATTGGGAAGAAATTCTGCCCTGAGAAGGTGGGGAGGCCCTGGAATGGAATTGCCAGAGAAGATGTGGATCCATCCCATCTCTGGAAGTGTCCAAGACCATTTGGAGAGGGCTTGGAGCAACCTGAGACAGTGGAAGGTGTCCCTGCCCATGGAGGGGCTGGAATAAGATGATCTTTCAGGTCACTTCCAACCCAAACCATTTTCTGATCCTATGATCCCAAATCATGCAAAATCAGGGATTCCCAAAATCAATAAAAGCCTTCATGTTTCTGATATGGAGTTGATGAGTTCTTCCATTGCTCCCACAAGTGCTCAGACAATGCTACATTTAAAAAAAATCGAAATAAAAGCCCTACTAGAAAATCAGATTTTATTTCGTCCTGAATCTTACAGAACCATTTGGTGGCATCAAGTGTTTTGTGTTTTTCTAAAGGAATTGAATCTTGACATTTTCAAAATAAGCCTTTTCGACTTCTTCTTTCTGAAAAACACCACTTAAAAACCGACTTCAGCTTGGAAAAAAAAAAGCAAAGGAACGAAAGAAAAAAGTAAGAAAAAGGTTAGAAAGCTCAAAAAAGAACTGGAATTTACTGTTTTGGGACTAAGAGGCTTGTGCTGAGTTGGTGCAAGAAGAAATGTCTTTTTCCAGCTTCATTTTAATCTACTGAAATATTGGGAGAGTTTCTCATCTGACCTGGCTTTGCCCAATTTGGCCCACTCCTGATTTGATTATTCAGCTAAATAAAGTCAGATATTTCCCTTGGTGCAAGATTTCCACTCTCCGTGCTCCTCTGCTCCAGGAATTTCAGGAACTCAGGATATTCCGTGTGTCATTGGAATGGTGTGAAACCCTTCCTCACCCAGAACAAAGTTATTTTCCCAAAAGGAAATAAAGGAATAATCCCTCTGTGACCAGGAAAACCTGGGATTATGTATTTGGAAAATTACGAATCCAGTGGATGGCCCAAAATCACTGACAATTTTGACAGCAAGAAAAAAGCCAAACTTCAGGTTTTTACCTTAAATAACGGCCGTAAAATCTGTCCTAGGTTTGGGCAGTGATGTCAGGGCAGTACTTGAGGAAGTCTGTGCTGATCACAGAATCCCAGAATGGTCTGAGTTGGAAAGAACCTGCAAGATCATCTCATTCCAACCCTGCCATGGGCAGGGACACCTTCCACTATCCCAGGTTGCTCCAAGCCCTGTCCAGCCTGGCCTTGGACACTTGCAGGGATGGGTGAGCCACAGCTTCTCTGGGAAACCTGTGCCAGGGCCTCAGCACCCTCTCAGGGAGGAATTTATTCCCAATATCCCTTCTAAATCTACCCTCTGGCAGTTTAAAGCCGTTCCCCTTGTCTTGTCCCTCCAGTTGCTTGTCCAAAATCCCTCTCCAGCTCTCTTGGAGCCCCTTCAGGCCCTGGAAGGCCACAGTAAGGTGTCCTTGGTGGTGGCCTCATCAGTTTTGGGTTTAGGGTTGGATTCAATGATTTTGGAGCTCTTTTCCTACCTAAACAATTCCATGATTCTCCAGCCAGTGAAAGGCCAACAGCTCTTGGGTACAACCTGCATCCCTTCTGTCCGAGAGTCACTGGGACAATTCCAGATGTTGTTTCCTGTTTTTCCAGAGGAGGCAGAGGTTGGAGAGAGAGATTTACTAAATGTCCAAGAGTGAAGGCAGGAAGGAAAAGTGACTGCAGACACCTCTGTTCTGTGTAGGACCCCCGCCAATATCTTGTTTTCAGAGCTCACATCCACCTCACACAGAGCACGCCCATTTCCTGGTGTGGAAAATGTGGGACATGGCTGAATTGGAAGTGTTGGAAGCAGAGGACAGGGTGGAGTTTCCCAGGAAAGCAGTTCCATCTCTTCTCCCTGCTTCCACTGCTCAGCTACCTCAGAAATCACCGCTTTTTTTCCTCATGTTCACTAAAGGTTCCTAAATCTCCTTGCAATCAAGTAAAGGAGACACTAATTCATTATTTCCCAGAGATCTTTGTCCCTGAGGACTCCCCGACACAGAGACTTCCAGAAAAGCAAATCCAAACTGAACTGAGGCTGTGTTGGAAATTACTTGGAAGAGTTTCAGACCTGTGTCTTTGATCTGTTTCAGAATCAAGGTGACCTTAATGCAGTGTGGCTCACTTCCCTTTGGCCTGATCAGAAAGGCGTGTCTGGGAATGAATTAAGCTTGGCTGAATTAATGCCACCTTTGATCCTCATTAAATTTGGACACCTGGGCGTTTAGGCTGGCCTAAGTTCTTCCACCATAAAAGTCAGGGCTGAGAGCTGAGGGAAGGCTGAGACGATATTTTTGCCAAAACATGCCACCAGCAAATTCTGCTCTGTGGCACCATGGACACTTTCCTGGGAACCACAGAATGGTTGGATGGGGCTTGGAGCAACCTGGGACAGTGGGAGGTGTCCCTGCCCATGGCAGGATTTGGAATGAGATCATCTTGAAGGTCCCTTCCAATCCAGATTATTCCATGATTCTGTGATATTGGGAGAGCAACCACCTTGTCTTTCTCTTTCCCACTGATCCATCAGTTCCTCTCCAGGACAAGACCTCTCAAATATCCCCAGATTTTGCTTGCACCAGGATATCGCCCTCATCACAGTCATTCCAAATGAAATTCAAGTTAAACCTCACTTCAGCACAGACTGATGCAGCTTTGCACAATGTCTGTATGACCCAGGCACCTGGAATGGCAGAGAAATGCCCTGAAAATCCAGGAAATGTTGTTTCCTCTACATCTTTCCTGCATGAGTTTGGAACAGCTGCTAAACGCCGTTTTTTGGAATATGTTGAGATCATTCTATCAAGATCATGCAAAATCTACATTTTTCCTGGTAATCTTCACTGGGTTTTTTATTTCTTTTACCCTTAATTAGATTAGATAATGAGGCTGAGCCCTTTCAACACCCCTGATGTTGCTTCCTAGATCAAGATCCCAAGAGGATGAAAAATGGGAATATCAATATAGCTGATTTCTCCTGGAACCACCACAGGAAAACTGGGATGTTTGTCACCTGTGTCAGCAGAAATCACTGCCTGGCAGCCCTTCAGGCAAAAGAGTGGAGCTGTGCTGGCTAAAATCCTGCAGTGCGAAATAGGGCCTGGGAGAAAGGAAAACAATCAGGAAAAATCTGCCTGGTGAGGTGATTTTGAATTCATTTGACCCAGTGAACTCAGGCAGAGCTGCCTCTCCAGGACCTGGACATATTTAGTGCCTGTTGTCCTAAATCAGCATCCCATGGATGTCACAAGCCTGGATATCAGCTCTGTTTGCCACCCAAGAAAGAAAACGCTCCACTCAATGGACCCAATTCATCCCAAGCTTTCCAACGTCTTCAGGGCACAGAAAAAAAATGAAATTTTCTGCCCCTTTCCACACTGATGCGGGTTTAGGCATCCACCTTTTTCTGCTTTTGTGGAAGATTCTCCCCACAGCTCGTGAAGTCATTGCTTAAATCTGGATTTCCTTGCCGTTTTGACTATCAAGAGGAATCAAGGAATTTTGTTTTCCCTCCCTGCTCAGCCATTTGTCTGCAGCTTTACCTGGTTGCTGAAATCCAGGTGTGACCACAGAGTCCGAAGCCGCCAATCCGGCTCCTTTGCCATGGCATGAGAAAAGCTTGGGGGGGGGGGGGAAAAAAAAAACAAAAANGGGAAAATAAAAAGCAATAAAGAATAATTTTCAAAATAAATAAAATAAGGAAGCCCTGAAATTCTCAGCCCCTGCCACAAAGGACTTTAATAAACATTCAGAGCTTGTTCCTGTGTTGCTGAGGCTTTACCTCTCAGAAGGTACAAAATGTCAATCAGGATTTTCTGTGCTGGAAGCAGGAACCCAAATCTCTATGGAAACCAGACGGAGGTGACGGTGCCTATGGAGAGGTTTTCTGCATAGATTCCCATCCTCACCATTTACATTTGCTGGAGATTTTATTGCCATTGTAGTTCTCGAAAAGATAAAAAATGTTTTATCTTCCTTAGACTGCAGATTCTGACATTGTTGCTCCCTCTCCTTCCCTCTCCTTTCTCCAGCCTCAGTCGATGAATCCTTTGGTTGTGCTTATTTACTGCCACATTAGAAAAGATTAAATTATTGATGCAGGTGAAAAATGAATCCAATCCAATGAATCCTCTCCACAGAGGATGTCAGGATATAATGAGGATTTGCAGCCTCACAGGATGGATTTGAACAGGGAGGTGCAAGCAGAGGGGATATTTTAGGAGTACACAGGGGCCCCACCGCAGCACAAATAACTGTGGGAGAACCTGATAAAGCAGTTTTTTCAATTCAAAAAGCATCATATCCCGACTTCATTCAGCCCTGACTTCTTGGAAACACAGCCCCAAATTTTCCTCTTAGGCAGCTGATCTCAGGACCCTCCAGCATCTCATCCTGAGCATCCCAGAAGAGCATCCTGCTCACAGTTCCTTTTCTTGCCAGAAGCCAAGCCAGGAAACAAAGCCCTCCGAGCTGCTCTGTGGGTGGGTGGTTTCCCTTTCTCTTTTGTTGCTCAGTTTCCAGCTCTTGAGCGAGACAAAAAGAGAAATTGGTGAGTTATTCAACACCTGAGGAGCTGAAGGGGTGAATTCACCACCGGAAAAAAAGTTCAGGAGTTGTTGTGTGCCTGCCATGGTGGAGCCTGGGGTTTGAAATGGAGCTTGGCTGTGCACAGAGTTGAAGGATTAGAGACAAATCTTCAAATTAAAAAGCTCCTGCACAGAGAATGTGTGGAGGGCAGGACTGTGGAGTGCCGAGGGGGCACAGAGGGGACAGAGTGAAGGGTCAAGGGACAGATTTCACAAGCTGGATGGATATAAAAAGCAGCGTGACGTGGCCGTGACAGCCGTGCAGTGAAGGCGGAGGTGACAAACCACGAGGACCTTGGCCCTGCTCCTCACAGAGTCATTAAATCCCTGCCATAATCCAACTGCAAATCAGTGGGAGCTGCCTCTCCTGGGGTAGGGGTTTAATAAATGTCCCGGCAGGAGATGCTGGGAATGTGTCAGCTCTGAATCCTGCTGCTCAGTGGTCCTTAAATACGAGTCACAACCTCTCCCCTGAGGGTGAAGGTTTTCCTGTGGCTCATCCCATGCCTTGGGAAGGGAAGGGGCCACCCACCCATTTGCCGTGTTACTGCCTGAAAGTGCCAGAGGTTTTCGTGGAATCAGAGTGCTTTGGGTTGGGAGGGACCTTGGAGACCACCTTGCTCCAACCCTTCTGCCATGGGGCATCTTCCACTATCCCAGGCTGCTCAAAACCCCATCCAAACTGGCCTTGGACACTTCCAGGGATGGGGCAGCCACAGCTTCTCTAGGAAACCTGTGCCAGGGCCTCACCACCCTCACAGGGAAGAATTTCTTCCCAATATCCCATCCATCCCTGCCCTCTGGCAGTTGGAAGCCATTCCCTGTGTCCTGGCACTCCATGTCCTTATCCAAAGTCCCTCTCCAGCTCTCCTGGAGCCCCTTTAGGCACTGGAAGGGGCTGTGAGTTCTCCCTGGAGCCTTCTCTTCTCCAGGTGAACACTCCCAGCTCTTCCAGCCTGGCACCAGAGCAGAGGGGCTCCAGTGCTCTGAACATCTCCATGGCTTCTTCTGGACTTGCTCCAACAGATTTTGTTCTGGCATATTCAATGGGATTGCAGAGGGAATTTCAGGAAATTCCATTTCCCTTGGGGCAATGATACTGTCTCCCTGCTTCATAGGAACATTGTTTATGGCAAACTGCAACTCACAGATCATGTCCTAAACTGTTTTTAAAGCTCTGTGAGTGGTGGAGACCTCACATTTTCTCAGTTTAGCTCATTTTTACCAAAGGCCAGAGGGAGCAAGACATCTCCTTCCTGCTTGCAGAAGCCTTTTCTCTGCTGGAAGTTTCAGAATATGGGATATTAGGTTGTAAGAACTGGTGTAAAATTTCTCCACTTTCCTTTCTGTGACTGACACTCTCAGATCCAGGAGGTTCATTTTGACTCCTTCCCTGTTCACTGATAAGATTGTCCCCGGGACAATGCTTTGAACACGGCTGCTGCTGTGATCCAAAGTATTTTCTTCATGTTGATGTTATTAGTACATCAAAAATACTTTCTGCACCAGGACTTTCTCCTTGCACGCCCCATTTTTTGTCTAATCTGTCCTCCCACTCATCAGTCTTATTATTTCACACCCAGTAATGCCCTATTTTAAATTTAATAAAACTCTCAACTCCACTTGGACCTGTCCTGCGTCTCCTCAATAGGTCCTTGGCCAGACATGGAAGCTGCCATGGAGCTGCATCTTGCTGACAGAATATTTGATGTCATCATCCATGATTTTGGAGAGTATTTGTCTGTATCCTACAATAAAATCTCTATGTTGTCATAACTTAGAGCTTTTTGGGACCTCAGAGACTGAGCTTTTCCCTTTTGAACTCTGAATTTCACTGAGAGAATTCCATCAGTGCAAGGACCACCCTGAAGAAAATTCCCCAGCTTCCACCTGCACCTGTTCTCTGAGATTATTCCTCTTTCCATACCTTTGCTGGGACTCTTTTTCTGAACCAAGAAGCTGAGTTTTTTCAACTGATGCGATTTCGAAAGGCAGCGCAGAGAGATTTCTGGTGGGGCTGAGCTCAGATCTGCACTTGGGGGAATTATCTGTACCCCGGAATGTGTGAGAAACTGCAGGAGCCAAGTTGTCCCTCAGGCAGGACACTGCTGAGAGTGCAAGGGACATGAATGGCTCGCGGAGCTAAATGAGATCCGAGCGCTTCCATGGCTGCTGTTGCTACGGAGACGCTTCCTTGGCATCTGCATAACGAGCACTCCCCTACCATTAACTCCGGGAGAAACGAGGCTCCCAGGTACCGAGTGATGAGGAGACAGAAAGACGGAGCCAGAATTTTAAAAGGGAAAACACCCTCAGAGGCTTCAACAACCAAACAAATCCAATGCTCTTCTCGCACGCGGGGGATTGAGGAGGGGTTTCCACACCGGTGCTGTTCTCCTGTGATGGAGCCTCTGAGCCAAGTGCAGAGCGAGGATGGTGAAGAGAGATCTGAACCACTTTTTTTTTTCCTGCATGCAGCAAATATTTAGGTCAGGAGATGAGATTCTCTGCATCCTGGGTGGAGTTTGTCTTTTCTACTCTTCCCAGCAAGAATTCTCTGCCATGAGCAATCTGGGGGGGCTAAGGAAGAGGAAGCATAAAATTATCAAACAGTTTGGGAGGGAAGAGACCTTAAAGATTATTCACCTCCCTTGCAAAGGGACAATGTCCACTAGACCTGGGTGCTCACAGGCCCCGTCCAACTGATAGGAAACGTTTCCAGAAATTTATCCAGAACCTTATACACATCAAGAGAAAGATCCACACTATGAAATGGGCTTTGAATCCAGGCCCTGTCCCTTCCTCCCTCTAAAGAAGAGGTAATTCCACACGTGCTGTAGGTGTGGGACTGGCTCAGGACTCAGGAGGTGTAGGACAGGAATGGCTGGGGCAGCTGGGGGAGATGGAGCACGGTGACTGCAGAGAATTTGGAAATTCAGACCTGGAATTGTCCCTCAAGGGGTCTTCAGACCTTGGAGAACCCACTGCTGTAAGATGATTTCAACAGGGCCCTGGTCCTGATGTTCTTTGGGATGTCTTCCTGCTCTCCTGCTGTTCCTGGCCTTTGGGCCACCTCCAGAATCTTCTGGAAAATCAGCTATCATGGTTAACAGTCCATTCCACAGATCTTTTTCCTCTTATTTGGAGCGACATGCTGAGCATTTTAAAATGTCTCTAATAAGTGAGTCCAAAGGTGCGCTTGGAAGAGAGAACTTTGAACTCCCTGATGTCTGTGTTTATCTTTCCCTTGGTTTGTGATTTTTCAAGGGAAAACAAGGCATTGTTCTGCAGCTCCAGCCTGCCTTCATTCCCAGTTTTAATCAAAGACATCCATTCTTTCACCTCTAATTATCTGCAATAGTGGCCTAATTTGCATTGTGCCCTTTTCCTGAAATGACACAGTAAAAGCATTTTCTCATTATTTCCCTGACTTTATTCCCTGTCATTAATGCTGTCAGGATGACTCAGTTCTAGACAAGGATTTTTGTCTGAGAACCTCCTGTCAGTCCCTGAACCTTTCAGCTGCCTGTTTGGCAGGATTAAAGATGCTGCTTTGCTGACCTGTTAATCACACGCTTTTCCCGGAGCTGGACCTCTGGGCTGCTTTTTCAAACTGGGAGAACGATGCTGAGAAGTCTCTTGGTGGTTATTAACTGTTCACAGTGATGCTGCCAGAGCTGTTTGTGTTCCAGTCACAGGTGCCCAAGCTGGCACTCGGCTGTCTCCTTCCAACCCTCCTACCCTCAACCTGCTCTTCTCCAAGACACAAAATCATGGAATATTTTGGTTGGAAGGGACCTAAGAGATCATCAAGTTCTACCCCCTGCCATGGGCAGGGAACCTTCCACTATCCCAGGTTGATCCAAGCCCCGTCCAACCTGGCCTTGGACACTTCCAGGGATGGGGCAGCCACCGCGTCTCTGGGCAACCTGTGCCAGGGCCTCCCCACCCTCACAGGGAAGAATTTCTTCCCAATATCCCATCTATCCCTGCCCTCTGGCAGTGGGAAGCCATTCCCTGTGTCCTGTCTCTCCAGCTGCTTGTCCCAAGTCCCTCTCCAGCTCTCCTGGAGCCCCTTCAGGCACTGGAAGGGAGTCTAAGGTCTCTCTGGAGCCTTTTCTTCTCCAGCTGAACATTCCCAGCTCTCCCAGCCTGGCTCCACAGGAGAGTGGATGTTTTCCTTGCCACACAACCCAAATCCAGGTGAGGCTGCAGCACGACAAACACCTATTTCTGGCAGGGCTCAAGAATTGTCTGGGATAATCTAAAACTCTCTCCCCCATCCCTTTAAAACAAACCAGCTCAACTCTCCTGCTTGGAGTTTTACAGACTCCTAATAAAACCTTCCTGAATATCATCCCAGGCTGGAGTTTCCTCCCCTGTCTCCGAGGTTTTCTTTGCTGCAGGGGCTTTTATCTGTCTGTTCCTTTGAAACTCCCCGTCTGCTGCCTGTTCCCAGCTCGCTCCCTGCCTCGCATATGTGAAGCTCGAATACCTTCCCTCACAGATCCTGCCTGTTTACTGCAGTATTTAAACAAAATAACAAAAAAAAACCCCAAGCCAGACAAAAATGGTGTTTAATGGCCTCATGCAAAGACAGATCAGCTGTCCACAATCTGTGTCAGCACCACGGCTGAGCCCTCACGGTTCTCTTTTCTCCTTCCTTTGTGTGTGTGTGTGTGCTGCCTTTTTCTGTTTTTCTTTTTTAGATGGCTCCAGAAGTCCATCATTATATTCTGAAACTCTCCCTCCTCCTGGGACAGATGGAGCTTATCAAAATGATAAAGGGGAAGAGAGGCAGCATTAGTGCAGCTCTGCTAATGGAAAAGCAGCCCTGGATGTAATTGGGAATGTGCATGTGGAACAGGGTCAGCAGGAGAGGGAAGGGGTAAAGATACCAGGGGGAAAAAGGGGCCTTGCCATAGTCATAAAAACACATAAAAAGTGTGGTCTTTGTCCCTTCAGAGCCGCTCACTGAAATGGACAAAGCCAAAAACAGGCAGGGAGAGCCGCAGGGACTGCCTCAAGTTGAACATTCCCCAACAAAAAGCCTCTGAGCAGCAACAATAGCTGACAATCGATGTCATCCGACAGCCTTGGCCACCACCAGGCCAAGATCCAGACCCAGCATTCCTGGTTTGTCTCCCAGTTTCGCCTTCTCCTCAAGTGGGCAGGAGAAAGAGCAGTGTGGGAGAAGATGGAGCTCCAGAGGGAGCAGGCAAAGCTTCCCTGAGGATGGGGACACATATGGGCCTCTGCAGCAGGAGCTGAGGGAAGAGCCTGAAGGGTTCCCTCCTTTGCTGCTCTGAAACCTCAGGCAAATCCCTTTGTTCCCTGGGTCTCCGTTTCCTCCCCTGGCCTGCATGGGTTCTGTGGGGTGAAGAGGCTCCTTCCATTGCTCAACTCTTGATCCTACAGGGCCTTGATTCTGTTCTGCGCCATGGGATGGTCCTGGGACGTCAAGAGAAGCTGTTCCTGTCCAGAAGTGGGAGGAACTTCTTCCCGGTATCCCATCTAACCCTGCTCTCTGACACTTTAAAGCCATTCCTCCTTGTCCTGTCCCTCCATCCCTTGTCCAAAGTCCCTCTCCAGCTCTCTTGGAGCCCCTTTAGGCACTGAAAGGGGCTCTGAGGTCTCTCTGGAGCTTTCTCTTCTCCAGGCTGAACAGCCCCACCTTTCTCAGGCTTCTCTCACAGGAGAGGTGCACCAGGCCTCAAGTAATTTTCGTGGTCCTCCTCTGGGATCCCTCCAGGGCTGGCAGCCTGTGAGCCCCCAGAAACCAGAGCTCAATGTGCAATAGTTAAAGAGCACGGGTTTAGATTGGATACTGGGAGGAAATTCTTCCCTGGGAGGGTGGAGAGGCCCTGGAATGGAATTCCCAGAAAAAGCTGTGGCTGTCCCATCCCTGGAAGTGTCCAAGGCCAGGTTGGATGGGGCTTGGAGCGACCTGGGATAGTGGAAGGTGTCCCTGCTCATGGCAGGGGTGAGACTGGATGGCTTTTAAGGTCCCTTCCAACCCAAACAATTCCATGATTCCATTGGTTTTAAGGTGATTTTGGCAGAGAAGACAAAGTCAGGAAGAAGCTCCTGCCTCTTCTCCATTTCCTGCTCATTCCCTCTGGAGAAAAATAAAATTGCAGCACAAATGTACCTGATTCTGCCTGCAGATCTGGATTAAATCAGGATGCACTTTTTGGATAATAAAGCCTTGTTCAGCAGCCAGGTCCAGCATGGTTAATATGACATCCAAAGGACCCTGTTTTGCTATGGGGAATTTCAATCTCAGGCTGGGAAAAAGGAAGGCCATGGGAGCTCTGAAATCAGGCAACGGCCAGGAAGTGCAAATTAATCTGTTATGATCCAGAATATTATCTTTGGCTGAATCCTAAATGAAAATTGAATCTCGCTGGTGCTTTCTGAGTGTTATTCTGAGTTTTATACCATTTCTTATATTTATTCTCTGCCTCCTCCTTTCAGGAAAGTCATCCACAGAGCAGAGTGAAAAGGCACTTAACCTTGAATCCAAACGTTTTGGAGACAGTTGATATCACTAATGAAACTGGGTTTGATTCTTGCAAATTGCAAAAAAAAAAAAAAAAAATTCTGCCCAAGGGACAGGTTTGTATTCAAGGAGAGAAAAGAGTGGGAATCTGGCCCTGGAGTTTTCCACTGCGTGTTTTTCTTGAGGAGAAAGAACAGTCAACGTGTAAATGCATTAATGAGATAAATAAGGACAGGAATTGTACAGGCTGTTCCAGGCTGGAGAGAGACATTCTTGAGGAGAGAAAAATACATTTTGTGCTAATAATTTGTGTGTCAGTATCCAGCACACACTTCCAGCTGGGATCTTATACATAGGAAGAGATAGAGATTGCCTGGAGAAGGAAAGTTAGTAAAGATGATGATTGATGATGATGATGATGATGATGATGATGATGATGATGATGATAATAATAATAATAATAATAATAATAATCGTATTTCTTATAGCCACCTTAAATTTGTCATATCTTAGAAGAAAAAAAAAAAGTAAAACAATGTTCACTCTGTTTCCAACCTGAATTTTAGATTTTTCCTCCCTAAAAAATGGTTTGATTATTTTTCTCTGCCATGTAAACTCCATCATTTTTGGCCTATTTAAGCCACTGAGTTTTCCAGAAATCCAGCTCTAAAACTGGATTTGATTTTAGATTTGGTGATTTGGTCGCTGTCACCAGCTCTTTACATAATATTTTTTACTCCAAACTGAGGAACGAGCATGGCATTACACAAAAGAGTCCCTGAACTCTGGTTTTCCTTGAAAAATGTTCTGTGCTGATTGCAGGGAATCAGTTGCTACCACATTCCTGACTGGTAAATGCAGGACAACACAATATCCTGAGTATTTTAAATGGCGTTTGACACCTGAATAAGCTGCTGTTCTCCACTGACTTTAAAGGACTATTTATGAAAAGAAACAGCCAAAGCTCACCTGAACCCTATAATTCACTAAAGGTAAATTCATACTCTGTAGGGCTGAATCAGGGCATTGGTATAACATGAAAAATCCCACACAAACAACCAACACCACCAAAAAAAAACCCCAAAGCCAAGAAAAACAGAAGGAAAGGTGGATTTGACTTTCATTTTCCTAACAAAGAGGTGGATTTGTTTCATCTGCACCAACAGGGGTCTTGTTTAAGTGCAGGGTCAGTTCAAAGTGGTTCATCCAAAAGACTTTTACAGATCCTGGGCTCCATATGTGAACTGGTTTTATCCAGCTCAAGGACAGTGAAAAGCTGGAAAAGACTTTCCAACTTCCTAACAGCCTCCCCTGACTTCTGCAAATTGTGGCCCCACCTACTTCATGGGACAGGTTATTAAATTCTCCCAGCAGTTCCTATATCTGCCTGACAGCCAGAGCTTCTGCAATAATTCTCTTCTGAAATACCCCCGACCCTTTCAGAAAGATCCAGCTGATAGAAAAGGGAATCTATTCCCATGGTTATTTATCCCAATAACCCAAGTTTGTACCACATTTTTAGTCTGATTACATTTACGCTTGGCTTCCAGGCCCTGGATTTGGATCTGACTTCACGCAGCAAATGAAAAATCACCCAAACCATTGAGCTGTTCTGGATCCCTCTGCTCCTCATGGATTTCATTCAAGTCATAGATTCACAGAATCATTTAGGTTGGAAAAGACCTCCAAGATCATCGAGTCCAACCACTAACCCCTGTCCCCAGGTGCCACATCTCCAAGTCTTTTAAATCCCTCCAGGGGTGGTGACTCCACACATCCTCAGGCAGCCTGTTCCAATGTTTGATAAACCTCCTGACGAGGAAATTTTTCCTAACATCCAACCTAAATCTCCCTGGCATAACTTGAGACCATTTCCTCTTATCCAGTTTAGCGTTAAATTACAGATAATTATCCCACCTTCCAGCACCACCTTGGAGTGGAAAGAGATCTTCCTAATCTCTAAGCTAAACCTACTCTCTTGTCAATTTGAAGCCATTCCCCTGTATTCCTGTAAATAACTCTCTCCATCTTCCTTATGGGCTGTGTTCAGGTCCTGGAAGGCCACAAATAAGTTACTCCAAAGCCTTCTCCAGGCTGAACAATCCAAATTCTCTCATTTTTTCCTCATAGCAGAGCTGCTCTGTCCTCCTGATCAATTTGGTGGCAGTTTGTGTCTCCTGTTTCTAACGGGATGATGCAGGTGGGATGTCACTCCCGAACTGGATCCCTCCCTCACTAAATGGGATGTGAAGGAGCCTCTCCTGGATGCTCCCCAGACCAAGCCCTGCAGAGCCCGACCCCACCTGAACTTTGCTTTTTGGTTGCATGTCGCACGCGGACACGAAAGGAACACACACAGACACTCGCTCTGAGAGAGAGAGGAAGCCCACCGGAGCCGGAAAGCCTCCAGCCTGGGGGGGTCTCGTTTATTTTATAGACTTTTAGAAAACCTCACTGATTGGATAGTGAAATTACCACCCTTCAAATACATAGGTCCAAGGAGAGATCTGTCAAATGTCTCCACTTTAGGAGAAGAAATGAAAACATTTTGGTAGTTAGACATAACATGGCTTATGTTTATAGAACAGAGTATGAATACTTCGTCTACAAAATTAAAAACATGGAAGAATTGTAAAAAACAAGGCAACAGTTGCATTGTGTGATCTCTGTCAGCTCGGGGCATCCCGGGTCTGCTCAGCTGAATCGCGGCTCTTCCCCAGAGCTGCTCCCCTCTGTGACAGCCCTGCCACCTCTCATTAACACCTTCCCAAAGGTAATCCAGGCAGGCACCGCCATCCCAGTGCAGCCCAACACGGGTCACTTCCACGGAACAGCAGGATTCATTAGGAATGAGCACTGGAGAAATCCGCAGAGGGTGGACGATGGAGAAGTAAATGGGGAGAGACTTCAGAGCACACCTCGTGCATCTCTAAAGGGTTTTTTCTTGCCAAAGGGAATGACGGCTTTGATGGGATGGTGCTTTTTTTTTCCTTGTTGGAACAGTGAGTCCCAGACTCTGAGCACAGCACAGCTCCTTCCACAGGCTCTGAAATGGAGATGAAAGCAAATTGTTAATCAATCGTGGGTTAGCAAAGTGCTGAGAGGCAGCTGAGGTGGCACCAGGCTCTGATGTTCCTCTGGACTTTCCAGACTGAAAGTTTATCTTTTAAAGAGGCAGCAAGGAACAGGACCTGACTCTCCAGTCTGTTCCTCTTGTGAGAACCTGCCTGGAGCACTGTGTCCTGTTCTGGGATCCCCATCAGAAGGATGTGAAGCTGCTGGAGTGAGTCCAGAGGAGGCCATGGAGATTCTTTGGGAGCTGGAGCCCCTCTGCTCTGGAGCCAGGCTGGGAGAGCTGGGAATGTCCAGCCTGGAGAAGAGAAGGCTCCAGGGAGACCTCAGAGCCCCTTCCAGTGCCTAAAGGGGCTCCAGGAGAGCTGGAGAGGGCTTTGGACAAGGACCTGGAGTGATAGGGCACTTCCTTAAGCTGACGGAGGGGAGATTTAGATTGGATATGAGGAATAAATTCTTGGCTATGAGAACCGTGAGGCCCTGGCACAGGTTGCCCAAAGAAGCTGTGGCTGCCCCAACCCTGGAAGCATCCAAGACCAGGTTGGACAGGGCTTGGAGCAACCTGGGATAGTGGAAGGTGTCCCTGCCCATGGCAGGGGCTGGAATGAGATGATCTTGAAGGTCTCTCCCATGCCAAACCATTCCATGATTCTGACAGGGAGCCCACGGATGCTTGTGGAGGTGTTTCTTCTCCTTCCAGTTGTAGCCAAGCTCGAGGGCAAACTGCCTGTGATGCTTTTAAAAAGTGGTAAGGAAAGAGGAAATTATATATTCATATCGTCTATGAGATGCTGTGGATAATTCTGTATTCTTTAAACTTACACACTGAAAGTTCCAAGGAAACCTCTCCTGCTCTGGAGAGACAAGGATCCAAAACTAACCAGGCTAAAGAGGCCAAGCCAATGAAGGCATGAAAAATTTGAAGTTCTTCATCTATAATTCAGTGGGGTCACGCCATCCCACCGGGTCCTTGGACAAAGACGTGTCCTCACTTGGGATTTCCTTGCACTGTTTTAGATTCTTTTGGGATCATTTGCTGGGCAATTGGGCTCTGGGTTGCAGCTGTAGGAGCTGGAGGGTTTGCAGCCTTTCTTTAGCACAGGCTGGGGCAGAGGATTTGTTCTTAGGCAGTTAATGAACGTCTGGGGATATTTTAAAGTGCCCGTGTTGGCCTGAGAAGAGACCCATTTACCCAACAGCTCTTAAAGGGCTTTATCAGGCAGGAACAACCCAAGCCATTGACGCTGCTGCTTCTCATTAAAATGAGCCCCTTGAATGCAATTAAAGGGTGCCTCAACCCCTCCAGCAAGGCTGGGGAGCTGCCCAGGTGTCAGCAGCACTCATTGCCCACACCAAACCCTTGTTTAAACCTCCAGCAGGCATTTTGCAACTCTCCCATCCATCCTGCCCAAGCTCGGGATTTTGCTTGTTATTCCTGATTTTCCTGCTGGGAAGCCAGTGTTCAGAGCTGTTTCTCTGCCTTTGCTTTGAAGGACACTGTGCCTAAATTCCTGACCTCCAAGATATTCTCCTGCCTCCAGCTGCATTGTTGACTCACCAGCGTGTCAGGATCTCGCAGCTTTTTAGGTATCTGAGGCTGGTACACACCCACACTTGCACTATTTGCTTTTTTTAGTGCTAACACAGTGAGATGGACTCTAGGAAATGATAATTTCTTCCTTCAGAGGTGGACAGAGCTAAAATCTCCTCATGGGTCTGCACCAAGTGCCTACCAGAGTGTGAAAAATGAGGTTCACTCTCCTGTTAAAATTTAAAAGTTTAACAAAGGACAATAGAGGACAAGGATAAAGCAAAAGATTACAGTGCTGGGGACCCTTGGCTCTCAGCCAAGAGCACCCCTGCTATTGCCGAGATACCCTTTACACACCTTTACTATCATATCAGCATATTCATAAACAATTATACATATTCAAACTTTCCCCCAAACTAGTTTACATGTTCCAGGAACTGTTTAGCGTGGCTCGTCCTCGGATCCACCTTTTCAGAGCATGCTCAGTTTCGGCGGTGGTTTTGGTCAATTTTTTATTATCACCTCCAGCTTGAGCTTTGGCCCATGGTTTCTGCAGACAGGGGTTGCTGATAGCTGGCATGGCCGTAGTAGGGGTCTCCATCACACGTTCATTGGATGTTATCCAGCCAAGCAGACAGTTCACTTACCACAAGCATAACTATATCAACTCTTTCACTACTATGTCTAAGCCTAGTTAATAACAGAAATAAAGGCATCAGTTATTGTTACAAAAACTATATAGCAAAGCTACTTTAACATTATAGGTATAGGATCCATTTTAATATTTGTGAAAAGCCAATATTATAATATGTATTTTTCACATGAGCACAGCTGCTCCTCCACAGGAGGTGAAGACATGGACATTTCTGGCCAGCTTGTATCATACGATCCTGGAATGGTTTGGGTTGGAAGAGACCTGGAAGATCATCAAGTTCCAACCCTTTCCACTATCCCAGGCTGCTCCAAGCTCCGTCCAGCCTGGCCTTGGACACTTCCAGGGATGGGGCAGCCACAGCTTCTCTGGGAATTGTATTCCAGGGCCTCCCCACCCTCATGGGGAAGAATTTCTTCCCAATATCCCATCTAACCTTACCCTCCTTCAGCCTAAAGCTGAACCCCTTTCTTCACATGTGATTTTGCTCTTTGAACTGAGCCAAACCCCCTCTCTTCTGCTTCTTCGTGCCTTTGAACTCCTGTTTATTTGCAATCAGCTGTTCTGTTTAACTGCAGCACTGCCATTTCCTCTCTGCTGTGCTCCGGGATTCGCTTCCTGGCATGGAACAATCCATTCTTTCCCTCCGTTGTTCTCTGTGCCAAGTTATTTCCCTTTAGCTCTCCCTCTACTCCCCCGTCGCGATTCTTTCACTGCAGATCAGCCCCACTCACTCGGGCTGGTGGATCTGCAGCCTGGACTTTATTGAATGAATCTCTCTGAAGCTCTTATCAGTGCTCCCAACACTCTGCTCATGAATATTCATGAGCTAAGCGCCTGCTCAGGAGCTATAAGGGAAGGCGACAGTGCCAGTCAGCAGCTGCTGCCGAGACAGATCCCAGCCTTCAGCTATAATTACACCCAGAGATGGGTTGTCAGAACAACCCTCACTCACCGATTAGGGCATTCCTGATTTTTCAGGCGTGAAGAGGGAATTCACTTATCACCAGCAACAATATTTCAGGCTTGATATTGCTCCCCTCACAAAAGCAACGCTGCCTGTTGCATCCTAAACATCACAGCAATAATACACTAAAAATATAAAGAGTGCAGCCAGGGATGGGGCAGCAGCCTGCAGTGAAATGGAGCGATAAGAATTGACTGAGGCACTGCTGGGCTCACTTAGCCATCAATAAATGCTGTCTCCCTACACCTGCAAATGATAAGATCTGAAAACAAACGTAAGCAATATTGATCATTTTTTTTAATTGGTTAAACTTGGAGGATTCACAGCAAGACCTAAATCCCAACCCTCAGTGCCTCAGGAAATCGTTATCCATCAATAACAATGGGAAACAGCATTCTAGGGAAGGACGTGGATGTGCTACTCAGCTTGGGTGTCACAGGATAAAGACCAGCTATCCAGCTGGGAATTAGCTTTGGATTCAAGGGAAGGATGGCAGATCTTGCATTTCTGGACTAAGGCTTGAAGAATTCTGAATTTGCTGCTTTAGTCTGGGTTTGATAATGGGCAGAGATAAACCATTCATCTCTGAGGGATTTACACCCCTTTGCAAAGGACTGAGCCAAAAGTGTTCCCAGCAAGAACTGGGAATGAGTCACCACAGTGAGTGAAAGGAATGAGGTAATTCACGCCTGGTTTGATCACAGGCCATCAGCCTTTGGATGCTGCAGCCCAAATTTGATGGTTCTCTGAGTCAGACCCAGGGATGATGCAAAATAGAACAGGTTAAACCATCTTTGAGGTGTTTCAGTTGAGGTGAACCACCCAAAACCAGCTGTGCCAGCAACTCAGCGCTGCCTTGGATGGCACAGCCCTACTGATGGAGAGGCAAAGGGGCCGCATGTTATTCCAGGCTTCTCATCTTGATATTCTGCTCTTTTATGAATCCTTTCCCACTCGAATTCACCTTCGAGGATGTATTTCTGACATCATCATGTCAGTCTGGAACAGAACTATTTAATTTTGAATGTTCTAGTAAACAAGCAGAGACAAGGCTTTCATACAAAGCTGTCCGCCCTCGCGTCAGCGGTTCAGAAGCACCCTTGATCTCCTTTTGCTGCTAAAGACCCAACCTATATTTCATTTAAGATTTACCCACTGTCAGACAGAAGTGTCCTTGGTCTCACCAAGCCTTCCAGCTTTGCCCAGCTCTGTGTGACAGAGCTGCTGGGAGAAGATTCCATGCCAGAAGTAGGACACAGGGATTACGCGGGTGATTAAAAATAGATTTATTGCTAATAAAGTGTCTAAATATTGCCACTGTAGTATCTAATTTGTAAGTCTGTCACAGAATTACAATGGATTGTTTTATAATCAGGTTTTGGTCACATCCTGAGTCCTGTGTCCAGTTTTGGGGCACTCACTTCAAGAAAGACATTGAGGGGCTGGAGCTTGTCCAGAGGAGGGAACAGAGCTGGGGAAGGATCTGGGGCACCAGGAGCAGCTGAGGGAGCTGGGGGGGCTCAGCCTGGGGAAAAGGAGGCTCAGGGGGGGCCTTCTGGCTCTGCACAACTCCCTGAGAGGAGGAGTCAGATGGGGGGTTCAGCCTCTTCTCCCAGGCAACAGGACAAGAGGAAATGGCCTCAAGCTGGGCCAGGGGAGGTTCAGGTTGGACATTAGGAGGAATTTCTTCATGGAAAAGGTTGTCAAGCATCTGAATGGACTGCCCAGGGAGGTGGTGGAATCACCATCCCTGGAGGTGTTTAGGAAAAAACTGGGCATGACACTCAGTGCTTGGCAGTGTTTTAATCCAAGCTTGGACCTGATGATCTCAGGGTTCTTTTCCAACCCAATCAATTCCGTGCCTGTGTGCTACATTTCTGACTCTCCCAGGAGCAAAAGCATGAGTCCCAAACTATCTCCCATGGCTGCCATGATGCTGAGGGCTTGTTCTGCTTTTCCTGCCTTACACCCATTCAAACCTTCCCTCTTCCTGCACCAGCAGAAGATGCAGCTTGTGAATCATCCCCCAGCCCTGGCTTGTTTCCCCCAGTATTTACAGCCTCTTCTAATCTTTACAGCCCTCCCCCAGAGTATCTCTGGTTATGAAATAGCTGCTGCTGATTCTTTTTCCCTGAGAAATAATTCAAGCCCAGAGGGGTCTCTTGGCGCCCAGTAGAAAACATTGCTGCCAAAAAAGCGAATCTAAATGCAAATTTAGACCCATTTCAGGTCTCTCCCTGCTGGCAGAAGCAGTCAGATTTCAGTTCCCCTCTTCCCTCCATTATAAAACTGTGGGTATTTCCTAGATATCTCCAATGAAAGCTGGGAAGAGGGAATGGGAGTAAGATTTTTCCTGTTTTATTTATCAGCAAACAATGTTTATTTCTTATTGGCAGGCAGGATGTGTACCTGGGAACTTAGGACAAGGAGGGATGGCTTTAAGCTGAAAAAAAAGTAGATTTAAATTGTATATTTGCAAGAAGTTGTTCCCTGTGAGGGTGGTGCGGCCCTGGCACAGACAAGTTGTTGACATCCCATCCCTGGAAGCATTCAAGGCCGGGCTGGAGGACTTGGAGCAGCCTGGGATAGTGGAAGGTGTCCCTGCCCATGGCAGGGGGTTGGAACGAGATGATCTTTCAAGTCCTTTCCAACCCAAACCATTCCATGATTTTATGATTTTATGAACCTTTATGACTTTTATGACTTTCTATGAGTTTTCTCGCCTTAGGTCTCCTCTTGCTTCATCTTCCTTTGCCCCCCACAGCTCTTCCCTCCTTTGCTTGGGTTTGCACTTGGTCTTTCTCTGCTCCATGGGAAGCAGGAATGAACTCTGTGTTTTGCCCTCAACTTTCCCTGGAAAGAGCACGAAACCATTGAGTTTCAGTTCAGTGCTGACATCCAGACTTGCCTTTCTTTTCCGGCTCATCTTTAACCTGGTGCAGGGTCTAAGCCCTTAGACTGAGCTTAACGGCAGAAGGTTTATTCTCTATGGATGAAGAATCACAAAGACCTGAGCTTAGGAAAAGCTTTCTTGATCATGAAAAATCTTGAAGAACAGGTGATTTTTCTCTCTGTGGCTCTCCAAGCATTTGGGGAAGGTCAAAGTATCCTTTTCCCTCCTTCCTCCTTTGAAGTGATGACCATATTTGTCCTCATGTGTCTTGACAGGAAACAGGCACTGATGAGTTAAAGCACAAGGTAAAAAAATAACAGGTGTCTGCCTAAAAAGCCAAGTAAGCAGAATTTAGATATTTATATTCAAGAATCTTTTCTAAGAAAGTCTTGCTTGACTTGTCTATGAGCTTGAAATATCTTGGTACTGAGGTGCTGGTGTCTGCAGTTCGTTATTCACCTAATCCCGAGCTAATGAGAAGTGAAAGCACCACCCACATCAGATGAGACCCAGAAGAAATGGTCTTGTGCTGATCAGTTTGAATTTTGTGAAGTATTTGAGCTTCCAAGGGGTGGCACAGCGGAGCAGCAGTGCCTGCACAGTGATATCTCCTGTGACCAGCAGATAAAAGATGTAAACAGACCTTTGTTTTCACAGATATTGAACTTTCCAGAGGGAAGAAAAATGTCTTCCAGGCTCCGCTCTAGAGGCAGGGGGTTCAAAACAACAAACTTTAGTCTCAGACTAGAATGCTGGTTTTGTTTATCTTGGTTGCAAAATCAAAAAAAAAATTAAAATGTCAGTTCTGAGTGAAAGGTTTCTTTTCCCTCTTGAGGCATTAAAAAATCATAACCTACCTCAGCCTAACAAGCAGAGGAACAAAAATATCTCTGTAAAATGAGTAATTAAAAAGGGGAGGGTTCAACTGAGTTAGAGACAGGGGTTCAGCAGTTTGGGGACAGATTATCCCAGTGCCTCGGTGTGAAGGAAGAAACCTTGGGAAGAGGTGTCTGCCTCGCTGCCCTGGGATTTGTTGGGGTGTCTGATCCACACCAAATTCTTCCCTTTCTCATCTTCCATGTGTTTTCCCAGCCACTGCACAGTGACCTCCATGCACAAGAGGTTGGAGGGTGTGCGATGGTTTGTGGCTGGAATTAATTGGAATTGTGCCACCAGCAGGGAGCTGAGAGGACTTGGGGGCTGGCAGGTGCAAGTGGATAATGTGGGACCTCGGGCCTTGGGTGAGATGATCCCGAGATCCTGAGATCCTCAGCAAACGCCATCCTGAGAAACTCGACATTACTGGCAACGAGCATTTGCATCCCAGAAAACCAAGAGTATCCCCAGATGCCTCAAAAGAAGCACCAGCAGGTTGAGGGAGGTGATTCTGCCCTTCTACTCTGCTCCTGTGAGACCCACCTGGAGTCCTGTGACAGCTGTGGAGTCCCCAGAATATGGATGTGGAGCTGCCAGAGTGAGTCCAGAGGGTGCCACAGAGATGCTCCAAGGGCTGGAGCCCCTCTGCTCTGGAGACAGTCTGGGGCAGCTGGGGGTGTTCAGCCTGGAGAAGAGAAAGTTCCAGGGAGACTTCAGAGCCCCTTCCAGTGCCGAAAGGGGCTCCAGGAGAGCTGGAGAGGGACTTGGGACAAGGGATGGAGAGACAGGACAAAGGGGCTTTAAGCTGAAAGTGGGCAGTGTTAGATGGCATTTTGGGAAGGAATTCTTGGCTGTGAAGGTGGTGAGGCTCTGGCACAGGTTGCCCAGAGCAGCTGTGGCTTCTTCATCCCTGAAAGTGTTCCAGGCCAGGTTGGACGGGGCTTGGAGCAACCTGGGATAGTGGAAGGTGTCCCTGTCCATGGCAGGGGGTGGAACAAGGTGATCTTTGAAGCTCCTTCCAACCCAAATCATTCCATGATTCCATGAAAACATTCTGCAGTTCCCACCAGCATTTCTTAATTCTTTTAAGCGTAGATTTTAAAAATGCTTAGAGTTTTACTGTCCAAAAGAGAGAGGTGTATGAAGACAAATGTACAAACACAGAAAGGAAATATTTCTATAAGGGGAATTGTCCCAAAACAGGGCTCCAGGAAGGAGCATCTCTTGGGTGAGTAGCAGGGATTAATCCTTTCTATTGTTCCTCTCTCCATTTTCAGACCATAATTTTATCATTTGTTGGGCTGGCCTGACAAGGTAAGGCTCTCAGTAAATGATATTGCCATGAACACATCTCACTGCCATCCTTGTGATATCCAGAGTGTGCCAAAGGAATGGGACATAAACCTTGTGCAAGACCCCTGAGATGGCATGAGGGATGATGAGCCCCAGCTGAAGCGAGGAAGATGAGGGGAAACACCTTGTAAAACAGGCAGTGATGGAGAAGAGGTTCCAAGAATGGACAATTTCAGGAAAAGTTTGGGCTAAAAACTTGAATGGGAAGCAGTGAGCAACTCTGAGGTGCAAAGATTACCCTTCAGGTTTTGGGTTGGCTTCAAAACAGAGCCCAAGCTTTGTAGAGAAGTCAGGAGCTGGCCTATGAGACACTGACTTAATTCATGCAGCTGAAGCTGCTCCTCTGGGTCCTTCCTTGCCTCATTTCTGGCATTTACAAGTTGAAAAACATGAAGAAAAATAAGCTGTGTTTACAAATGAATCCCAGGGCAGTGCTGAACATTAAAGGTGTGAAAAAGGGCATTGTGATGCTGGCCCACAGAAAAGCAGAGAATGTTGTGGTGAGAGCAAAGTTTCTGTATTTATACAAGCTGGGAGTTTATTTGGAATATCACAAACCAGTCCACTCTCCTTCAGTCAGGCAAGATGGTGCAATATGAAATCCATGCAGGAAAAGAAAACCTGCAAGGACTGTCAGAGCTAAAGAAGAGTTTCTTTTAATAGAAAAGACTGGAAGAGCTTGGCTGGAGCTGCAAGCTGAGTAGGAGTGGGCCTGGTCTGCAGCCTCTGCCTCCAGACAAGCAGCAGGAAGGAAGAAGAATTATTTTAGCTGCAGGATGAAGCTGGCACCAGGACAAAGAGCTAAAAACTCGTCTCGAATGTTGGCTGGAAAGGAAAATGTTTCTAAGCATCAAAGGCAAAGAGGGTTTTGGAACAGCCTCCAAAACACCCACCAGGTTTGGGGTAGGTTTGAGATCCATGTGTGAGCAGGACTACAGAAAAACCGTGGAGCTCAAGGAGCAGAAGACTCTGTCAAGTCAGACATCAGTCTGAGAAAGACGTTTTGGCAACTAAAAGTAAAAGAGGAGAGTTTTAGATCAGAGATAAAAGAAAAAATTCTTTACTGTGAGGGTGGTGAGGCCCTGGAACAGGCTGTCCAGAGAAGCTGTGGATGCTCCATCCCTGGAAGTGTTCAAGGCCAGGCTTGCAGCAACCTGGTCTGGTGGAAGATGTCCCTGTCCATTGCAGAGGGTTTGGAACTGGATGATTTTGAAGTTTCTTTTCAATCCAAACCACTCAACAATCTAAGTCAAATCACGCTGTAAATGCACTGCAGGAATCCTCAGAGATTCGGGGACTCTCTCTTGTATCGTTCCTGCTCTCTGGTCTTGTTCCACAATGACGTGAATCCTTCCACCAGAACTGCCCTAAATTCAGTGCTGGGTGGGTTTATGTGACGATTAAGATTTTTCCTTTGAAAAATGTCCCAGAGATATGAAAATAAAACCAAGGTTTACTTCGAATATATGAACATTCACTCAAAGAGTGGTTGAGCATTGGAACAGTTTCCCAAGGGAAGGAGTGGAGTCAACATCCCTGGAAGTGTTCACAAAACGACCAGATGTGGCATTTGTGGGTGTGGTTTAGTGGACGTGGTGGTATTGGATGGAAGGCAAGACTTGATGATCTTGGATGTCTTTTCCAACCTTCATGATTCTATAATTCAGAGGCCACAGTTTCACCACTCACAACTTCAATGTGTTTACAGGAGATAAATATTGCAGTGGTGTTTCCACCATATTTTATTAGGGCTTTTTAATGCTGCTTTTTTTTTTTTAAATGTAATCTAAACTCCATTTATAATTTTGAAGGATGCTATTAACTATGGCAGCCATAAAAACCTTTTATTTGTGTAAGGCCTGGGTAAACATTTTCGTGGTGCTCAGGAGCACAGCGGGTTTGTCTCTTTGGGGAGCATCCAAATAAATCTCAGCACAACCTCTAATGTCACTAGAAAACTTAAATTCTGCAAACTGAACAGTTTTAATGTTTTTCCAAGGAAAATAACAGTAAAAGTGGCTCTCATTTAAGTTGACTGCAGGCTGGAGGGTACCCCTAGGAATGAAATTCCAGTCTGGGGAAGCTGGAGATGGTTCATTCACAGCCCTGTTCCTTTGGTACATTGTCTTTTCAATCGTGGTGGTTACAGGAGGACAAGAAGTCTTCAAATTCATAGAATATTAGGATTATTTGGGTTGGAAGGAACCTTAAAAATCTTCCCATTCCAAACCCTGCCATGGGCAGAGACACCTTCCACTATCCCAGGTTGCTCCAAGCCCCATCCAGCCTGGCCTTGGACACTTCCAGGGATGGGGCAGCCACAGCTTCCCTGGACAAGCTGTGCCAGGGTCTCAACACCCTCACAAGGAAGAATTCCTTCCCAATATCTAATCTAAACCCACCCTTTTTCGTTTCAAAGCCATCACCTCTTGTCCTGTCACTCCATCCCTCATCCAAAGTCCCTCTCCAGCTCTCCTGGAGCCCCTTTAGGCACTGGAAGGAGCTCTGAAGTCTCCTCAGAGCCTTCCCTTCTCCAGGCTGAACAGTCCCAAATCTCTCAGTCTGTCTGCAGAGGTTTGGTTGGTTAAGACAACGCAAAAGCTAAAAAAAGTAAAACCTAGATTAGTAAAAGTAAAAGGAGGAACAAGAGTCACTCCTCATGCGACAAAACTGAGTAATTTGGTTGGCATTGTCTCCTGCGCAAAGATTCCATCCACCGCCGTTACTCAAAACCGTGTTTGTGGGGAGATGAAAATTTACATTCCTGTATCTATTTGTTATTTATGGAGGGGAAAAAAATCCCAGCTATGGATGGGGTTTTTGCATTGCCCGGAGCTTGGTTGTTCATCATCATGAAACAGGGGAAGGAGGGAGGCAAAGAGAGGCTTTGCCTGTTCTATTTAGGGTTTTCACTTGGGGCTGGATGAATAACTCTGGAGTGTGGGATAAAATACCGAGTGTGAGGAGCCTTTTGTTCTCGTACACCCTGCAGGAAATCACACAATATTCCCTGTTTGCAAATGAAGAGTAACAACTTGATGAAACTCCCTAAAAAACGTGTTTGCTTTTGCATGTTACCGAGGAAAAGGGATCTTAGCTATGACTCCAAGCAAACCTATGGCTGCTGTAAGAAATCATAAATTTTCAGGGATGGAAAAGAGCTTTTTTCATCCAAGTTTTCATGCAAAGAGTTTGTATTTGTCAGAAGTCTTCAAATTTTAATTAAAACCAGGAAAACCTAAGAACTGGATTTGAAATATTTTGGAAAGAGAGAATTTTCATGTTTTAAAGGTGAGCACTTTTTATTTTTTAGCAGATTTATCCAAAAAAAGACTTTGTTTTTCCAGCATCTGAAGACGTTTCTGGTGAAAAATGTAAGGTGTTGTGGAAGGAGGGTTCTTTTGATGGAAAGCCAGGAATCCTTTGTAAAGCAATACTGAAGAAGGATTGAGTTCTTTCCAAATAAGATTAATTCAGTTTTTCTTCCCTTTCTTTTTAATTTTTCTTTTAATTCTGAATCCTTTTGATATGGGGAAACCTCAAGAAACATAAACTGAATTTACATATTCCCTCTTTTGTGTGTTTTCGAAAGTGAAATCTGGCTGACAAGCATTAAAAGTGACAAATTAGTAAAGAAAATAAACCAATGTTCTTTCTACTCTCTATAAATAAATCCCTGGGATATGCAATGGAAATCTGTGAAATCATTTGCTGTAAATATAAGTTCAGGGCAGTGAACATAAAGGCAAATTTAGATATCATCCAGCATATGCACAAAGACAAATCTCCATGGTAAAATATCCATGCTAAGCAAAACCAGCCAGAGCTGGAATTCACCTTTAATGTGGTGACAGCCCAACAACCGTTAAAATGCAGCAGAAATAGAAACAAAACGAATCACCGGGACACCAGATTTTCCCAATAAGGCTTCTCTTCCAGATTAATATATTAATTATGTCATGAGAAGTATGACAGCAGTGATTAATGTTTCTATAAGGAATCTGCTCTGACAGCCAAATCGTGATTCCCCATCCCTGGAAGTGTCCAAGGCAAGGTTGGATGGAACTTGGAGTAACCTGGAAGGTGCTCCTGTCCATGGCAGAGGAGTCAAACAAGGTGATCTTGAAGGTCCCTTCCAACGCAAGCCATTCTATGATTTTCCAGGGTACCAACTGCTAATTCCACCAAATTTATGGAAGAGAGGTGAATTCAGAGCTCCACGCCACTGCAGGATCACCATGATGCAGAAAACCCAAGGGCTGGCTCTTCCCTCAGTGGTACAAGTGAGGAACTGCATTGAAACAGCCAATGCTGCTACCCAGGGAAGTGTTCATCCAACAGGAGTGGGGAATTCAGGCAGAATTTCTTCATGGAAAGAGTGGTCAAGAATTGCCAGGGGCTGCCCAGGGAGGTGCTGGAATCACCATCCCTGGAGGCATCCAAAGAACCACTGGATGTGGCACTCAGTGCTCTGGTCTGGTGACAAGGTGGAGATCAGTCACAGGCTGGACTCGATGATCTTGGAGGTCTTTTCCAGCCTCAGTGATTCTGAGATTCTGTGAATTGGGCTTCTGATGGCCACAGCATCAAAATTCCCTAGAGCCACACCAAAAAAACCTCATGTATTTGACTGAGACAGAGCCCACAGGACAAACAAAACCACACGGAAAATGGCCTCAAGGTTTATTTTTCACATTGAACCTTCTGGTGCTGACACCTTTTTAGATGAAATATAAAACTTTGAGGGACTTGGTAGAAGACTTAAAAATGTCAGGTGATGGTTTGGGACTGGAGAGAAGGGGAAAGGGGGGATGTTTGCTTTGTTCATTAAAAAAAGACAAATCCCCTGAAAGGAGACATTTCTCATGGAAATATCACTCCTTTGAAACCAGCCAAAGAAGCTTTTTTGTCTGAGATAGAGACTGAGATCAGTCTGAAACTGCGGTTGAGCTGTAAATCCAAGACCTGCATGAGCCACTGGAGGTTCACTGACTCACCTGGCACTCGGGAGAAATCCCATAATGTCTGGATGGGGCTCTGAGCAGCCCGATTTAGTGGAATTAGACAATTTTTAAGGTCCCTTCCAACCCTTCTATAATTCTATAGTTCTCTGTTTCTATGGAATGGTTGTCACACGAGTCTGTGGTTGAGAGGAGCTTCAGTTTCTCTCTTTCTCATGTGTCCAGTGTGGAGCTTACCTAGCTTTGCTGGCCAAGAACACACACAAAAAGGACATTATCTTCTTTTCTCATCCCAGAAAAGACCCATTTTCCAGATGGTTACAATATCATCCCTGAATTTTCTCCGTGCCCTGTAAACTCCGAAAATGCAAAGGATATACAGGAAAGCTGCCCTGGTGCACTTGTGTGGGATGAAAAGGCAGAGGAAAAGGTATTTAAAAATTACAGCAGAAGTTCTGGGGGAAGGGAGGTCTTGAAAGGACGGGAACGGATTCCTCTTCTGGCTTCTAATTAGGATTTGAGAAATCTCTATGGGTTAATGAAGAGCAGACATGTTGAAATGTCACTTATGTACATGGCAATTTAAGAGCCTCCCTTTCTGGAGAGAATTATTATGGGATATTAATGGCCAGTGTCTCAAAATCACAATGGAAAATAAATCCTCGCCTTGAAACTGAAGACCGAGAAGGAGTTTTCTGGATGGATTAGAAATGTGTTGAATACCTAAACAGGCCAAAAAGAGAAAAATTAAGGAAGAAACAATTAAAAGAGAGTGAATAATTAAAACCAAGCCCAAACAGTCATCCCAGGAACAACCAGAGCACCTGCTTGACCAGCAACATCATTTTCTCTAATGCATTTTCTCTAACAACATTTGCCCCTTTTCAAAGATACGTTAATTGATCTTAGACCTTAATTTGGTTGGACCCTTTAATTGCCTCCCTCCATGCCCAGAAAGTGCAGTTTTGCTTTCTGCAAAGGTTCCCTTCAAGGTTCTGTGTTTAATACTCTGAAATGCTCTGGGCTAATCAGGATCAGTGGTTTGGACCATGTTTTCAGTTCAGTCAAGGTTATTTTATCTGTTCCTTAGACAGCCAAAAATTTTTACTGTGAGGGTGGTGAGGCCCTGGCACAGGATGCCCAGAAGTGTCCAAGGTCAGGTTGGATGGGGCTGGGAGCAACCTGGGATAGTGGAAGGTGTCCCTGCCCATGGCGGGGGGGTGGAACTCGATGATCTTTAAGGTCCATTTCAACCCAAGCTTTTCTGTGATTTCGTGATATCCGGAAAATTAGAGGTAAGTAGAGGCAACTAAAAAATTGTCAAATTTCCAAGCAACAATCACTTTCCATTTCTCCTTTTCTTAAAATCTGGCAGCTGGGGAAGCAACGTTCCCTCTATATCTTCCTCAAAGACTTTAGAATAAACTCTTTTATGGTTTGGGGTTCTTCTTTTTGTTAACAGTGAAAAAAATCATTCAGGGACTATAGTTCCTTGTGCACTGAGTTTATTACAAAGAACAATTTAATGTGAATTCCTCAGTTTGGATGCTCCTGGTTCATATCCTCCTGTTCTACTTTGAGCTCTGCTGGGGGAGATCTGTGCCAATATTCCTTGCACCGTGGCAATTTCCTGCTCTGGGAATTCCTTTAAATGACTCAGAGTGGTGTAACATTACTAAACCCATTGCTCTCATCCCAAAAAATAAGAGAGACACCTGCAAGCAGGTGGGATTCCCTGTTTACTGTAGAATTTATTAGCTGGAACCATTCCTGGGCTGTCTCTATTTAATTCAAGATGTTCTGCTTCGATTCACTGGCATAAAATAAAGATCATAAAGCATCAAGGCTCTAAGAGAAAGAGAGAACTTAATTTCCATTTTCTTCAAGCAGTCACCCTCATATGTGGATTTTTGGGCGCACTGGCTACTGTGAAAGCATCAAAACTATGTGGAGTTGGTAAACCAAGATATTTTGGGGTGCAGCAGTTGTCGTGGTCATGTTTGAAGATGCTGAGCCGGCAGCCAAAAGTGTCCCTCAGTGCTAGCACCCAGCAGTGCCAATGACACACAAAGAAGAGGAAACAGAATTGGTATCACTTAAAAATAGAGCTCTCCTGCCATAACTGCCAGATTTATTTCCTTTGTAGGAAGGACAGAGCAAGGCTCTGAAGGTGCCATCCCTCTTGATCTTCTGTGCAAAGCAGCCAGGGGGATATTTTTGTTCGGTTTGATGTTTGTTTTGAGTAAAAATAAACTGGAATAGGAACACTGCTGCTTGTTTTGACAGTGGGCATGGTTAGAGGGATGCAGCAAGATGAGAGCACAAGAAACAGCTCCTTCTTTGGGCGTCTTGAATCCTGTTATGTGGGAATTGTTCTTGGAAATGGTCTTTGGTTGTCAAAATAATGTAGTTTGGCTTCAAAAAGAAGCCCTCATTGAGAAAAATTTCCACAGAACGTGGCATGTGAGGCCCTGGCACAGGTCGGCCAGAGAGGCTGTGGGTGTTCCATCCCTGGAAGTGTTCAAGGTCAGGTTGGATGGAGCTCCGAGCAGCCTGAAAGGTTGGGAAAGGTGCTGCAAGATGTCCCAGCCCACAGCAGGGGGTTGGAACTTGATGATCTTTAAGGTCCCTTCCAACCTAAATAAATTCTCTGTTCTTAGCACTTCCCAAGGCTCTTTTTCAGTTCTCATAACCCTGACACAAGCTCTGACTTTTGCTTTTTTGCCGAGTTTTTTGAAGATGGGATACGGAGGATTCAGGAGAGGCTTTTCTGAGCCAACAGATTCTCCAAGTGGCAGATTCCCAAAATAAAGAGACACAGCTCAATGACCTCCAGGCTGTTGTGCTCAGCTGGTCTTGGAGAGTTTGGTATTGAAGTCCCCTGCTCAGCCAGATGCTGCTTTTTAAAGATTTCCATTTGGAGACTAAGAATATGTGAGAAGCTGAGAAGCAAAATCAGTGTTTAGGAACAGAAGTCAGCAAAAATAGTGTTTAGAACTTGCCAGAGCTCTCAAAAATCCCAGCGTGTGGGAAGGGAGGAAGAAGGAAGGAAGGAAAGAAGGAAGGAAGGAAGGAAGGATGGAAGGAAGGAAGGAAGGAAGGAAGGAAG
>VXBT01013113.1:853932-1054806 GCA_013400235.1 Oriolus oriolus | reverse complement strand
GAAGGAAGGAAGGAAGGAAGGAAGGAAGGAAGGAAGGAAGGAAGGAAGGAAGGAAGGAAGGAGTGTAAGTCTGCCTCTAAAATACTGCAGGACCCAAAGCAATTACTCTGGTGAATCCACCCCCTGGAGTCTCACAGGGGCTGGAGCATGGAACAGATGAGCCTCTAATGCAACACAGAGGAAACTAAAAAAAGAACAAGCAAAGCTCATAAAATCTACCAATTAAGAGTGAGCACAAATGTACCGAGCTGTTCAAACGATGGGGATCCATGGGGATATTTATAAAAATAAACTCTCAAACATGTTTTTCCTTGAACAAACAGGTTTAATGGAAGGTCTCCCTGGGGCTGTGACGAGAAGATCTTCAGGTCCATTCCCACCCAAACTGTTCCATGATTCCATGAACTTTCAGGATCTCTAGCAACATTATCCCCGAAGGTTTTTCCAGCTATTCTTCAGTCTTCCTCACTCCCTAATTCTAAGAAGGGTTGGGAAAGGCCCTTCAGTGCCAGTGTGATGTGTCCTGGAGTCAGAGAGAGCTTTGAAGTGGATTTTCCCAAATTTTGAATTAAAGTGAGCACAAAATAATCCTCAGTGAATTATCTTTGTTTCTCTGAAGGTTTGCAATGCTGAACTCTGCTTTGATGAATGCGTTGTTTAAAGAAAGGTCTTTGGATCTGCTGGAGAAAATAAGAAAAAACCAAATTGGATTTGAAAACAAAGAAGTCCTTTGATCGTTGTCTTATAAAACAGATCCATTTCTCCCATCATTAGTCCCACATCTTCCAGTATTTTCTGGATTGCAACAAAACTGCATTTTTGGGATCCCTAGGGAAAAGCCTCTTCTTTTCTATATTTCATGAGGGTTTATTGCACATTTGCTGTGAGTTTCCTCATTTGTGCTTGTTGTGGACTTTCCCACCTGGCCAGGTCTCCCCTGTTTTATCTCTGTCTCCAATGCACAGTTGGAAGTGGAAGGTTCTTATGTCAGAGTGTTCAGCAGAAAATTACTCAAACAAATTGTTTTTCTCCCAACTTCCCTGCCCAAAACTTCCTAAGAAACATAAACACCGTGAAAAAAGGAACACAGGATTTGCACTTTCACACCAGGGACTCATAACCTTTTTTAACATCACCCCAGCAATTTTTCCAGCACCATTTTTGCTGTTGTTTTTGTAGAGTTGCTGCCGTGGCTTTTGGGTTTTAGACACCTGAAAATGAGCATAACTTTTAACTATTCATTTACTGGTTTGTATTTTGGCTCATTCACTGTCAAGGGGAATTTTGGGTCATTCCTCTTCTCCACTGATGGGTTTCTTTCATGTTTTTGCAGAATACCTTGTGCTTGACACACCACATTTGGACAACACTGATTTTCCAAACATCCAGACCTTCAAACTATCAATTTTTACATTCATAAACCTGTGCATTACCTCAATATAAGTTATGTTTCTATCAGGACTTCCAAAAAGAGACCAGAGACTAGTTTTTATCTCACGATAAAGATTTTCTATCAAAGAAAATATGATTTTAGTCATGCATTGAATAGAACAACATTAGTGGGCAGAGGTTTTTCTCTTCTATCCTTTGCCTGGCAGTGTGTAAAATAGTATTTGTTATCCTTATTTGAAGAGGAAGATGATCTTACTCACCTTTTTGTGAGTTAATAAAGAGAGTAAAACAACGGCACCGAGAGTATCAGAGTTAATTAAGTTTATTTCCCTTCAGACTTTTGTCTTGTTGATTTTGAATCTTGTGGAAATATAACCCTTGAGAACCTTTGACATCTTTTTGAACCTTTGAGCCCCTTTTGCCAGAGGGGTTTTGATTCAGACAAGTCCAAAAACTACAAGGAAAACACACAGAAAAGGAAACAGCGACACACATGGAGGACAGCCAGGTCATCCCTTCTAAATCCAGCTCAAAAATACTTTGGGATGGATCAGACCCTCAGGAATGGGCTGGAAGAACATCCTCGGAGCACGTATCGAGCAAAAAACACCTCCTGCTCTGCCTGCCTATCTCCCACCAGGATCTCGGGGCTGTGGTTTGCAGTCCTTGAGGGGGGAATGTGGGAATACGAGACTGGAGGGATTTGGTTGCAGATCCAAAAACCTCCATCCTGAAGTCCTCCTCCATGTGCCAGCTGGAGACCTGTCAGTGCAGACAGCAATGACTTCAGAATTCACAGAATCACCAAATCATGGAGTATTCTGAGCTGGAAGGGACCCACAAGGATCATCCTGGCCCAGCACGGGATAACTCCGAGAATCACCATGTACCTGAGAGTGCTGTCCAAGATTTAAGTGGGGCTGTCCAAGATCCATCTGCATTCCTGATAAAAAGGGCCTCTCCAGTGGGTCATTCCACCCTTTTTAATTCAGTTCTTCCAGCCCTTGGTGTCAAAAATCCATCCAAACGATTCTGGTTTGGAATGTTCAACATTTTAACTGCAGTAGGATCCAGACCCGGAGCAAAATCCCTCTGCAGTTAAGGACTGAAGGAGCAGATTGTTCCTGCTCAGAGCAGGTTGCAAGGAGCATGAAGAGACTTCGACAAGCAGACAGCCCAAAACCAGGGATCTCAGCACACCATCAATTCCAGCTTTCCACAGGCATTCCCCACGATGACCATTAAGTTCCCTCGCTGAATTTCAAGGAACTGAACACATATTGCAAAACAATTTCCAGGATTAGCTGCTCCATCAGCTTCCCAAGGAACTCCCTGTCCAGAGTTCCCTTTCTGTCCTTATTGAAGGCAGGAGTGGCATTTACCTCCTCCTGCTCCTGGGAACTTCCACTGACGCCTTTTCCTGGTCTTAAAATTAAGAGAGCTAAACACAGTTAAGAGGGAAAAAGGGTTTTACCTCGGTATTTATNGCACATCTATCAAAGATTCCCCAATGAGGGACTCCGGCGAGACCCCTCATAAGGAACCCTCCCCCTGGATGGGCCTGTCTTTGTTTACAGAATGTGTTCTGGAGAGGACCTTGGTGTCTGGGGTTTCCAGAATGTTTGGTCTCTTGGCTTAACGGGATATTGGGTCTAAGGGAAGTTATCAAACTTAAAGAATTATAACTGTGTGGGCTAAAAGCACTAAGAATGCATAAAGGCTATATAAAAGAGTGTATAAAAGGGGTATAAAAGGAAAAGCAAAAAATCATTATGGCATCACCATGGTCACCAGGACCTTTCAAAGACAAATGAGGGTGACCTTGCAATGCCATCAGTCCCCATGGATCCATCCTGTCCTCATCCATGCATTCCGTAAGTCTATTTTGTCTTGGTGTTCCCTGACTGGATCCTCCTCCCCTGAGGATAAATCTTCCTTGCTCTGGTCCAGGAAATTGGGATTTCTGAAGGCTGATCTTATCAGCAAACACTTAAATGAAGAGTATTTGGGCAATTTCCATGTTCTTTGCCACCAGAATTCCCACCCTGCTGAGCAGCAGCCCCACATTTTCCCAGCTCTTCCTTTTGCTGCTGATATTCCTGCAGAAAACTTGCCGCCCTTCATGTCCCTCACCAGATTTAATTCCAGATGGGCTTTGATTCCCCCTTCCAGTCTTTTCCATCAACTCTCTTTTATTGAATTCTTCTGCAGATGGAATTACATGGAGATCTCCAACACAGGGAACTCAATCCCAGCTCCAGAGCTCATATTTGTTGGTCCATCTCTCCAGGATTTTTGCAGCTTTGCCAGCTTACACCACATATGGAGTCTTGTCCCATGGGAAAACAGGGAAATGTTTTGTCCAAATAAAGGCAGGAAACCTCACTGCATGGGGTTTGGAGGCAGACTTGCCTTTGATGTATCCCACGAAGAGGTCACAGAAAAAAAGGAAAGACACAGTATAAGGGCTGGAATTGATTTTTCACAATGGGATGGAACATCAGGAGTGGTTTCTTCTGTGTGAATGTTTATCTAAAGACCTGCTGGGGTTTCTACCAGCTCATATGGAACAAGAAAGATGCCTGTGCCACCCTACATCCCAAAAACGGGGGTCTTGGGTGAAGGAAGGGCTGGGAAACTGAAGGAGCAGGATGTTTCTTTTGGTTTTCTTTTTAAATGTCTTGTTGAAAAGAAGCTTTGAATCATATTTTTTCATGGGGAAAGATTTCTGTATCAGGACTACAAGGCTCAGTCAGAGTCTTGAGCTCTGTCTGGAGCTTCTCAGAGTCCACCTGGTGAGTTATCCTTGGAAATCACATTCCCTTCAGCAGTGACATCACTTGCATTCCTCTTTTCTCTGTAATGATCATCATTTCAGAATCACTGACCTTTGCTCCTTCCAAGATTCAGCTCCTCAACAACATGAGGAGGCAAAAGGGTCTTTCCTTTGCCCCTCCCATTTCCACAGGTTGTAAAATTTCTGTTTTCCTGGGACATCATTGCCCAGTAGAACTTTCATAACTTTTATCACGGACCATTAACACCTCAAGTTTGGAAAATCACTGAACTTAAGGGTTTTGGACCCTGATTTTGTGTTACTCATATTTTTGTCCCCCCAGTGGTTCTATTTCTCCCGGTTATCTTCATTTTCTCATTGGATCCTGGAGACAGGAAGCTGTTCCCAGATCACCCAGGATGAAAACTCTTTTGTTTTAAAGTACCCAGACCTCGGATAAGAAGTTTGAGAGCCATAACACCAGTGATACAAGGCACATGTATAAAATCCCACTGCACACATCCAGGCATGTGCAACTCGGAGAGATTTCCCAAAGGAGAACCCAGTTTCTCCTGCTCTGATTTATTCTGATGTCTTATTCCTTTCCATCTCCATTCATCAAGGCTTGAATGGGATAACAGCCTTAATAGATGCTAATTAGCAATATAAACCATCCACTATGCAGTAATAGCAAAATCAGACTGAAAGAGCCCTGTCAGAGTAATGGTTGGGCCCCATGATTGAAAGGGGGGAAAATGCAGTTGGATTCTTAATACTGGAGTGCAACTGAGAAAGAAAAGAGAAATTATTGCTTTTCCCACGTAAATTGTAAGCGATTAAGCCGGGCATGGCTTGGGAATAAACCTTGCGATTGGAACCCCTTTGGCTTTCCTGTGTCAGCTCCTCCCTGTGTTTCAGGGGTCTGCAGGAGCTGAAAGACAATTTTTGTGTGTTTATTGTCAGCTCTGGTTTGGTTTTGTGCTCTGGCAGGGAAGCACAGTTCCAACCAGCACAGATTTCCTGCTGGAAAGAGGAGACACATTCTGGATTCAGCTCAGGGCCTTCCTTTCCGTGGGTGCAGATGTTTTGCTTTCGCTTGGAGGATTGGTATGTGTTAATTGGGCAAAGAACAGTAATTAGGCAGGGTGTGTGGGAGGTGATTTGTCTGGATAGCACCACGGAGCCTCCCATAAGGCCCCGAGGCTGGAGCAGCCCTTGTGAGCTCCCCTCAATTGCCTGGACAACTGGTTCACTGCAAACACCTAAAATCTGGGGTGTCTTCCTCCCCCTCCCCAAATCCTTCCTGCTCAAACACAGAACTATTGCCGTCCATTTGGAAAACAGGCATTTTCCAGGGGAAAAAAAAGATCACTTCCGGCCGTGCTGTGAGATGACATCAGATCATAGGATGGGATTGCACACATGTGGTGGAGAGGCAGCACTGATCTCATCTCTCTGGTGATCAGTGATAGTGTCACCGAAACTGCAGGAGAATCAAAAAAACTCTCCAATCACATTTTTAGTGTTAGAGAATCAAGGCATTACTTTATTCTGGCCAGGATGTGCAACAGAAATAATTTCATCCATGCATAGCCCGGGTTGTGTAGAGAAAATCATTCCATTGCACATGAATTTTACAAGATTTTTCACATACTGATACAGTCAAAACTCATAGAAATTTATTGGTTCAATGCTCATTGTTCCCAAATGATGCAGTTCTTAGTATCTGGGTTCTTACTGGATACGGATTTCTTCGCCTCTGATGCTAATTAGGTTCTCATTCTTTGTTCTTTTATCTCTCTTTTCCCAGACCAGGGGTCTCTGACCATGCCAGGGGTGATGTTTGGAGCTGATGTTTGTTAGTGGTCGTTAATGGTCATTATATTCTGCGTATCTTCTCTGCTGCTCCCTGTCTGTGGAGATGTTCAGCTCATCAGACCTCATCTGGTAAAACAATCTTTTGAAAAGAAACTTCAATTCCCTCCCTGCCTGGGGCAAAGGTGAACAAAACCCCTGACTAAATTTCTATAAAAAAATTTTAAGCTTGGTATCAGTTCCAAGAGTAGGAACCGAGGGAATGGCCTGAAGCTGTGCCAGGGGAGGTTTAGGTTGGAAATCAGGAAAAGTTTTTCACCAAGAGCAGGTCGGACACTGGAACAGCTCCCCAGGGAAGTGGTCACAGCCCCAAGGCTGCCAGAGCTCAAGAAGTGTTTGGACAATGCTCTCAGGCACAGGGTGGGATTGTTGGGATGTCCAGGACCAGGAGCTGGACTCCATGATCCTTGTGGATCCCTCCCAGCTCAGGATATTTCCCCTGGGAACGACATTCTCGAGTGTTATCCCAATGCCTGATGTTCTAAAGCTGAACATGTTCATGCCACATTCTGCTGGGTCATTTTAAAGGAGAAAACCAGGCCATGAACTGAACTTCACTTGTCACCAGCGCTGTCCTGAAGTGCCTTGGCCAGGAGGGGGTCCCTGCTCCAGAATGTTTGGATGCCAATCAAAGTGCTGGCCGTGTTGCAGGGATCAGCTGCTGGGATTATTCTGACTTCAGGAAAACCCCAAAATTCCTGTGAATTCAAATGTTAAAGCTCATCAGAAAAGGAGCAGCTTTTTCTGTGAAACATTGCAAGTTGGTATCCACTTAAAAGTTGTTGGAACAAGCAAGTTCCGTGTTCCTGTCTCTCTGTTTATCCACCTACCTGCCTATTTATGGAGCTAATTTTCCTCAAGAGCTTCAGAATCCCTCCTGGGTTGCATCATTTTGTGGGGAGGATCTTACACATCCTGGGATCAGAAAAGAAATACATCCCCCACCATCCAGCTTCTGCAAGCCAGATTTGGGAAGTAGGATATTCATTTCCTGTAGAATTCCATGTGAAAAGAAACAGTTCCCTATGTATATATATATATATAAAAATATGTATTTATAAAGTCTGGAAGGCACTGAACAAATTTTGGGGGAAGTGTCCTTCTCCTGCAGTGAAAGTTTTCCTGGGGAATTCAACCTATTTCCTTCTCTACCAACAACTTCTCAGTGTTTCTCCTTCATGGTCTTGTTTCTGAGGCGTCTCTAAACTGGACTTGGTGTGTCCAGAATAGCTTTTGGTGTCTTCCCGCCTTTCCAAGAACCCAGGAATCAGAGTAAATTCCAACCAAAAGTCTTCTATTATATAATCCTGTTTATTAAAAATTAGCCTACAGATGGTGTTTCTTTTCAAGCCCATCACTGAAAGCCAGAACTATTTTTTTCAATTGTTTCTATTTGAAAACAACAACAACAACAACAAAAGATGATGAATTATCATCAGTTATTCTGTAAAACCCCAGATATTTCTGGAAAGATGAAGTTTTTAATATAAATGTTACATAATAGGAATGTCTACAGCAGAATGCATTAAATTCCAAGCAGTTCAGGCTGTATTTTCTTTCACTTCCCACTGCTCCTAATAACACTCTTTGTTCCAGTCGAAGCCACTCTTTCTCACTCTTTGTGGGTTTTACATTCTGCAAATGCCTGTAGACAGCTCTGGTCCCCTTAGTCAGGGATTAGACAAATTGCACACGTTGTTTCCTTTTAATCTCATGTCCCTCCTGACTTCTGAAATAGTCGGAGTTGTTCTCCACCATCCTCTGCAGTTTAACAACACTTCCTCAACTGATGTTTTGATGTGCTGAATGAGCACCGTTCCACAGCGGGAGTCAGATGATCCCAAAACACTCAATCCTTCCTGTTCAGCAGCAGTTTTTGGGGAAGCATCTCATTGCTGATTGCACCAGAACATCTGATTTTGGGAAAGCTGTTGCGCACAGATATTCTAATTAGAGTCTTGGCCTCTTCTCCCACACAGTTAATGACAGGACAAGGAGAGATGGCCTCAAGTTGCTCCAGGGCAGGTTCAGGCTGGATATCAGGAAAAAAATATTCACTGGAGGAGTGGTTAAACATCAAAACAGTGGTGGAGTCACCAACTCTGACCATGACACGAAAACCTTCATGGTTTTATATTCTCAGTTGGACTTGGGTTCTTGCAGCAGCCAAAGTCTTTCCTTCCACAATGTCTGTCTCAAAGGAAGACTTTATTTTTTAACTTAAAGCTTGAAATTCATCATTGCCCTGACTTGAAATTCATCACTGCATCACTCTGCACTGTTTTTTCCCCTTCTCCTCAGCATAAAAGTTCCTTTGGTAATGATATTTAGAGGGAGGTGCACACCTGAGACTGCAGAAAGTGCTGCTGTGTTGTTTTCATTAAGAAAGTAACGATGAGATGATTCATTTGGTCCAATTTCTTCGCCTTTCAAGACAAACCAGTTTTCCTGCTCTTTTCACTCACCTTTGGTAGCTGGACTCCCCTCTTGGCCTGAGAGGCAAACAGGGATCTCAAGAACTTGCTACTGGCTTTGAAAATGAATGATAGAATAAATCCAGGACCCAGGATTTGATTGCAATGGTGATAGGATATGACAAAAAAATTCTCATGAAAGAGGAGTGGAGCAGTTACTGCTGAGAGTTCCTGCTCTGACAGATGAGGATATTTCCACTACCAGCAGTACCCAAACACTGCAGGGCTGGATAAAACACTCTCAATAAAAGACCTCATCTCGAAGAATTTGCAGCATAAAAGTTATGGAGCCTCACATGCATTGGGAAAAAAGTGGTGCAATAAAAAGATTGTTCTGGGTTTAACTGCTGCAGCTGCTGCTTTGTTTTGTGGGTTTTTTTGCCTTGTCTTGTTTAGGTTTGAAGAGGATTTCTGGGTTTGAGA
Organism: Oriolus oriolus; assembly: GCA_013400235.1. Taxonomy (NCBI): domain Eukaryota; kingdom Metazoa; phylum Chordata; class Aves; order Passeriformes; family Corvidae; genus Oriolus; species Oriolus oriolus. The sequence continues at coordinate 1,045,866 of VXBT01013113.1, read as the reverse complement.
ATCATAGAATTGATAGGCTTGGCAAAGACCTCCAAGATCATCTCCTCCAGTCTTTGACCGAATGCCACCATGGGCAGTGAATTGTGTCACGAAGTGCCACATTTCCTCAGTTTTTGAACACTTAGCCCATTGATCCAGCCTGTCCAGGTCCCTCTGTAGAGCCTTCCATGCCACAAACAGATGGATTTCAATCCCAACACTGTCACGGTTCCCCTGGGCCCACGCAGGGAGCCTGGTTTTATCCCCTTCCCCTTCAAACTTCATTTAAAGCCCTCAGTCTGCCCCCAAACTCATGGGCTAGAACCTTTTCCCCCTTTGAGACAGGTGAGACCCACCTGTCACCAGCACCCCGATGCCTGTAAAACACCAGAAAAGCCAAAATTCCACCTGAGCCAGGTGTTGATCCTGTGGAAAAATAAAACTCCACCTGAGCCAAGTGTTAATTAGTGGGAGGGACACACTTAAGCTTCATCACTGCCAACCTGAACAACCAAAAGAGGGGTGATAATTGGGCTGGACCAGACAAGAGACAGTCCCAGGATTGTCTCCCTCTTATACAGGGGGAGGCAGCAGAATTCCCTGTGGGATAACTCAGGCCAGCAAAGAAGTTGTCAGGAGTGGGATTCGAACCCACGCCTCCAAGGGAGACTGCGACCTGAACGCAGCGCCTTAGACCGCTCGGCCATCCTGACCCCTCGAGCCTGCTCCCCTGCATCCTGAAATTCCTGGGAAATTGTTTTCTGTCCGGTGTGTCCTCTAAGGGTGTGAAGCGTTTCCTTGCGCATCCAGGACTCTCCTCTGGGAAGCAAAGAACAGGCTGAGCTCCAGAACTGACAGGAGGGGACAGCCGGGTTGGGGTCGGTCTCTTCTCCCAAGTAACAAGGGATAAGACAAGAGGAAATGGCCCAGAACTGCACCAGGAATGGTTCAGATGGGATATTAGGAAAAATTTCTTTAGTGAAAGGGTGGTCAAGCATTGGAATGGGCTTCCCAGGGAAGCACTGGAGTCACCAATCCCTGGAAGTGCTCAGACATGTGTGCATGTGGCTCAGGGATATGGTTTGGTGGTGAACACGGTGCTGGGTTAGTGATGGGCCTCTGTGATCTCAGAGGGCTTTTCCAACCTTAATAATTCCATGATAAGGCTCAGAGTTCTCTCTATCCTCACTCATCACTAAGTTAACGATCAGTTAAGAGGTTAACAATTAGCTTAGGGTGGGCCTAACCAGTGCAATACCAAAAACCAGCTTAATGAAGGAAGAAAAAACCCCAAAGAACCCCGAGAATCAGAATTTAAAAAAAGATCCAACAATTTCTGGCATATCCGCTTACCTCTGCCAGCTCCTTTCTTTTCCTTTCTCTTTGATTTTTTTTTTTTCCTTTCCCTGCAGAGTGCTGGAATTTGTCCAACAGACTTTAGATGAATTAACAGTGGCATATGCATGAGCTGATGGCTGCGTGCAGCAGCGAGGTTTTCCCCTCCTCCAAACCTCGGTGCAACTCCCCAGAGAGGATCTGAGCAAGGTCATCTGTTCCCTTTGAAGGTGGAAACAGGGGGACAGCAGGACTTTGCAGGGTCCAGAAACAGGGCTGAGGAAATTCAGCTTCAATTGAAAAGAGAGGAGATTTTATTCCAAGAGAAAGGGAAATTGAGGTAAGCGAGAAATCTTCCAGAGTAGCAGGAGTGGCTCACAAAATATATCTGAGAAAGAGAAAGACAAGCAAAATTAATTTCACCCTTTATGCAACAGATGCTGCGGGGTTGGAACTGCATCCTTAAGGTTTCTTCCAACCCAAACCAGTCTGGATTCTGTGATATTTAAGGAGGTTCGGTGATAACTATCCATGGTCCTGGCCAGTGGTGAGGGTCTTCATGAGGGTCTTCACAGGAGAAGAGAGGTGAAATTTAGAGAAGGGAACCCAAGGCAGAGGGGGAGAGGGCTCTGAGCATTCAAGGTCCCTTCCAACTCAAACCTTTCTATGATTCTATAACTCTCTATAAAACCCCATTTTAGAGGATTTTACATGGAACTCTTTTTACTGTATCGTTACAGAGGAACACTTCAGCATCCCTTTTAACTTCATCCTGCTGCAGAATTTCCTGAGCTCGTAAGGGAAGAGTTGCAGGGTGTCTATAATTATCAGCTGCTTCTGCCCACACTCCTGGCTAATGGAAAGTCGTTAGCCTTGAGCTCGGCCTAATGGGCCACGTTAGAGAGACAGAGGAGATTTCAGCACTACAAATTCACAGCCTCGGTGCTTCTGATGGGTGCAAAGCTCCGTGTCACCACTGCCCATCACAGGGATGTGGCCTTAATGACCATGACCCTCTGCCCCGAGAGACACCAGTGGCAGAGAAGGGAATCAAACTCCAAGGAATGGTCTCAACCTACCACGAAAGCAATGTACCTCCTGTCTTCTCTAAATTTAAAGGCAGAAATTGAGAAAAAGGGCAGGAGGGCAAGTCAGGGGCTTCTGTGTTGGCTTAAAAGACATCCCGGTCGACCCCTGTTCCTCGAGCTCCTCCAGGCCTGGTGGCATCTGGGTGTGGGTGGCCACGGGTGAGTAAGAAAGGTGTTTTGCAGAGCTCCAGCTGGTGAGGAATGAGCTGTGTGAGGCTCCGAGTGGGAAACACAATGCCGAGGGGTTTCCATTGGGCAAACATTCCACATTTGGACGGCTTTGTATGGGAATAAACAGCCGGCACAAAGGAAGCTGCCAACTCCCCATCAACACCGCGTCCTTTTAAGGCTTTTTTTTTTTAACAGCTTCACAGACTCCCAGGCAGGATCGTGTAGCAGTTTGAAATCAATGAGGCATTTGCCATTTCCCTCTCACCTTGCCTGCCTTTGGATTGGCACAGCTCCACAGCTCAGGTTTTGTGCCTGTGGATCTCTCTCGCTCCGTCGTTAAAACAAACGATGCTTTGGCTCATCCTGGCTCGGGAAAAGGAGAAGGGGCAGGAAAGCCTCGTTTGTGCATCCTGGCAGATGAGTCACGGATTCAGAAGGAGATTCTGGAGGACTGGGGCACCCACCACCTGCTAAGAACAAGGGCAGAGCCTCACTTAAAGGTCAGGCACCTTGGGGAGAGCTCCTTCACAAAAGGTCACTCATCCAGGGGGACATCTCCAGGATTTTATGTCCCCATCCCATGTCCAACAAGTGGGAACTTTAAGTAGAAGAGGTCATAACTCTCATCTCCCATGTGAGAAGGGATCCTTGGTGAGATTGTCTAACACCCTGTCCAATTCCATCTTCATGGATTCATGGAATGGTTTGGGTTGGAAGGGACCTTAAAGCTCATCTGGTTCCACGCCCTGCCATGGGCAGGGACACCTTCCACTGGACCAGGTTGCTCCAAGCCCCTTCCAGCCTGGCCTTGGACACTTCCAGGGATGGGGCTTGGAAACCTTCAGGACTGGGGACTCTACCACATCCCTGGTAAGGTTGTTCCAGTGTTTGATTGTTCTGGCTGTAAAAAAAAAAAAAAAAAAAAAAAAAAAAAAAAAAAAATTTTTCATTTACAAAGTAAAAACCGCCCCCACTTCAAGAGCTGCANTTTTTATTTGTGGGAGTAAAAAAAAAAAAAAAAAAAAAAAAAAAAAAAAAAAATTTCTTATCTCGAGATGGAACCCTTTTGAGGTGTCCACACTCGATGCGGGCTCCCATTGCTTGTCAGAGATCTGTGACTCTAATCAATGCTCACTGAGGGAAAGCCTTTATTTCAGAAATTCCTCTTATTTTTTTCATTTATTACTTGAGGCTGAGGGGAGAAAAGGTGTTCATTTCTTTAATTTTCTAAGCCATGGAGGGCTTTAAGTATTCATCAAAAAGTGCAATTAAGTCAAAACCACTTGCTTAAAAGTATCCAGAGCCTTATCTGCATGAGAAGAAAGGGAGAGGCCACAGCCTGGGATGATGGACAGGGTTTTAAATCACAGCCCTGTGCAAACCAAGGCGAGGAGAAGTTTCCCTTTGCGATAAAAAAGGTTTGTTCATGGATTTACCTGAGCCTGAAGTGCCAGAGGCACCTCTGTACAGCGCTGCCCACCCGAACGTGCCCAGGGCGCTGGGATGTCACTGCCAGACACCCAGAGAGGAGCGGGGACAGCGGCGGCCCTGTGCGTCTGTCCGTGAGCATTGCTGCCCTCTCCTGGCTCCTAAGCACACAAAACCAGGGGAAATCGGCTCGGGAAGGATGAGGATGGCAGCGAGGAGCGCAGGGATGGATGCAGGTGGGACCCGCAGAGACTGCTGCTGCTTTTGGGGCACGCGGGCTCACCCACGCTGCTGGCGGATGTCACCCCAAATAATCCCAGCCATCGGGGTCCTGCCGACCAGCTCTGGCTTCCCAGTGGCTTTGTCACTCTGCAGGGATCACAGAATCGTGGAATAGTTTGGGTTGGGCGGGACCTGAAAGATCACTGAGTTCCAGCACCCTGCCGTGGGCAGGGACACCTTCCACTATCCCAGGCTGCTCCAAGCCCCATCCAACCTGGCCTTGGACACTTCCAGGGATGGGGCAGCCACAGCTTCTCTGGGCAAGGCAAGGCAGGATCTCTCTGTAGAGGACTCCAAGGCTGCTCCCAAGTAGGGGAACAGGGATTTCAGGTGTTTCCTCATGAAGCTCAGACTTTATTTGACCTTCCACAGGTTTGCTCAAGGTTTTTCTCACCTGTCAAGCAGTGGGGCTTTGCTGTGACTTCCCCAGAACCCAGCAAGGGACTTCTGCCAGCAGCCACTGTCTGCCCTAGAATGGGTGTCTCTTCTCAGAGAGAGTCAGGCTGGAAGGGACAACAGCAGGGTCATCTGGTGCCACCTCCCTGCTCCAGCAGGGCCATCCCAGAGCACAGAGCACAGGATTGTGTCCAGATGGTTCTGGAATATCCCCAGTAAGGGAGACTCCATACCCTCTCTGGGCAATCTGTTCAGGGCTCGGTCACTGCACAGGGAAGGATTTTCCTCATGTCCAGGTGGAACTTCCTGGGCATCAGTTTCTTCTTGTTCTTCTCCTGTTGCTGGCCCCCCTGGAGCAGAGCCCGGTCCATGCTCTGGCCCCTCCCTGCAGAAATCGCTGGACACTGATGAGGTTCCCTCTCAGTCACTTTATTTGAGACTGGATACATCCAACCCTCTCAGCTTGACCTCGTAACAAAGATGCTCCAGTGCCTTCACCATCTTTGTTTCCATCTTCTGCTCTTCTCTCTGCACTTCCTCTGCTGCTGACTCTCTACAGCTGCAGGCCCAGGTCTAGAAGACCAAATAAAACCAGCTGGCATCTGTTCTTAATCCCAGAACTGAAGGGTCTTAAAAGAGATTTGGCCCATATGGACAAAGTCTCACTCTCCTTTTCACCCTCAGACCAGGGACTCACACCCCTGGCACCTCCTGGGACTTGTCTGGCCTGATCAAACTTGCAAACTGGGCCAGAACACCAACAGGGAGAGGCTGGCAGGAGAAAAATACCTTTGCAAAACATCCTGAGAGTTTTGCTTCCAGTGATGGAAACGTGGAATTCTTATTCAGGTCTGACAAGCTGTTGGCTCAGAAAAATCCTACATTTGCTGAACTGTTAACACGAGTCTCTGGAGAGATGTGCTCGAGTTTCTAACTCACGTGGCACCGTCACGTGGAGCTTCAGGATGAAAGAGGATCTTCCCAACCTTTTCCATGGGAACAAGGTTACCTGGGGCAGTGTTGTGTGTGAGGGAGAAGGACAGAAGTGTCCTGTTGTGGTGACAGGATATCCCTTGGCAATCTGTCCCTGAAATTAGTGGGGTGATGTCTAAATCTTCACAAAACTCGCTTAGCAAACGTTACCTCTGTAGGGGACAACTTGGTTAATTCCATCTTGGAAACCTCTCTGCTGAAATCCTCTCCTCTCTTTTCCTTCACAGGGAAAGAAATAAAGCATTTGGAAATAAGCAACTACTTCCATTAACCATCACTTTTTCTCCAGTCAAGCCACAAATGAATAATATCCCCCCCTACACTTGAACCCTGCTGACTGCACACCAATCTTGAAAAAAGAGAGCTCTTTAAAATAAAAGGGATAAATGGTAACTAATCACATGAAGAATGGAAGAAAAACCAAAAGACAGTTCTGAGAAGTGAAGGGAAAGTTCTGAAAAATGAAAGGAAAGTTCTAAAAAACAAGGAAAGCATCCAAAACCTATTAAGGAATGCTTAGACCCTGAAGACCTTTGTATATGAAGCTGTGGAGAGCCTGCATCTCTTGATGAGTCACATCTCCAGCCAGTAAACTCCACATTTCTCCTTTCCAAGTGCCTTTCCAGGAAGGTGCCTCCACCAATCCCAAGTACAACTTCTTCCAGCACAACTACTCCTTCCAGCAGCTCGGAAATGAGGAGAGGAAATGTATTCCTGTGATGCCTTTTCCTGGTCTTAAAATCAAGAGAGCTGCACACAGTTAGGAGGGAAAAAGGGTTTTTTACCTCGGTATTTATTTAAGGATCCTCAGGTGTGATGAAATGCACATCGAAATGCACCCCGATGTCCCCACTGAAGAAAATGGCCACTCACGATGTGATGAGTGTACAATTCTATGCCTTGCAAAAATTAGCACATCTATTAAAGGCTCCCCAATGAGGGACTCGGGTGAGACCCCCCACCCGAGGGACCCTCCCCCTGGATGGGCCTATCTTTGTTTACAGAATGTGTTCTGGAGAGGACCTTGGTTTCTTTGGGCTTTTAGAATGTTTGGTCTCTAAACTTAACGAAATACTGGGTCTAAGGGGAGTTATCGAACTTAAAGAATTATAACTATGTAGGCTAAAAGCACAAAGAATATATAAAGCTATATAAAAGAATGTATAAAAGGGGGTATAAAAGAAAAGCAAAAAATCATCATGGCATCACCTGCAGCAGGTAGGACGACTTGGAAGAGCTTCAGAGCTGTCCGTGTCTAACCGTGGGTCAGCTGAAGCCAAACCCTTCTCCCTCTGGGTTTTCTCCTGCACTCACCAACCCCCAGCAAATGCCAGGAGCTGCTGTTCCTGGCAGCGCAGCCAACAGTCGTGATTCCTCGGAGCTGAAAATAGGACGGTGCTGGCGGCAGCTGATGCTTTTGCTCACAGCTCCCAGCTGAGTGGGCTACCTCCAAAAAAGCAGATGGCCAGGGAGGAACTCCAGCAATTTGCTACAAAGCAGCTAAAAGTCCCCTTCGCCCACAGCTCGGAGAGCGCAGCATTTCACGACATCTAGTGGGCAAGGCAGGCACAGTGACTTGTGCGGAGAGAAAGCCTCGGAAAAAACACCGAATAAATTAGCCCCCGAGAAACTCAGGTATGGAATGAAATAAGAAAATAAAAGGAGCTGATTTCCTCCCTTGAAAGAGTTACAACCTCAGCAGTAACTCCACGGGGAGACAGGGAAGGAAAACAGAATTATGGAGAGGGAAAGTGATTTGAGAAAGATCAAACATCAGGTTAGCTCAATAAAGGCAATTATATTCAACCCCAGCTCTCCCCAGCCTCAGGCTGTCCTGTGTCGTGGCTGGAGGGAAAGCTGAGCTCTCTGAACAGGGACACCATCCAGAAAGTGCCAAAGAAAGGAGAAAATTTCCTAAGAGAAACTTGTGGATCTATATTACAGAATCAGAGGAAGAAACCAGGAGTGTTTTCAGAGAGGTGAAGTGCGGCGCCGGGACACATCACCCAAGTGTGGGGTCTGGAATCCTCATGGCAGCAAAGACATTGAGGGGCTGGAACGTGTCCAGAGAAGAGAACGGAGCTGGGGAAGGGTCTGGAGCACCAGGAGCAGCTGAGGGAGTTGAGGGGGCTCAGCCTGGAGAAAAGGAGGCTCAGGAGGGACCTTCTGGGTCTCCACAACTCCAGCAGGAGGGGGCAGCCAGGTCAGGGTCACTCTCTTCTCCCAGGTAACAAGAGGAAACAGCCTCAAGTCATGCCAGGTGAGTGTTGATCTCTTCTCCCAGGTGACAGGTGACAGGATGAGGGGAAATGGCCTCAAGTTCCATCAGGGAAGGTTTAGATTGGACATTTGGAACAAATTCTTCACNGAGGGGCTGGAACGTGTCCAGAGAAGAGAACGGAGCTGGGGAAGGGTCTGGAGCACCAGGAGCAGCTGAGGGAGTTGAGGGGGCTCAGCCTGGAGAAAAGGAGGCTCAGGAGGGACCTTCTGGGTCTCCACAACTCCAGCAGGAGGGGGCAGCCAGGTCAGGGTCACCCTCTTCTCCCAGGTAACAAGAGGAAACAGCCTCAAGTCATGCCAGGTGAGTGTTGATCTCTTCTCCCAGGTGACAGGTGACAGGATGAGGGGAAATGGCCTCAAGTTCCATCAGGGAAGGTTTAGATTGGACATTTGGAACAAATTCTTCACTGAAAGGCTGGTCCAGCCGTGGCAGAGGCTGCCCATGGACACGGTGGAGTCACTGTCCCTGGAGATGTTTAAAAGATGTGTAGATGTGGCGTTTGGGGGCCTTGTTCCACGGTGGCCTTGGCAGTGCTGGGTTAATGGTTGGACTTGATGATCTTTGAGGTCCTTTCTGACCTAAATGATTCTATGATTCCCTGTTTCTGTGTTCCTGCGTTGTGCTTTAGAGACAAATTAAAACAACAAATTAAAATCACCTGCCTGCTCAGAGTTTATAAACCATTTTAGATTAATCTTCCCAAGTCCAGATGATGTCATTAGGATGAGGTGCCTCACTTCCTAAAAATGCCAAATTTGCTGAATTTCCTTAAAATAACTCACTTCCAGGCAATTATCTGGAGGAATCTGTCAACATCTGACCAGATGAAACCTATCTCAATGGACCAGAGCATCCTGACCCACCTGCCTGAGGTTTTTGCAAGTTTTAGCACAGGGTTATGGTGGAACTCAGTGGAGGGAAATCAAATGGGTGAATGCAAGATGGATTTGCAGGTCTGTGGTTCTCCAGTGTTTTGTGTTTGAGTGTGAGGGGAGAGATTAACCCAGAAGCTGCCAGAGAGGTTTCTGAAGTCGTGAAGGATGAAACCAGTGCTGAGGTAACGCAGTCAAGCCATAGAGGACCAGTTTCATTCTTCAAGGCCCCCACTGTGTGTTCATCGCATCCTGGTCTCTCTATTTTCTGCCTTTTTTTGTCCCTGTGAGTGTCTCTAAACACCTTCTCTCCCTTTCCAGTGGCTCTAATACACATCCACCCTTTTCCTTTCCTACTCAGGGAATCACTCACCCCATTCTCCACCCTCCTGTAAGGAGCAAAGAGAATTTATTCAAGTTACAAAATGCATTTTTCTCTACCCTTGCCCCAAAATTTTTCCCAAACCACCTATTTGGGAGAATCCCAGGAGCTCCTGTTTGCTTTCAGAGATCACCTCAGTGATTGCTGCTGTGTTGCCTTGCTTTGCTTTCCTGGCTGTTCCTTCCCAGAGCTGTTTCTGTTCCAGGCTCTCTGAGTCGTAGAGGAAAAGAGAAAAAAAAAGAAAAAACCTAAACAAAATAACTTCTTCCTTTGAGCCAAACACAAATTAGGCAACTGAGCAGACAGAAATGCTCACTGGTCCAGGGGAGAGTGGATTGGTAATCTAAATTACTGTGGAATAAAAGCATCATCCTCCCTCTGTTCTCTAATTTTAACATTGTCTCCTGTTCTTCCCTTTTTGTTTGACTAATTTAGTTGTCTTTGGTCTAAGGGCAAGGAAATCTCATTTGCATATTGTAGAGGACATTAATTACAAGTCCTTTCACTTCAAGCCCTGCTCTTCCTGCACTGGCTGGAAGCCTCAGTCTGACTGCAGCCCTGGTTCCTGCGAGGGTCGTTAATTATTGAGCCTATTGAGCTATACCTGAACATAACGAGCTCGGGAATGAGCTGTGTCTCCCTGGGGGCCTGGCTGGGAGGAGAGGACGGGCAGTGGGAAGGAGATGGGCAGCAGCAATCCCAGTTTAGGAGACGGTGTAGACTGTCAGGACAGAACGAGTGTCACAGAGTCACAGAATCATGGAATGGTTTGGGCTGGAAGGGACCTTAAAGATCATTTAGTTTCAACCCCCTGCCATGGGCAGGGACACCTTCCGCTGGACCGGGTTCCACAACCTGAATTCCAGATCCACAGCTTCTCTGGACAACCTGTTCCAGGGCCTCATCACCTTCAGAGTAAAGAATTCTTTCCGAATAAAGAATTTTTTGCTGATATCTGACCTAAAGGTCCTGCCTCAGTTTGAAATAATTCCCCCTTGCCTTGGATTATTGGGATTTATTCGGTGGTGAGGCCCTGGCAGAGGTTTCCCAGAGAAGCTGTGGCTGCCCCATCCCGGGAAGTGTCCAAGGCCAGGTTGGACGGGGCTTTGAACAACCTGGGATCCCCACCCTTGCCACGGGGGTTGGAAGGAGATGGTTTTTCAAACTCTTCCAACCCAAACCATTCTATGATCCTAAGATTGCAAAGCCCTAATTCTGTCCCATGTTGCCGTGATTTTCACAGTTCTTCAATGTTTTTAATTCTGTAAATAGAGTTCTCACGCACTTTCTGTAAACATAAGCCACGTTATGCTAACTGTGCCTGGATGTTTTCATTCTTTCTCCTAAGGCGGAGAAGTTTGATTGATTTTTCCTTTGACCTATGTGGTTGAGGGGTGATAATTTCACTCTCCAATCCATGGAGTTTTCTAAAAGTGTGTAAAATAAAGAAGTGGGCCATTTGGCCTGGGAGCTTTTGCTCATTTTCTCTTTGACCTGATACTGGCCTCTGTGTGTTCCTTCGTGTCTGCGTGCGACAGTCCCAGATTCCCTGTCCCTCAAACCTGGAGTCATTAGATCCAGGACTCCAGCCAAGATCTCCTTTTGGCTCTGCCATGGCAGGGAGCTGATGAGACTCCAGCATAAAACACTCAGAGATCACCTCTGTTTCTTCTGTTAAAAATTAGCAGCTCTGATCTCCCCTGACACAGAACTGGCTTTATGATAAACCCATTTTTTAGAACAGGGTAATCCTGTACAAATTTCCTTCACCCGTGTCATCTCCTGGAATTGTCTAAGACAGTGTGAGCTTATCAAGGCACAAAATCCAACTAAAAAACCAAGAAATGTGTCACTTCTAAAGTACAATATCCCAAGACTTGGGGAACTTCACTTGAACTCTTCTTCCAAAACAGGTCTTGGGATGAACTACAGCCTGCTTCTCTCCCCTTGGACTATCCAGACCGTATGGGCCTAGAGTTCATTTTGTAGGACTGAAGAATAACCAAGCTCTCCCCTTTCTGGAGAACTCCTGGGCTCTGATTGTTAAATCCTTCAATGCTGGTGCAGAGTGGATGAGTTTGGACTTTGGGCTGAACCTGGAACCCAGCCTGACCCAGTGTGTGGATTTATATTTCGTGCTGCAGGTCACGACAGATTTTAGTTCCTTAGGAAAACGCCCCTGTCCTAAAAATTCCCTCTCAGAGCCCTGAGAGGGAAGCAATTGCTTGAAGCCATTTGGAAGACAGGTGGAGATGGATGGAACTGTCTTCAGAGGTCATGTGGCAACCCCGAAATATAAGAGGATCTGCTCTTCCTGTGCTCCTCTCTCTTCATTAGGAAGTTTCTCCTGGAGGTTTTGGTGTCAATAGCTCCTGCCAATTCTCCTCCAGAAGATGGCAGGAGGCTGGATTTGCTCTGGAATGTCTTTTGGCACTGACAGCGAGCCCTGGATGTTATTTACAGAGGTTTGTTGTGATAGTGCGGGGAGGGCTGAGGGACATTTGCCTGTGAATAGCAGGGAAATTTAAGACTCTTCTGTGTTTTATTTATGGCGTGTTTCCAGATGCCTGGCACAGAAATCATTTACTTAATAAATAATACAAATAAACAGACATCCAACGCCTTGTGCTCTCAGCCCAGGCAGCTGCACATGGAGTGACAGCCTGCCAGGGAGCTGGAGGCTCTGGAGCAGCTCTATTTTCATGGAATCCTTCAGGTTGGGAAAGACCCTCAAGATCATCAGGTCCAATTTTTGACTGAATACCACCACATCCACCAAACCACATCCCCAAGTGCAATGTCTACTCATTTTTGAACACTTGAGGGATGATCATTCCACCATCTCCCTGGGCAGTCCGTTCCAATACTTAACCATCCTTTCAGTGAAGAAATTTTTCCTATTATACAACTTGGACCTGCTCTGTCACAGCTTGAGGCCATTTCCATTTGTCCTATAATTTCCTGGGAGAAGAAACCAACCCTCACCTCACTCAGCCTCCTTTCAGTGGTTGTAGAGTGATAAGGTCTCCCCCCAGCCTCCTTTTCTCCTTTTTTTCAGGTCTTCCTCAGGCCATTACATTAATGTGTGACTTAAGGATGTACAGTTCTTTTTCCAGCTCTTTCCCTCTTTTTCCAGAGCCCCATCAAGTATCACAGGGGACAGTGGACAGCACGTTACCCTCAGTGCTAGAAGATGTGATTTCAGTGTCTTTAGGCACCAGAGGTAACCTTGGGAAAGTTATTCGGGGCACTAAAATCTGAGAATTTTAACTGACATTGTCAAGCATTGGAACAGGCTTCTGGTGAACACTTCTTCCCAGAGGAGTGGTGGAGCCACCATCCCTGGAAGTGTTCAAAGGGGGTGTGGATGAGGACAGGGTTTAGTGATGTTGACTGGATGAACTTAGAGCCCTTTTCCAACCTTAGCAATTCTATAGTTCCATGATTTGAGTGTTCTCCCAGGTCCCTCCACCCTCATTGCAGAAGTGATGTGTGGAGTCACCTCGTTGGCCTGGTCTTTGGTTCCTGGCACCATTTTAGGTGTCTCAAAGTGTCCTGCAGGGGCTGGAGGAGGGAATGGAGCTCCTCTTGGCTCTGTCCTGCTGACCAGCAATACGTAAATGTAGAGATTGGTTGACTAAAGTTTCGATAAATTCAGTGCCAAAGCAACTGAATCACGCTCAGACCGTGGAGAACTGGATGACCTTGATGGTTTTTTCCAACCCATTCTGTGATTTACCTCATCGTAAACAAGACGTGCACTTTGTCAGGTGATTCACACTCTAAACTCCATTCAGTTTGTTGAATTGTCTGTAATTGTAATGAGAATGAAGATAATTAAATTAAGACAACTAAGTTACACACACCCAAAATTATGCAGATGAATCCTACGCTTCTCCTGTGCCTCAGTTTCTCCACGGGAAGAGTTGAATTAATGCCAGTTTCTTAGCTTGCAAGGTTAAATAAACATGTCAAGATATTCAACAGTAGGAAAGCGAGGTCGATATCCCTCTGTTATGTCTTCACGGGTTGAAATGACAAGCTGGGAGAACACACCAGGTCTGGCTAAGATTAGACAGATAAAAAACATATTTAAGGTATTTTTTTCCTCCTCACATGCACATCCTGGATGGAGTTCCAGAGCAGAGTTTTTATTCCCTTCTGTCCCCTCAGAGAGAATACATTTTCTCCATCCATAAGGATGAAGAAAGAGTCATGTCAGGAGCAGAGTGGCAGTGGTAAATGGATAATAAATGTTTTTACATGAACTGTTTCAGCTGTTGCTGGGGTGAAATAGTTCCAGGAGACAGCAGGAACAGCACAAAGTAATTTGTAATCTTCAGGAGTGCATGTCCTGGGACACCCAAACCCAAAACACGTGTTAACACCAGGACAGGGAGACTTTAAATACTGCTGTTTAAAGTCTTTAAAGTTTAAAGGAGTGTGGGACAGAAAAAGGAGACAGAGGTTGCTGAGAAATCCCTGGGAAAATGAAGGATAGTAGAGAGAAAGTAGGGAGACTGGAGAGACGGAAAAAAGGAGAGTTATTAATTTTTTTAAATATTTGGTGTCTACTCTGGAGCCTTTCTTCTTCTGTTTGAGGTAAATATCTAAAGTCCCAAAAAATGGAGGAATATTCAGTGCAGCCACTGGATTTTATACCCAAAATTCCACATCTACTGGCTCTGGAGGAAGATTTTGGTGACCTAATTCAGATGGAACCCTCTATGTAAAACTTCAGAATAATTTAGGTTGGATATCCCCTTTTGAGGTAACCAACACAAAAACCTGTTCCAAGCAGGACCAAGCAGTTCAGGTCACCCAATGACTTTTCCAGTAAAATTTTTAGGATCTCCAAGAGTTGGGATCCATCTTCTCTAGATCCTCCCCTTAGGAAGTTTCATGCAGTAACAAGATTTTCCTTCACCTTGAGTCTGGACACATCTTCTTCTCCCAGCTTCCCCTTGTAAATCCTTGTGTATCCTTCTTGGCTGACCCAGTGTCTTTTTTGAAGTGGAGAACCCAAAAAAAGGACAAATTAACTGTATTCCTCTTTCTTTCCTTAGGTGGCAGGAGGTCAGTAACGTGCCTGAGTCTTTCCAGGTTTAATCTTACTCCCTGAGCCAAGGCTGTGACAGGAGGAAACGTGACCAGTTCCTGGTGTCTTCTCTGCCCTTCTGGCCTTTCTCTGGTGCTTGGCACTGAATGGCAGCTTCTGTTGACAGTGGCATCAGAAAGGCCAAATACCTTTTAAAATCTGTTTATAATTAATTGAATACTACCATTGCAAGTCGCTTTAATACATGTTCATTATCACTTGGCCCCTCTGATACAGGTTAAAACCCAAAGGAATTGAAATTAATGGATGGCTTGAGTACCATTCATCAGTGATCAGCAGAAGCCACGGGGTGTGTCAGAAGCAGTTTCCTTCACAGTATGAAAGAGAAGGAAGGGAAAGTTCACACTTTAAACTTCCATTTCAATACACTTAAAAGCCGTATTAGAACGAAAGAGGTGGTTTTATCTCTCAGCTTGAAACCTGAATGCAGAACAAAATAATTTGATTCCATATTTGAAGGCACGTCCCACTGAGTTATTCGGTAACCAAAACACGTTTGCTGTTTTCCCTTTACTTTCATGGATACACACATGGAAGTGTGTGGGTACCACCTGAAATCAGCCTGGGGATTGCAGGAGCTGTCAAAGCTTGACCCATTCTCTGTTCCCAAACCGCCCCATCCAGGAGGAGATAGAGTAACTGCACTGACATCAATCAAGGCTTCTGCAGTGGCTTCAAAGGAGCAGCCATCTGCTCCAGAGTGCACTTGGAGAAGGAGAAATGTTCATTTATTCCCCGGAGGGACAGAAACAGGCAGGTTCATATTGCTCTTTCCACCACTATGAAGTATCCAGGCTGTTTGTTTATCCCAAGCTCAGCTAATTCCCAACAACAACTGGTCCAGGAGGACTTCACAGGGTTTTTCACAGAGCCCCTCTGCCAAACTCTTTATCTCTGACCAGTGAAGAATGTCTTCTTCTCTGGGTGACTGAAAGCCAGGGGGAGAGAAGAACAAAACTGGTGACAAGAGGTGAGCTCAATGTCGGCAATTGAAACAGACCCAGCCCGACAGGGAAAACTGAATCCTCTTTATTGAAAGAACAAGCTGGTTTTATACACTCACATGACCTATCACACACTGCCATGTCAGCAGCACACCCTCGGCATGTTTTTGTATTGGGTGACCTGCCTGTCAGCTCTTGGCAGCCTCTTCCCCTAGGGTTTGGGGCAGACAGGCTTCTTTGTGCTAGCACGTGCTTTTTTTGTCCTGCCATGTGCTTCTGCAGGCACATCTCACAGCCTGCAGCCCAACTCTATTTTATCTCCCTCACACTCAAGATGATGGAAGAAATTCCTGCGGGATGAAATCCCTCTACAATTAAACATTTGTGTGCTGTAAACTTCTGTCTTGAGGGGGAAAAGAACCAAGTCAGTCCCTGGACTTGTGCTACCTTGATAAGGAAATCAGAGCATCTCAGGGGAGAAGAAAAAATTCCTCTCCCTAAACCAGAGCCAGTGTCCATGAGACCAGGGCACTTCAACAACCATCCTGGCAAATGTCCATGCCTGCCTTCATCTACTCCTGCCTCTGTTTTAGGCAGGCTGTGATTAAAGATCAGCATGAAACAGCTCACAGATCATCCAGATATGCCTAAACAAGCTGATAAAATCACCTCAGGCCCTGAGAAATGTGTTTCAAGGGTGTTGGTGATGTCAGGTCTGCACCCACAGCATGGATGTGTCAAGGTGGGAAGTCCAGGTCCAGCCTGGTGGGACTGAGCAGCTGCCAGTGCCAGACCAGTAACAAACACAGGATCACAAAATCATTCACTGATGTTGGAAAAGACCTCCAAGAGCATCCATGCCCACTAAACCACATTGTGAAGTGTCATTTCTACTCATTTTTATTAACAGTTCCAAGGTGACCCCAGCACTTCCCTGGGCAGCCTGTTCCAATGCTTGACCACTCCTTCAGTGAAGAAATTTTTCCTAATATTCAACCTAATTTTTCCTGTTATCCAGCACATCACTGGACTGGTGCTGTGGACAGCCCACACAGCACAAAGCACTACATTTCTATTTTCTGGTTTTACTTCTTGAGAAGACCAGAGTGTCTTCTGCCAGCAGTTTAAGGGATGTTTTAGGGAACACTTGGGCTCCAAGGGATGAGTTTTGAGTGAAAATCAGAATCTGAGAAGATGAAAGACCCTGTGCAGTGAGGAAAGGACCACTTTGCTCCTATGATTTGGAAATAGCTATTCTTTCTTGCTGTTCTCCCCATTGGCCTGAGCAGAAAGGCTGGAAATACAGCTGGAATTATTTGTGCTTATATAATCAAGCCACATCCATGCAAAATTGCTTCTTAATGACTCATCACAGTGCACTGTTTGTCTTCTCCCGCCGACCAGCTGACTGAGAGGAGTTGTTAGACCTCAGATTCCTCCCAGGCAGCCTCTATAAACATTTGAGTTTTATTAGCTGTTTATAAATTATATCAAAATACATCAGGCACCCATGGCTGGGACAGAGGAGATTGCGACATGTAATAAATAACAAGAGCACGGGATGAAAACAGATATATACATTTTAAAGTGCACCTGAGGCACATTAGAGTCATTGCATAATATGTTTTGACTTAATAAGAAGATGCACTTTGCGTAAAGACAGTGCTTAAAGTGGCTTTCCCTGACTGATTTATGAAATGTAAATGTTTACACATCCAGTGTGTATCCTGGGGCTTGGAGGGATAAAGTCAAAACAATCTTGGGGGTGGGAATGCATTTCAGTGGGTACAGGAAAATTCTCCTCTCACTTCCACTGGCACATCTCTCTTGACCATGCTGGAACTGTGCTGAGCTGTCTCTGAGATCAAAATGGGGCTTCAGAGAGGCAAAAGAGATTCACAGGGAGGTGGTGGGATCTCCATCCCTGGAGGTGTCCAAGGAATCACTGGATGTGGCACTCAGTGCTCTGGTCTGGCTGACAACGGGGTGACCACAGGTTGGACTCAATAACATTGGAGGTCTTTTCCAACTTAAATGACTCTGGGATTTGATGAAAGAGGCAGACAAGCCCTGGGCGGAGCAATAGATAAAAGCTGCAGCACTGGCACTGTGCACAAAGATATCAGGGCTAACTCAAACCCAGCCATGCAGCAGAAAGCGAACAGGAGCTCAAAATCCCACAAGAAGGATAAATTAGCTCATGCTTCATTCCGTCCTGGCTCGGTTAATACACTGATACTCGAGTTAATGAATTTAAAATCAACTTGAATGCATCTCAAATGCTCTGGGGTTTTGTAGACCTGGTTCTACTTTTTAGCTCTCTGAAAGACACTGTGTAACCAAGCACCTCTCTGGGTCCTGATTTTCCTTCTGCAAAAGGCACCTTTTGCAGTACAACCCTGTGAGAATAAACCCCTGCATCCCAGTGTCCCTGGGTGCTCAGGAAAGAGCAGATAATGCCTCAAGATAAAGAGGAAAGCAACTGGTGTCCCAGAATCACAGAATTAGGGTTGAAAGGGACCCCTGGAGACCACCCAGTCCAACCCTCTGCCAAGGCAGCGTCCCCTGGAGTAGGAATATGTCTAGGTGGGTTTGGAATGCCTCCAGAGAGGGAGAATCCACTCTCTCCCTGGGCAGCTGTTCCAGTGCTCCGGCATCCTCCATGAAAGAAGTTCTTCCTCTGGCTGAGGTGGAACTTGTTGTGTTTTAGTTTATGGCCATTGCTCCTTGTCCTGTTGATGGGCACCACTGGAAATAGTCTGGCACCATCCCCTTGACACCCACCTTGGAGATATTTATATGGATTGATGAGATCCCCCCTCCTCTCCTCCTCCTCTCCCCTCCTCCTCTCCTCTCCTCTCCTCTCCTCACACACCACCGTGGCCAGGGCCCCTGGAGCACTTCCCTCCATATTTTCATCCCATTTTCCAAACGGAGTCATTAATTCTGAGTTCTTACCAGCAGCTGTGGGGATGAGGAGCACGGCCAGGAGGCTCTTACCATATGTAGCCTTATAATAATCAAAGAAATTAAAGCAGCAGAAATGACCAATTAGCTGAGGTGTCTGCAGAAGGAAGCCTCCTGCAAGAAGTTGCTCACATAATTATTATTGGATTAGTTGTTTATTCCCTCACATTAATTAGCTGCCAGTGTCCATTTTATGTCTCCAGTGTGATCTGACAGCTGAGGATNCCTCCCCTCCTCTTCCCCAGCTCCCACAGTGTCTCCTAACAAGAGAGATGCTCCAGACCCCTAAATAACAGGGATCAACCAAGCCATAGTGAAGAACTTGCACTGTGCTCACAGTTGGTGGCCAGTTCATAGAATGGAAATTTAATTGCTGTTTTTAAGAGTTTTCTTAAGCCTTCAGCAATGCCTTAGTGTTTTGGAAATACGAACAGGGTCTGAAAGTGAAGTGAGCCACGGCTGGGCCGTCCTGCTATTGGCTGGCCATCGGTCAGCAAGTGGTGAGCAATTGTATTGTGCATCACTTCTTGCTCTTGAGTTTTGTTCCTTTTTTTCTCTGTTATTATTATTGTTATTGTTATTATTACCAGCAGTATTATTATCTTTTACTTTGCTTCAATTATTAGACTGTTCTTGTCTCAACCTACAAGTTTTTGCTTTTCCCTGATTCCCCTCTCCACCCCTCTGGGATGAGTCAGTGAGAGGCTGTGTGATAATTAGATGCCACTTGGCGTTAAATCACAACACATTCCAATCTCCCACCCCTTCAGTGACCAGACTGGAATTAGAGGTCACCAATGGTGCTCCCAAGTACAGGTCATTAAATTGCAGCTATTAAAAACTCAAGGTGAGGTCTTACAGGACAGGAGAGTTGAATTAAAGAACCAGAAACCAATTTCACTCATTCACACCCTCACAGACACACATCCATAAGTTCTTATCTCATAAACTGTCCGGTGTGCAGAACATGAAGATGTTTTCATGGAACTGCTCTGCCCATGACAACACAGCAAGGAAGGGACATCAGTCTGAGCACTCAACTCCACCCTCCTGGGTTCTTCTCCTTCAAGGTTTAGGCCTTGTCACCTGCAGGAGGTGAAGGGCAGCAGCATCCATGTCCTCAGGATTTACCCACTCCTTTATCTCTTGACCTGAGTTTCCCTAAAAGCCACATGTTTCAGGCTGGGATTGAAATGAGCTGGAAATCTTGGGATCACCAACACTTGCCATCCTTCTCCTAACCTTTGCTACTTCTTTGACTCCCAAAATTGACATTCCCCAACATTCTCCACCTAGGCCATTTCCAGAATTTCTCTCACAGTCTCTATGACAAGTCAGCAAGTCATTTTTCTTTCCTGTTTTCCAGTTTATCCTGTCAGAGATACGGGAGGGGATGAAGAAAGTGGTACAAGATTTTTTCTTTCTAAGTTGTTTTATGACTTTCCTGAGGTGGAACATTGACCAAAAGTGACACAAGGACCCAAATTTTTCTTTCTTCTTTCTCCTCCCTTCTGGATGAGAATGGGCAGCCTTGCTGAGGGTGTTGTACCCAATCCTGGCCTGGGCAGGACTGCTGGAGAGAAAAGGGAGAAACATCCAGGCATTTCCCTAAATTACCTCTTGGAGAATCCTCCTGGAGTGTCAGCCTGAGTTTTCTATCCTGCAGAGAGCTGCCTTTCCCAATCCCTATCTTGGAAATGCAGGCTGTGAACAAGCTGCTGCCTTAACTCTGGGAAAACCTTCATCTGTAAACCAAGGGGATGAAGGTTTAGGATTGTGGGGCCAGAAGTTGGAATTAAACCCTGGCACAGAAATGCAAAACTTCAGCATCTTATTTAAAGGCAAGATGTGGTGGAAAGGGGCAAGAATTCCAGAGGGAGATGGTTCAAATTAAAACTGAAGAAAGCACGTAAACCATGAAGAAAAAAATAGCAAACAGAGTCTGATAGCAGGGGGGAAATTAACAGGGGAAAAAAAAAAGAAAGGAATTTAAAAATAAACCCCACAAACCCAGACACAACAAACAAAGCCTCTGACATCTGCACTGTTGCTCTCAGCTGGTATCAAAATATCTTTCCCCCTTCTTAGGCTGTGACAGCTCCATGCTGGTTTGCTGGGACAGAGAAGTGTTTGAGTCACTGGTGCCAGCTGGTTGCTGTTTCCAGCCTGCCTGGACATGGATTTGTCCGGGAGGAAAACAGACCTGGTGGGTGCTGCTGCCTCAGAGTGCCCTGGATTTTAAATCCCTGAGAGCTGAACAGAGGGAAGATACACCTGTCTCAAAGAGGGAAAAGTGTCTTTGTGCAGGTGTTAGCAGAGGTCATGGAAGGAGTTTTAGACTGGATTTGAAGGGGGAAAGGGATCAAATCAGGCTCGCTGAACCCAGCCATGAACCCAGCAGCACCACCATGTTCACCATGTCCTCAAATGCCACATGCACACAATTTTTGTTTTTAAAACCAGGATGGCTTCCCTGGGCTGTCCATTCCAATGCCTGACAACACCTTTGGTGAATAAATTTTTCCTGATATCTCATTCAACAACTACTCAGCAAGCAAAGGAACAGCCTGAGAGGAAGGGGAGGTCTGGGTGCAGTTTCTCATGGGCTTTATGACAATATCTTTATTTTCATTAGAGTCATCCAGATTTTTCACTGAGAATGAGAGCAAAGGCCTTGTCCTGTCCTTCAAAGTACTTTTTCCTCTCTGCTGCAGGAGTGACCTCACTTTGCTTCTGTCGTTGTCCCATGTTTGGTTGAGATACACTGCAGTCTCCTCAGCTTTTCAATGCATGGATCCACACCTGTTTGCACAGCCGCACCTTCAAAAAGGTTTTAATTTCCCAAAAAGAGGGGCAGGAGACAGAAAAGTGCTGTGCCACTGCTCTGACCCACAGACAGACATCCCTCACTGAGTTCTGACTCTGTGAATTACTGCTGAAACTCTGTCATCAACCCCCCCGCTCTCTCTTTTCCCCTGTCAGGCTCAAATAAATTGGGAATTATTTGGGTTTTTTCACCCACTTCTTATCTGGGAAACTGCTCAAAGACAAAAATCTTGGGCTTGCATGCAAAGAGAGTTGTGCTTCTCAATGAAATAGAGTGATAAGGTAGAAGCAGGGAAAAGCAAATTCTGAACAGTTGGGGTTTTTTATGGTTTATAAGCAAGAAAAAAGGCAAACTCAATTTTCTGATACCCAGGCTGTGTCAGACTATTCATGTGCTGCCAGTGAACAATAAAGGGAGGGAAGATGGTGAGATGAATTGAACCCAAACACAATGGATTTCTGTAGGCTTCAGGGCTGATCAGAGACTGAGATCAGAAAAGATTCCTGACCACATTCCCTGAGCACAAAGCCACCAAACACCCCGTGGCTTCTGCCCAGGGTTGAGAAAAAGAGAGATAAACCAGAGAGGAAGGTGGGAGGAGGGAGGTGCTGGCGAGTTCAGGGGATGCTTCTGATCTCCTCCCAGTGGTGGAATGGAATCAAGATGGCCTGGGGACAATTTCGTCAGGAACAGGCTGCCAAGGGAAGCAGTGGAGTCACCATCCCTGGAAATGTTCAACAAAGGAGCTGACGTGGCGTTTCGTGATGTGGTTTATTGGGCATGGTGGTGTTTTGGGATGTGGTTTATTGGGCATGGTGGCGTTTTGGGATGTGGTTTATTGGGCATGGTGGCGTTTTGGGATGTGGTTTATTGGGCATGGTGGCGTTTTGGGATGTGGTTTATTGGGCATGGTGGTGTTTCGGGATATGGTTTATTGGGCATGGCGGTATTTGGTTGAAGGTCTGACTTGATGACCCTGGAAGTCTTTTCCAACCTTAATGACTCGATGATTCCATGATTTTGTGATCTGCCAGCAGTCGATTCTTGGCTGCCATTCCCCACCAGAGACTGCTCCTTCCCTGTTCTGGTAATTCAGCCCTGCTCAAGTATCCCGCTGCCGGTGTGTTATTCGTTCATTTAGCACTGCCTGTCTATCTCTTTTCATTTTTCCTTGCCTGTTTCCCACTGTATCTCTTCCCCTTGTTTGTCCTCAGCAGCTTTTGTTTGAATTAAATCTCTTTTATTTGCTCTCTGGGGGAGGGAGGCTGTTCAAGCTCCATTTGCCTCAGAGCAGAGGCATAACAAGATGGGATGTGCTCAGCCAGTGGCATTTCATCCATCAGCACTATTAACTCAGGAGCAGAGTCCTTTCATTTTCATTCTTTCCCTGTTTCCTCTGCATCACATAACCAATTCTTCACTTTTCCGACACCACTAACTCAATTTTTACATATTACCACTCCCCCCCCACCACCACCACCACCAATACTTTGCAGCCTCTATAAAAGATATTTATATTCCAATTATTGCTTTGGCCCCTGGTATAACTTCTAAGGAGATTAAACCTCAAAAATATTTTACATAGTGCTGCTTCCTGCTAGCAAATGTTTGTAGGAAACTTCACCGGAAGCTTTGTTTAATCCCAAATCCTGCAGCCTTTTACATGGACACAGCTGCCAACGCAGCCATAACTTGGCCTGTGCCTGGATCCACGCGACACATGCAAGGGGAATTGGCCTCAGGTTGTGCCAGGGGAGGTTCAGATTGGATATTGGGAAAAATTTCATCACTGGAAGAGTGGTTGACTATTGGAATAGACTGTCCAGGAAGCTGGTGCAGTCACGACCTCTGGAGGTGTTAAAAAACCACAATGTGGTTTAAAGAGCATGGTGCTGCTTTGGACTTGATCCTGGAGGTCTTTGCCAACCTTAATCATTCCATGTGTCCACTGTCACAGAAGGCCAAGACCTCTTTGTGAGGTTTTCTGGAGCAGCTTTGGAGGTGAGAAGTGGGAAGAAGCTGCACCGTGCACTGAAAAACTGTGGTCTCAGAGGTCTTTTCTCCCTATTATGATTCTCTTTGAAATAGTATTTCCACCAGGATGAGAATCCTGAAGATCCTTTCCTTATACCTCTCCCTTTCCACTAGAGGGCTGGAAAAGCAAAGCTTGTGCAAAGTGAAATAATACACACACAGGGAAGCTCATTTATTCCTCATGCTTCTGCGATTATGTAAACTAATTCTTTTTGAATTAAAAAAAAAAAAAAAGAACTATTTTAGGTATTTCCTTATTTCATCTCTTAAAATGTCAGCCAGGAGCCTTTGCTGTGTGAGTCCGGGACGGCACCGCAGGCAGAATTTATATGAAATAAAGCAGAAGCTGTGGCATGCTGGAAGAAAAACATTTTTGTGACTTGGAGTCTCCTGGGCCAGAAACAAGGTGACATCTTTCTTATTTTAGACACATCTCTCATTCCTGTCCATCCATGCAGCCATCCATGTCCTCTGATGCTTTTATTCTATCAACTTACCTATTAATTTCCCTAATTATTTAAACAAAATTAGTTCCTGCCATCTGGTTGTCTGCCTGCTTGTTCCGCTGGGATTTGACTCCAAAGCTGGTGTTGCCGTTGTTCTCCTACTGAGATTTCGGCATAAAAAACAGCTTTGGGGTACTTTTGAAGCCATTTTTCCTTAAGGAATGCTGCAGATAAACAATTCCTTTTCCTGACTAGCCATGACCACCTCTTTGGGTGTAAATGTTTCACTGCAGGCCGGTGTCTAATGCTAAAGTTGAGGACAAATTGAGTTGTTTATCCAATAGCGCATTTAGATTGGATATTGGGAAAGAATTCTTCCCTGTGAGGGTGGTGAGGCTGTGGAAAAGGTTGTGTAGGGATTCTGTGGCTTCCCCATCCTTGGAGGTGTCCAAGGCCAGGTTGGATGGGGCTTGGAGCAGCCTGGGATAGTGGAAGATGTCCCTGGCCATGCCAGGGGGGTGGAACTTGAAGATCTTTAGGGTCCGACAAAAACCATTCCATGATTCCATTAATTTTGAGGGGTTCTGGACAATCAGTCACAAGGAACTACTCCCAGAGTCACTCTCTGAGAGGGACAAGGAAGGCAGAGTGTTCTCATTCCATATTTCCTCATTTTTAGGGTCAAAGGAGCAACTTTACGAGAGCCACTCTGTTCAGAGCTGCACAGACACAAACCCTGTTTACCAGCAAGAAATAAAGAAGCGTCACTAATGAATTGCTGCTCTCTGATTCCTATTCCCTTCAGCCTCCCAGTTAATGATGATATGAACTGTAACTGTCACATTACGCTGACATTTAGAGCACTCCGAAATTGGCACGATGTGCAAAATGGGAGAATTAAACACGGAGAAGGCAGCGAGTGATGGCTGGGCAAGGAGGGGAGATCAGCCTTTGCTGACAGCACAGACTGGCTGAACTTCTTCCTCTCTTTGTGACGTGCAGCTTGGCAGAGCTGGCTGGGTTTAAGCACAAACGCTGCTACAGTGAGAGAAAAGGGCAGAGAAGGAGCAGATGCCATTTACACTAAGAAAACCCCAAAGCTGTTGCTGAATAAATCCACAAACAAGCACTAAATATTCCTGTTTAGGAATTACACAGCTCAGACTGAGCTGGAAGAAATGCAGATTTTATTTTTTCCGTAGAATTGTGGAACAGTTTGGCTTGGAAGACACCTTCAAGATCATTTAGTACCAACATCTGCCATGGGCCTGGATAAGAGCAGGCTTCCCTTCCAAGCAATTAATTGGATGAATAGGGAGAAATTAGTGGAGAAAAAGTTTAAGAACAGCAAATAATAATTTTTTTAAAAGCCTCCTGAAGCTTTTGAAACATTCTGATTTGCACAGAGGGTAGCTCATGGTGTCCCTGTAGCTGATACCTTCTGAGCTACCAGGGAAATTGGGTTTGCATGGCAAATTTTTGGCAGTGAGGGGCTGTGGATACTGAAAAGCTGCTGAGCAGAGAAATTTTCCTTCTCCTTGCACTGATTCTGTGGGAATTTTCCTTTGCTATGCAAGCTGTGTAAACAGTAAGATAGAGTTTTGTAAATTACTCTCACACCTGCTCTTTTTCACTTATATTTTTGTTACAGTAACATAATATTTTTAAATGGGTGTCTGGTTCTTCAGCCGATCACCCCAGGACAGGTGTGGACACTGTCCAATTGTCTTTTGGAACTAGGATATATAAATGATATTGTAAAATTAATAAATAATTCATTCTCTCACTGGACTTGCGTGCTGGTGCATCTCTGAATTCCTGCTAAGCCTGCCACAAGAGGCTTCAAGGATGGTTTAAATGAGAAGCTACCAGAAGCTTTCTCAGTGTCCAACAGAGCTAATGCCAGCTGGCTCCAGGATGGATCTGCAGCCAGCCAAGGTCAAGCCCGTCAGGAATGGTGGGAACATGTCTGGGATAACAGTTTTTAGAAGGGGAAAAAAAGACCTGCAGAAGTGCTGGCCAAGAGAGGAGTGAGAGAAACGGCCCTGCAGACACCAAGGGGTGAAGAAGGAGGCAGGGAGGTGTTCCAGGCACCAGAGCAGAGATTCCTGCAGTCTGTGGTAAGAATCTTTCTGCTCACTAACACTTTTCAGCCCACTTTTAGTCCATCACCTCTCCCAGTTACTCCCTGGGAAAATATAACAAAAGCCTTGTGGGTCGAGCTAAGGACAGGGAGAGATGACTCAGCAATTCTATCACGGGCAAAACTGACCCGACTTGGAGAAAATAATTTTATTACCAATCAAAATCGGATAAGAACCTTTCCCCCACACCTCCCTTCTTCAGGAAGGAAGGAAGAAAGGAGGGAAGGAATTAAATAAACATTCCATACTTCCTTGCAAGCCTCTCTGCCTTGTCTCAGCCTCTCGTAGGCTCTGGAGCATCAGGCTGACATGGAAATCTGCTGGCGTCTCCATCCTTGGTTTCCATCTGCAGTCACTCTGCTTCCAGTTCCTCTGCTTCTCCTGGCTGGGATGTCACTGAAACTCCTCTCAGGAGAAATAAAGATCAGCAGGGCTTGACTTGTTTATCAAATCCTGCCCTCTGAAATTTCCAACTAGATTGGATATTAGGAAGAAATTCTTTCTTATGAGTGTGGTGAGGCACTGGAAAATGTTGCCCAGAGAATCTGAGGATGCCCCTGGAAGTGTTCAAGGCCAAAACAGGGTTTGGAGCAAGCTGGTCAGTGGAAGATGATCCTGACCTTGGCAGGAGGGTTGGAACTGGATGATCTTGAATTCCCAGAGAAGGAATTAGATGGGTTTAGTACAATATTTTGTTATCTGGAATATATTCTAGCACTGCTGTTGCCTTCAGCTCCTTATTCCAGTTGCTTCCAGCTTCCTCCCTTCTCTGATGACTTCCTTTCAACCTTCATTTTGCTCTCCTTGCCTCCCTGTCCTTGCTTCAGTGGAAATGCAATTCACTGTCCCATTAAATTTAACAAAATTTGATGCAACTTAATTCCGGCCTGTTTTCGGTGGTTTTTCATTCAATGTGCCCTAATTCAATCTATTTCGACTAACTGCAACACACTTAAATGCAATTCCAGGAATTCCATTAAAAATAATTTGCTGCAGAGGAAATAAATAGTATTTGCTCCAAACAACCACCAATCGATGGGATGTGATTTGCTTAAATGCAATTGCATCCAACAGAAGGAAATTCAATCAAAGCTATGCAGTGTGTTGCAATTAAAATTCATCCCTGAGAATCAGGTCAAAGTTTAATTAGTGCCAGAGAGGTTTTATTTAGCTTTCTTGAATATATTTATGTCTGGGACAAATTAGTAGCCCTTGATATCCTCCTGCATAACACCGCCGTTGGTGGAACGCTTTCCTCCCAAGTTTTGCTGTTATTTCGCACACGTTGACCCACGAGGTTCCTTCCAGCTCCACTTTCCTGTGTTTTATGATGCTTTTTTGTCCTGACAGCCTGCAATTGTTACCCTGAGCTGCTGTGGGATGAAACCCTGTGATTCTCAAGTGCTCATGTCCGTGAAGAGCACGGGCAGCCCCTGTTCTGCTGCCAAATGTTCGGAGTCCCCTCTCTCTGCTCCCTCCTCTTGAAGAGCAGAGATGAGGATTAAAGGGAAGCTGTCTGAGCATTTAGGAAATGAATCTTGCTTGATATTGGTCCCTTGTCAGTGGCTCATCCTGCCTCAGAGATTTCCAGGAAAAATGCCTTTCCCTGTGCATGGGAATTCATTTATAGGAACCAGCTTTGTGCCTTTGCTTGTGAGGGAAAATAACAGGTCTGGAGTCCACTGTCACCACTTGTGGTCCCAGCTGGGGCAGCTCCAGAGAGATTTGCCTGGAATTTGTTCATCAGCAGATTTTGGAAAGAGATTCATCTCCTTTGGATGACACAGGAGTTTCCTTGTGAATGATGTATCTTAAATTAGATTTAGAAAATAAACCTAAGAAAGTGGATTTCTCTCCTCTGATTCAGAGGACTTGTTGAGATTTAAGTTGCACAAAACTAAGTGCATTTGAAAGAATATTTTTCTTTTTGCTCCCATTCACTGTTTGATGAACAGTGAAGTGTCTGTACCTCCCAAAATTTATAGAATTGTATTATTATATAAATGTATTATTTTCTTCTCTAACTGGAGCAGACCTTGAAAACTTAATTCAAGAAACACATGAAAGGCCTGAAAGAAACATTGGATCTCTATAATCTGTATATTGTGGTATGATGATGTACAGCTAAGATGAAAATGGAACATCTGAATGCATCAAAGCAAAAAAAAAAAATCCATCTGAAATTGTTCCTCTAAAAAATCACTAAAAAATCATTGGGTATAAAGCACTCCTGGAAAACATTTCAGTGTTACCTTAACCAGGGAAGAAAGTGAATTCAGCTCTGGTTTGGTGGGAGATGGGTTTTGTCATGGAAAGGAAAATCACAACATTGTCTGTAGTTTGTTCCCTTCAGTCTTACATCCCCCATGCAGTGATTTGTTCACTTTCTTCCTCTTTCTTCCCACTCTTGATTGAAAACTTACCAAGCAAGGACTTGGCTTAGACCCCACCAAGTATCTTTGAGGAAAAGGAGAAAAAAAAAGACTTTGAAACTTGGTTATGTTTTTGCAGAATTCTGGAATCCTTTTGCTTTGCAGGATTTTAATTGGGGCTTCAGCTCAACACATCCAAATCAAAGACTGGCAAAAAAAAAAAAAGAAAAGTAAAGAGCCCCAGCTTTCCAGACTTCCTGGGTAAATTGACACTGTAAAAAACAACTCTGGGTCAGACTGCACTCATTAGTTTTGCAAATTAGTGAGCTCAACATTACGCCAGCCCCAATGAAACAAGGTTAAAATGTGTTGTTTAATTGGGTAATTAGATTCTCTTGTGCTATTTTTCATGGGAAGTATCAAAATATTAACAAAATCAGATAAACTCAGATTTCCTCCAACCAAATCGCACAAATTAACAGGGTTTTGAAGGTCTCTGTAAGATCTCTTCACTGTGCACCACAGGGATGTGAAGGTGGGGGGAAATGTTCTCCCACGTTTTGGGATCAGATCAAGTTTGTGGATAACATTCATTTCTCCTCAGGCCAGAATCTCATATTTCTAGTGGTTTGACACTCATTATCATTTTCTGTTAGCATTCATCTCCCTGTAATGAGCTGTGCTGTTCCGAGGGAGATGTGGCAGGTACAGGAATGATTAATATGGGAAAGAGGCAGATTCACACTCATTTTTTCCTACTGGTTGGCCTCAGGTCTACCTCAGACAAGATTCCTGTTGTGCAAAGTTCTGTACAGACATGGGACCAGAAGTGAGGTCCAGCCACAGAGCTGAAAGAAAGATGGGTTTGGAAAACTGAACTGTACCAGGAATTGTGGCCTGGCTGGGTGAGAGATGCCCTTCGATTCAGGGGTTTGTGGTGTTTCCCTGCTCATCCAGGTTCAGTTCTTGTCATTGAAGAGGTCTGGGTGGGCACAAGAGTAAAAAAAAACAGAGTAAAATTCGCTTTCTTGATTCTGTGATAAAATGGGAGGTGGGTGGTTTAAAGCCCATTCTGCATTGAGGAGAGAAAAAAATGGTGTTGAACAACCTAATCTCCCTTTCCAGCTGCTTTCACCCCTGTCACAACAGACAATCCTAAATCCTCTGTGCCAAAATGCAGGAAATCATGGATTCATAAAATCATGGAATCAGCACGGTTCGAGTTAAAAGGGATTTTAAAGATGATCTAATTCCAATCCCTCTTCCAAGGGCAGGGACACCTTCTACTAGAGCAGGTTATTCCTGATTTTATGCGGTTCCACCTCACTCATGGGCAAGGCAATCCCATGGCGACTTTTCCGAAATCCCCCACAAAGACATGGTGGCAGTTCAGTATCTGCCTTTTATCTCACCCTTTATCCTGTGCCCTTACACAACAGCAAGGATTGTGCATTTCTTCTTTTAGCCCCTCTTGGATTAGAGCCACAAGGCTCAGATCCACAAAAGTATTTACAAGACAAAGGATTTCAAAAGGGATTTAGCTCCTTAAACAGGAATTAAATGTGCAAATACTTCTCTGGGTTTCTAAGACTCGGATATGGCAGCACAAAGTGATTTATGAAGACAACAGGGGCTGGTTAATTGAGGAGACAGCTGCTCCTCTGCTTTTTTTTGTGTGTGGAACTTCCTGGCAGGGATTCATCCACATCCATTCATTCCTTCTGTCCTAATCTTCTTTTCCTTGTTTTTGGAATCTTTGCTAACACCCACCAGTGTCAATGAAACATGAACTCCTGTGAGGAATAATAACTTTGGATATTTACTGCACCACCAGGGGTTCTTGGAGATCTCCCACTTTATGCAAAACCAGCCAGAATTTGCTGTCCTTTGGGGACTGAGGCTCATGAAAAGTTCTAGGAGGTAGAACCTTGAGGAGACCCTTCTGTAGGAGGCTCCAGCTCCTCCTCATCCGTGGAGCACATCCCTCACCCTTGCTCTGGGGTCTGGGGGTTGGCAGGTCCCAGAATATTTCTCTTTTCCATTTGATGTGCACAAAGAAACCACCCTGGATCAGTGCTGTAACGACACAATTCCAAGTGTACATCTGTAACCTGGTGGCTTTTCAGCAGCTCCAACAAATAAACAAATAGACAAATAGACAAATAGACAAATTAACAAATTAAGGACTACTTCTGAAGCTGAATGTTGTTAAAAAGGAACTTCCTTTGAACAGTGGGAGAGAAAAACCAACCCAGTTTGGTTTCAAACCTTGCAAAACCCATCTGAGAACCTCATCTGACCTACATAGCTCAGGGCATGAAATTTTGTCTCAGCAACATCTGCAAACTCTCCCATTTATTTCTGCTTAAACTTCATAGAAAACTTTCCTATTCTTTCCTTTTTTTTAATAGAGGAATACATAATCTTCCCCTAAAGAGACTAAATGATGAGAGAATTTATCATGTCCACTGCTTGTCTGCTCTGAAGGTTGATTTAACCTCGTGATTTAAGATGTACACCTTGAATTCAGTTCCAATTTCGCTGACTTGAATTTCCAGCCACTGGAACTTTTTTTTTTTGCTTGACTCAAGAGCAGCATCTGATAAGTAATTAGAAACTGTAATCGAGTCATCTGCTAAGCTCTGTTTCACTCCACTGAAGAAATCATGTTCCTGATTATCACTGAAGGGCTCATCTTTCAATTTCAGATCAATCTCCCATCATATGTCCAAGCTATTCCCAACAGCTTCACAATTATTTCGTTTGCCTTTTGAAGAACATAAAAAAAAAAAATCTATCTATCTAACTATCTATATATATATATATCTTTTCTCTGGCCATGTTTTCTATTTCACAAGCTGTCCTGAATTATAGTTTTTTAAAAGCAGGAATAAAAAAATCACACATCTTTGGTGAAAAAAGAAAAGTAAGAAGGTGGAATAGTGCTAAGCAATGACAGTCTTTGACCTAAAATAAATGTGCTTAAACACAGTGTACTAAGGAATAAGAGATGGGAGACGTCCTTTTAGAAGGAGGACATTTTTCACCAATTTCCAGCTTTTTTTCTGAGCAGGGTTTACCTTGGTTTTTCTGGTTGGCCTGATGAACAACTCCTTTACTGTTTGACCTCCCAAACATCTGAGTTGATTCCTGTGCTGTCCAGAAAAGTGCATCTGTCCAGATCCCCCAGAAAACTCTCCTGTGGATGTGTGAATCACAGGAATCCAACTAAATAACTCTTTCTCTACATTAATCATACCATAATCTCATATTATAATGTCAGAAGTCTTCAGCTTCTATGCACGCACCAAACCCCCAGTGATTAAATAGAGTTCAGTACTAAATTGCATCTGCATAATTGCTCTTTTCTTCTTTCTGTCTGGTTCCGTGATGCACTCCACGATTTTTGATTTTCTTCCCCAAGCAGATGTTGTCACAGTGCTGGTGGATGTAAAAATGTATTTATCAATAATTCAAATTTGGTTGATTATTTGACCCCTCGCGCAGCTCAGCTAATTCTTGAGGCTGGATGGTTGTGCCTCATGACCTATAAAAATGCCCTAAAGATTTCTTAGATCTACACCTTCCTCTTCCCATTAACAAAGATGATTTTGACACCAAGCTGTGCTCTTTGTTTAGGTCAAGGTAGCGCAATTCCCTCCCACCTCATTCTTCTTGTCACCTGACCCTTCTTGCTCTGTGGTGGACACAGGGACATCACACACGTGGGGAAGGAGCATTTTCCCTTCCTTTTTTCCCTTCCTTTTTTCCCTTCCTTTTTTCCCTTTTTAATTATTGTTTCTAGCACATAATTCAATTTACACATCCTCTCTGCTTGACTGCCTTCTACCTTTGCAGCTCTCTGACAACAGATTGATAAAACTTGACCTTAATAGCATGAGAAATATTAACACTCAGAGCTTTGCAATGCTTCCCTTTCTTTGGGCATCAGATACAGACTAAAGCTGGTTTCAAAACATCAACCCTTCCAATCCAGAGAGTATGAGTGGATTTCTAGAATAGAAAAATTCAAGATTGATTTTTTTGGGGGGAGAGGAAATATTTTTTCCTGGAGGGATAAGGCAGTAGTGCAACATGTCACCAGGGATCTTGGGAAATCTCATTCCTTGTAGATCTTAAGGATTTGATTAAACAAATACTTGGAGGTTGGATGAGGAGCTAACAGACATCTTCTCCAGCTTGTAATTTTGGGGTGGGGAGCTCTAAACATCCCCAGAAAGATCCTAAGTAATTCAGTGTCAAGGTAGAGCCTTTGCCTGGATATTCAATCATTCCTGTGTCCTGAAGCCACAATTTATCACTTCACAAATCCCACTCCAGGTTTTCCCAGATATTCTTCTGTTCGATTGTTCCTTAAGGTTCAGCTCCAGTTCACACCAACTCAGACCTATTCTGCAACCTCTCACATCCTTTTTAAACCCCACTGGCATTTTACCAGCACTCTCTAAAGGTGGCTAAGGGAAAAAATCTCCTGTCTGGATAGTGAAGAGATCCAGAGCTCTTCCATTGCTAAGGGCAAGAGACAACGAAGCCAGGGGTGATTCAGAGCTGCTTTAGCCATTGAAAGGAGCTCTAAGACCTCCCTGAAATATTTTCCTCTCCAATTCCTCACATGAGCTGTGTGCTACTGACGTAAGAGATTTGGCAAAGGAAAAAGAAACTATTCCTCCACCCTACCCTGGTGTAGGTTTGAACCTGAATTATCCACACAGAGCACAAGGTGCAGCTGCGCCATCACTTCCAACCCCAAAGATGTGAACAGACACAGCTCAGCCCAATAATAAATAGGAGAGTTTAGGGCTAATTATAACAGGCCTTTTAATTCCCATCTGGAGTCACAAAATCAATGGAAACTCCTTGCTTCATTAAATAATTGCAGTTGCCAATAGCTGGAGCTGTTCCATTCGCAGGTGTGCTGAAATCCTGTTTATTTAGTGGTTATCTTGCTCCAAAGCCTTTCTTTCCAAGGAATGCAGCCACAAAGCTGCAGAGAAAGGGAGCACATGAGGAGGGGGGAACATCTTGGGCTGATTTGAGAGGAACAGGATTTGTGCTTGGGATGAGCTGCGTTATCCTCCAAAATTCGAATGTGATGGATTCCTCCTCCCTCCACCTCCAAATCTCCACTATCGCATGGAGAGATGGAGGCAAAGCAGCCTTGGTTTAAATGGGAGAAAGTCTTGGTTTAAATGGGAGAAAAAATTGGTTCCCTTGGCCAAATTTATCGTGTGGGTGAGAGCAGCATTTGAAAATGAAGTCACAAAGGTTATTCTGGTAGCCATGGACTAAATAAGATTCTGGAGGTGAATAAATGAAGCAAAATCCACTTAAAATCCACATTTGTTTCCTTTCCAGATCTGTTTTGTGTACTGGGAAACAAAAAGATGGACCGGTAGCACAACTTGAAAACCCTCAATTACTCCTCTCCACACAAATCTGTCTCGTTTTTTGTCTTTCTCCTACTGACTTGAAGTGCTCAAAATCCTTTTAATCGTCTTGTAAAATCCAACTGGATTTCTGTGTTTCTGGAAATTTTACCTTTCCAGGATAGGAGGAGACAGTCCAACCCTCAACCAAAGGCTGGACTTTTGGTTGCAGGCTGGACTTGATGATCTTGGAGATCTTTTCCAACCTTAATGAGTCCGTGATTCTAGTAAGAGGAGTGGATTTAAGGAGATATCCTACAAACAAACTTCAAGCCTGCAGAATAACAATTCATGGATAAATTTGATTTTTTACCCCTAATTCCCGGGAAACAGGAGTTGTAGAGGTGAGCACCGCCAAGGGGAATGGCCTTCAATGAAAGCGAGGATGAAATTTAGTTCCAACATTAAAGCAAAAATGGAGCTGTCTCAGACTGTGGGATATTATCCTGCTGGCTGGAGACACTGGTGGCTTGTGCTCATCCTCTTCTCTTGTGAAATTGAAATTCTTCATGAAAACAACCATTTATGGAGTTCTTCAAGAGTCTCCCTTTGCTAATGAGCAGCCTGATGCCTCCCCAAACCAATCAAAGCTGCAATCTGTTCTCCTGCTGAGCTCCAAGCAAGTCATCAGGGTTTCTCAAGGTGTTTACACTGAATTGTAACAAAAATCTATTAGGATTAAGTGATGACTGTAACAAGCTGAACTGCCTGACAAAATGGACAGCAGAGTCTATCAGCTTTTCCATCTCCCATCTAAATATTTATGACTCTGTTTTTTAGCAGCACCAGCTGGCTCGGAGCTGCCTGAATATATGGATGTCTAAAAATCTTAGGTTGACTTCTTAAGGTCTGGATCATGGCAGACCCATCATTAGCTATAAGAAGAAATCTTTATTTTTGGGAATAAAATCTGGCAAAGGGCAGGGTGTAAACAAGATGAACACTTTAAACCAAATTTTCACTCACATATCTTCAACAAAGAATGATACCTGACATTTTCAGGGAGTAGCCATGACGTGAGGGTGGAACCAAGGAAAGTCAAGGAGTATCGTGTTGGAACAAAACAGACGAGTGTCACCTTGGCATCGGCAGCTTGGAACAGCCAGGAAATATTCCCTGGCTTGCAGCTTAAAATGAGCATTTCAGCTGCTCTATTCACAGTGTGCCTAAGGCAGTCTGTGGTGAAGGGTATTAAAGCATCTTTTGAAACACATTTCCCCCAGAATTGCTCAGCTTTGAGGGGACCTTGAACAAAAAGTGAATTGGAAACAAGGAGAATTATACAGCCGAATTCAGCTTCTTTCTGAGCTGTTTCAAGTGTATGAAAATGGGAAGGTTCATACTTCGCCGCGGGGAAGCGGACTTGCCATCAGTATTTGCAGCTGATGTTTGGAAGAGTGGTTCAAGACTGATCAGTGTTCTTGAGTTTTGTATTTGCTCTCCATCCTTCTACCAGAATCCTTCCTCTTTTCTGTCATGGTCCTGCTTTCAAAGATTTTTTTTTGGAAGAGGCTTTTGGTTGATTCTACCTGAGTTCATAGAATCAGAAATTCATACGATGGTTTGGGTTGGAAGGGGTCTCAAAGATCTTCTCATTCCAACCTGTGGGCAGGGACACCTTCCACTAGGCAGGTTGCTCCAAGCCCTGTCCAACCTGACCTTGGACACTTCCAGGGATGAGGCAACCACAACTTTAGCAGATGAAGGGCAGGTATTGAAAGCTGCTGAGAGCAGTTAGAAATGAAGCTGCAAAAATCCCCTGTGTGGAATGTGGCACTTCAGGAGGAAGCAGACTGTGAGGACCGGGGATTGGTAATGATATCTGAAACAGGGAGAAATCCAAGTGTATCTCAGACCTTAAAGAGCAGAAACAAGAATACAGCAAGTTTGGGAGCACCTTGGGCATGATATTGCCTTGCATTTTTTATGTGTATAAGTGACCAAGACCAGGCTGGATGAGGGCCTGAGCAACCTGGTCTAGTGGAAGGTTCCCTGACCATGGCAGGGGTTTGGAACTTGACGATCTTCCAATCCAAAACATTCCATGATTCTATGACTCTTTGATTCCGTGACTCTGTGACTTTGTGACTGCAGCTCTCATGTACTCTGAGCTCTGGGTAGTTCCAGGTCATCTCAGTCATGGCCTGGTGAAGTTACATCTCTTCTCCAAACAGTTTTTCCCATTAAAACAAGGAGTTATTCTGTCCCCTCACAATGCACGAGAAGCCACAGGAGATGAATTGTGCTAACCCCAGGCTGTCCACCCATCCAATCCTTGTGCTTCCAGCCTTGTCAGTCTCACAGGTGTGTCTGGACCAGATTAACTCGAGTTGCCCAAGCAGAGCTTAAAAACTGACCCTGTTCAGTGAGCAAGGGCACTCAGCCTTGCAAGGACAGATGGTGCAATTAAGGAGAGCAGCTCTGCTGCCATGTTCAGCATGGTCACCCTCACTTCCATATGTGTCCTGTCATCTGAAGAGGGCTGGAGGCCATCCAGACATCTCTGGTTTTGTGTTTCCCTGGCATATCCACAGGAATAAGATTAAACAGCTCTGCTGGACCCAAAGAGTTGGGTGATGAGGTGGTGACCCTCACCTCCTGAAGACCAAGCAGCCTGAGTTTGTATCCACTTTGAGCTTGATTTTCCTTCTTTATTGCTCTGTGGGCACTGAGGATCAGTGGGGATGAAGACGGTGTTCCTCTTTTCGACAGCTGAGTGGAAAACTCCCCTGTGCCAGAGAAATAATCGAGGAATGACAGCACAGAGCAAATGTACTGCAACAGCCAGGTCAAGGACAAGGATGATGGGCAGCTGTGGAGAAAGATGAGGATTTTTGAGGATACCCCAGGGGGATCCTGGGTACACTGGGAAAAGCATTGCCAGCAGATCAAGGGAGGTAATCCTGCCCCTGTACCCAGTCCTGGTGAGGCACATCTGGAGTGCTCTGTCCAGTTCTGGGTTCCTCAGGACAGGAGGGACATGGAGCTCCTGGAACGGGCCCATGAAAACGATTTGGGACTGGAACATCTCTGATAAGGAAAGGCTGAGGGAGCTGGGGGTTTTCAGACTCCAGAAGAGACAACTGAGAGGGGACCTCATCCGTGTCTGTCCCTGTCTGCAGGGAGGGCCCAGAGCAGGGCCCAGGCTTTGCTCCATGAGGCCCAGCAATGGCACAAGAGGAACGGGCAGGAACTGATGCCCAGGAAGTTCCATCTGGACATGAGGAAGAACTTCAGTGCAGTGACCAAGCCCTGAACAGAGACCAGAGAGGGTGTGGAGTCTCCCTCACTGGAGATATTCCAGAACTGTCTGGACACAATCCTGTGCCAGGTGCTCTGGGATGGCCCTGCTGGAGCAGGGAGGTTAGACCGGATGACTCCAACTGTGGTGCCTTCCAGCCTGACCCATTCTGTGATTCCATGATTTTGTGATTTTGGAAAACTCTCCTGCTTCTCTTATTTTGGCCCAAAGGAAAAAAAATGGATGGACACAACCGACAGACACAGGTCTGTGCCAGTTGTTGAACACTCCCACATTTCTCCACCAGAAGACTGAGAAAAGCTCAGGAATGTTTAACCAGTGGTTTTTTGTGCTGAGAAACAAATCTGAAAATCCAACCTGGCAGATGAAGCTGCAGGGGTGTAAACAAGGGATAGAACAGACAGAGGAAAATTGAAATAGATCAAACGAATCAAGCGGATCAAACAAGGGCCTTTTCTGTGGGTAAATGACACTGTGGGGGTCAAACTTTGACTCAAAACTATTTAGAACCTGTGTTTCAATGACACAGGGACAACTACAGTGAAGACCAACCATCAAA
The DNA here is from genome assembly GCA_013400235.1 of Oriolus oriolus. Classification (NCBI taxonomy): domain Eukaryota; kingdom Metazoa; phylum Chordata; class Aves; order Passeriformes; family Corvidae; genus Oriolus; species Oriolus oriolus. Next base: position 1,008,538 of record VXBT01013113.1, on the reverse strand, counting down.
CCGGGTACTATGAGGCATCTCATAGTGCAATATTCCATTAAATTCTCCCTTAAGCTGGCTAGTTTGTTCATTTGCTATGGTATGTTTTGGGAGTGATAAAGGTGTTATTTGAAGATCCCAAAAGCTTCCCTGCTGGAAAGGGAAGTTTTCCATTATCATTAGGGGAAGGACACTGGTGGTTGCTCAGGAGCACATGAAAGGGCAAGCAGGATGATTCGGGGAGTGCATGGTCTTGGTTATGAGAAAATATTATCCAGACATGACCTTTAGTTTGTTCACCTCAGATGAATAAAAACACATCCTTCCTCTAGAGGATCGTGGCGGCACAGTCACGGGGAGATCTCCAGGACTTTCCATGGCAGTAACTAATTCAGAAATAAGACCTAATGAATGAAAGAGGAAAGAGATTGGCAGAAACCTCAGGAAACCTCAGGACAAATCCTAGCGAATTATTTTGCAACAAATGCCACCAAGGCTCTTGAACCACCTACCTCAGACAAGAAATGAGCTGGTGGTGTCCACCTCGGCCCAGAATGTGACTGCCTGGGACTTGTAATGCATTAATGACTCATTGGAAAACTTGATTTAATTGTCCTAAGGCTCAGGGTTTGATGGAATAAAAGGTTGACCCTAAAGTCCATCTGGTTCCAACCTCCTGCCATGGGCAGCAACAACTTCCACTATCCCAGGTTGCTCCAAGCCCTGTCCAACCTGGCCTTGGACATTTCCAGGGATGGGGCAGCCACAGCTTCTCTGGGCAACCTGTGCCAGGGCCTCACCACCCACACAGGGAAGAATTCCTTCCTAACATCCAATCTAAACCTACCCTGCTTCAATTTAAGGCCATTCCTCCTTGTCCCCTCGATGCCAGTTCTGGTTAAAATCTTTCAATCACAAATCAGTTTTTGTTCTGACAATATTCATGAAAGAATTTTAATGTTTCTCCACAAATCATCTTGGGAGACAGTGAAGATTTTGCCTTCTCAGTTCTTTCCCTGAGTTTTATTACCCAGCTGTCTAAAAGTTCAGAAGAGATGAGGACAGCTACTGATAAAGAAATGCATCTTTCCAAGATCTCCGTGTCTTTTGTTACGACTGGTACAGGGACTGAAAACATTTATTGGTTTCCTGCAAGTTAGGATCCCACAATCCCCCATAACTCTTATTCTGACTGCTTTACAGATGCTGACCTCTTCAAAATTCAGCCTTGAGAGGGCCTGTGTTTTTCCCTGAGATATTTAATGATTGCTGAGCCCAGGTAGCTGTTTTTACCTGCTATAAAGTTGGGTTTGAGCAGCCATCAGCAAGAATTTGCAATTTAACGCCTCGCCAAGGCATTGTTTAATTGACAGTAACTCTCTGAACTCAACACTGCAATACTGAGGAATTAGACGGGAGAACAATTTGTGGACAACAAGTAAGTGCTGAAGTTTCTTCCTCTTCACTTGTCTTGTCACTTCAAGCTGTCATTCAGAATAGTCCCTCATCTCTCTTCTCCTCCACTGCCTTCGCTGGGTTCACCTTGGAAGGGCTAATTAGCTCCTTGTCAACTACTGCTTCATCCTGAGTCCTGAAAAAGGGAGCTAAAATCAATTTGTCTTTCCAGCAACATCAGCCAGGAAAGAAGGAAGGAGAAGGCAGGCAACGGAATGAGTGACAGGGAATGGCAAAGCCCATCAAAATAATTATACTGAGAGCTTGGGCAAGTTTGTATCAGATTGATGAGGAGAGGCTGGACTGAATTATTCTATTTAAAAGAGAAAGTGAGGCACAAAACAGATTTGCTCATGGTCAGCCGTCAGCAGAAAGAGGAGTTAATGGAATTTTTTTGGATAACTCCTTTGGCACTGCTGCATTCAGTATCTTGGTCCCAGTTGTAGACAGGTCCTTCCTGAGCTCAGGTGAGAGGCCTGAAGTGAAAATCCCACAAAGAAAAGGGATTTCTGCTACAGAATCATGGAATTAGGTAATTGTTAAGGTTGGAAAAACCCTTTGACCGAATACCACTGTGCCCACTAAACCATATCACAAAGTGAATCATTTAGAGACCTGAGCATCCCAGAGACCCACCATGAAAGGGAGGATCCCCAGAGAAGCCAACTTAATTCCCAAAAAGACACCTGTTAGATAACTTTTTTTTTATTCTTGGGGAAGTTTTAGAGTTGGCACAACATTAGAGTGCTTTGTGTTGTTGGATTCATCTTGGAGAACTCTCTGAGCTCAGAGAATTTTCCAGTTGTTTGGGGAAAGAATTTTCTAACAATCCCCAGACAGACTATATTTTTTTAGGGAATACAAACAACTGGCCACTCCAAGAAAAAAGGCAGTTACATTTCATGGAGTGCCATATATACCACAAGAAAGATTCATTTTTCTCTAGGTGTTTTGCCTCTATTTTTTCCTTCATCCTACAGGTCCTTTAGGAAAATCACTTCAGGAAAAAAAATAACTTTGAGGAAATTGCTAAAACTGTTAAATACCTGGCTCACCACATCCAGGAGACCTGCTGTGCTATTGCCAGTGAATTTGAAATGAGTACTAAGTCCAATTTTTGAGATTTCTGCTACTGGAAGTCATTATTCTTAAACATAAATGTTTTTAAAGTGGATGATTTTTATGTGAACTAATTACTTGTTCCCATATTATTTACCACAGGCCCATTTTCCTTGAAGAAAAACAAACACCCCTCTTTCCAAAGGCTTTTAAACAGTGATAATTCATAAATGGTGTTTCTGGGGCTCAGTTTGTTGCTGGGTTCAGTTACAGCTCAGAGTAACAGAACAGTTCCAGCTTCAAAAAGCAAAATCCTTGTAGACACTCCCAGGGAAGGCTCCAAAGCCAAATGGGAATTTTGAACAGCTCTGCTCTGTCTGGACCTTGAGGCAAGGCTGCAGGCAGGATTTTCTCCCAATTCTGACCTTTCTTGGTCACAGATCTTCACCTTCCAGAGGATTTGGCTGTAGCGCCACAGACAATGCAAGGAAACTACAAAGGGTCACATCCATCCACCCCTTTCTTAGGCAAAACTTTTTCCTGTGCCTTATTTAGATTCTTCTGTGCCCTATTTAGGTACTTCCACAATAACTTGCAAAGTTGGAAAGAAAGAGACAGGGACACTGAGCTCATGCAAGACGCACGGTTGCGTTTGCAAACGGGAATGGAGATTGCCCCACTTATTTCCTATGGAGAGGTTGAAAGCACCACACACCCATTTAATCTTATTTTTAACTCGAAGTGGGTCCCTGAATTGCATCTCTTTCAATGGGGAATGAAGAGGGTTTTAGTTTTCTTTCTGAGTAGGAAGGAGTCACGCCCCAAATCTGGGCATTAAATTTGAAGGCGCTCACAAATAAAGGATGGGATTTATTGTTTTCTTTTTTTTTGGATTGTTTCGCTTGTTCCTCAGATGTCACTCTTTGAGTGTGATACTTGGGATAGGTCCTCATCTTATTTAAGATCTCAAATTGGGCAACCTCCAAAAGGTTGCTGGTTCTGTTTTCATTTTTTGGAGTGCCTGAGGAATCTCTATAATTTAGGCAGAATATCTGGTACAAACCCATACTTGGTGCACTTTCAGTCTCCATCACTCCAGCTTCTGTGGGACAAGAATTCCTGAGTGTATCCAAAGTTCTGCCCTGAATTCAGACACTCTGTGCACCTCCCCTTGGTACCCCCAGTCTGTCCTTCTCCCTTTCAAGTCACACACAGCCTCCTGGGCAGACGCCACCTCAACTTGTATGTCCTGAGACCTTCCAGGAAGTCCTGAGACCTTTCAGGAAGCCCTGAGACCTTTCAGGAAGCCCTGAGACCTTTCAGGGTGAGGTTCCCTTGTAGACCCTAAATTTCAGGTGTCTACAACAGAAGTCTCTTCATCTGAGGCAGCTGATTGTGTTCCCACCATGGGCAAAGGAGGTGCAGTCAGGAGAAGCACAGAGTTCACCCTGTGCTTCCTCTGGCCAAATCAAGAGCCCTCACCTATTTTAGGATAAGATGAATCATGGAATGGTTGGGGTTGGAAGGGACCATCAAGACTACATAGTTCCAACCACCCTGTCATGGGTGGGGACAACCAGACCATGTTGTTCCAAGCTCTGTCCAACCTGTCTTTGAACATTTCCGGGGATGGGGCAGCTACAGCTTTTCTGGGAAACTTCTGCCAGAGCCTCACCATCCTCACAGGGAAGACTTTTTTCCCAAAATCCAATTTAGCCCCACCCTCTTTCAATTTAAAAACTTTTCACCTTGTCTTATCATACCTTTTGAGAAGTAAAGGACAAAACCTCTTCTCTTGACATCTGTTCATCACATCCCAGAAGTCCATGACTTCCTTTCCTGTCCCATTTATGTGAGAGATGGGGATGTTGCCTTTTAGGAAGCTCTGCCCACATCCCTGTGAAAAGCAGGACTTTTCAGATTCCTTCAGGTACTTCCTGCTCTTGCAATTACAGCATGATGGGACCCCCTTCAAGAAGGAATTTTGAAGGGTTCCAGGGATGGTGATTACGCCACTTCCCTGGGAGCCTCTTCAAAAGCTTATCCACTCTTTCAGGGTGCATGGAAAGCTGTGAGACATCGGGGCCAGTCCAGATTGGTCATAAACCAACCTCTGACAGCTGTGACCCAGCTCATCTTTCATTTCCAGGGCACTGTAGCAGCTGGATGGAGCAGGAGGCTCAGTCCTCTACAACTGTAATTTATGCCTTGACATGTGGGAGAATCTGTGCCATTTATGATTCTTCTACTGCAGACGTGACCTGCTTAAGCAGGATCCCACTTTTTGGAAACTGAATTGTCTGAGTGACTTTGTAGATTATTCTTTCCCCAAACCTTGTGTTCGGTGTCTAAACTAGAAAGGCATATTTTGATTTCTTTTAGCTTTATTTAGGTTATGATAAAATACACATTTTGCACGGAGAAGGGAAAGTAAATGAACGAGGCAGGACTCACAAGGCATATTCTCTGGCTGCAGCAACTATTTCAGTGCTGGAATAGCTGGAATGTTACAGCTTCTCTCCTCTGAATGGGTCTCAAGATCTCCAGATCACTCCAGTTTCATGGCATTTCTAAACAAGAAATATAGTGATTATTGGTTAATAAAGAGATATTTGACAGCTGTAATGTGGCAGCTTTGGCAGCTCCAGGACCTCACAATGCTCTGTTTTCACAATGCAGAACATAAAAATACTCCTGGTCTAAACATGTGAACCCCAAACCCACTCGCAAAGCAAAGGAAAACCCAAAACAATCCTGGCCAAATGGGTGAGCGGCCACTGGTAGATTTTTTAGCCACCTCTTTGTAAGATTTTTGTACCTTCAAGCCCTTTGCTACACATTTTAATCTCAAATTCCAGCTAATAATGAAAATCATATCCCTTCTTGGTGTATCCACAAAAACTCTTCCCACTCTTTCCCTCTCACCACTCCGTCCAACCAAGCAAACCCACTCTGATCGGAGAGATTCTTGCCAAGAGCAGCAGATGGAGGGTCACCAAATGTGCAGTGTTCGCAATCTCTTTTTCCCCCCCTCTTTGGTGTTATCTTTCCCTCTTCTAACATTTGACAGAAACCAGTGTGAAAAAGAGGACAGGAAAACACGATGGTGTTCAGGACTCTCTGGTGCTGTGAATAAGAAATTTCGTGGTGCTGAAGAGACAAAGGTCACCCTCTCTTCCCCTCTCCCACCTCCATTTACATTATAAATCTCTCCCTCATGAATAAATTGAGGAGTGTTGCTTAGCAGTAACCTCCTCTCTTCAGAAAGGTTTTCAGCTGCCTTGTTTAAAACTGAATATTCACAAACTACCAGGAAGTTTCATCTTTTCTAAAGGTGTGTGAATAAATTACCACAACTGAGGTGGAGCAGGCAGCATACGGGGACCTGTGAGTGGGAGGTGAATGCTACAAGAACCCTCCTGTGCTGTGCTCTGATGTTGGTGCCCCAGGGTCCCACAGCTCATCTCTTAGGCTTATATTCCAACAAAAGCTGGGATTTGTTGTTGTTGTTACTATGATTATTATTATTATTATTTCCTGGTAATGTTTTTTAAGTCACAGCAACAACGCGATAACAGCAAGCTCAGCCTGCTCAACAGTATGTAAATATTTTCCCCTGGGAAATGAGATAGAAAATTCATGCCCATGGATTTCCAAAGGTCACTTAGGCAGCGGTGTTTGAACACCAGCAATCTGCATCCCAGCTGCCTCTGGCAATAATTCCTGTTTAGGTGCTCATCAGGCATGGAGAACACGGGAAGTGAGGTGTGTAATGAGGTGGCAGAGGGATGGAGATGGAGGACAGGAGACCAAGGCACCAGACAGGAGAGGTGAGAAAGGGCAGAGCCACAGCAAGGAGGGTTCTCCAGACACAGAGTTTGATGGTCTGAAGTTATGCTAAAGGCACTTCCCAAAGTGCTCATCTGCAGATGTCACTGCTGTTCTGTTCCAGGGCATCTTGCATTTCTTGGAAAAATCAAAGAATCATGGAATGGTTTGGGTGGAAAGGACCTTCAAGAAGCACAGGGTGGGATTTTTGGAGTGTCCTGTGCAGGGCCAGGAGTTGGACTCAATGATCCTGATGGGTCCATTCCAGCATATTCTATAATTTTGTGATTCCATGACCATCCAGTTCCAACTCCTGCCATGGGCAGGGACAGCCTGGAAGTGTTGAAGGCTGCGTTGGATGGGGTTTGAAGCAATCTGGTCTAGTGGGAGGTGTCCCTGTCCATGGCAGGGGGTTGGAACTTGATGACCTTTAGGTCCCTTCCAACCCAAACTATTCTATGATTCTATGATCCTTTTTCTGGGTTTCCCATGGAGGAGGAGGCTTTGCACATGACGTCCTGTGCCTGATTTATTTTAAAAAAGCTTTGCTTTGCCAGGGTTTCTTTCAGCTGACATGTTTTATTTTCTTCACTGACTCTGATTTACATTTCCTACTCAGGCAACGACTCGTGCACTTCTTTATGCTATTCATCCTTTGTCTTTAAGGCTGTTTATTTGTGATCTGTTGCCATCAGTCCTTCTGAAGCAGATTGAAAAGATTAAGAGGATTGAGATGGCAAAAAGAAGAGCCTGCCAGAGAGGAAAGCCTTTAGCCTGCTTTAGTTGGGTGCAGAATTTTGGCTTGCAGGAGGCAAAAAACCAGAGTGGGTTTGTGTGTGCATGTGGTTGGTGTTCAGATCCTCTCCTCTGTGTTTCTGAACACTGGGGAAGGGGAAATTATTCCTCCTGAGTTTGCAGGGATCAATGCACAAAGAGACAGAGCACTGAGTGGTGGTCCAGGGCCACAAGAATCAAGATAGGTGGAATGTGCTGACACACAGACTCAAATATCTCTGTAGAAATAATTTAAAATCTCTCTGTAAGATTCATTTAAAGTTTTCTTTATGCAGGTCCTGAACTTGAAGTACCTAAGAGAGTGTGTTTGAACAGTGTGAAAATGTCGCAGCATTTTGGGGGATACAAATCTTTGTTTTTCAGCAGGCCCTCTGGCAAAGCACAGCACAAAGGACAGAAATCCCACGCCAGCGCTGTGAAATGAGTCATTACTGCAACCACTTTTGGGCTGGGAAATGGAAGCTCAGACTTGCTCAGAGTGAGGAGCTTCAAGATCGTGCCAGCAACCAGGATGAGTTTGATAAAACCTGATTCTCCCTTCCTAAAGTCTTGACAAAGAGCTTTTACCTCTCTCCAAGTAAGTTTTTAAGTGATGTCAATATTGAAATAACATCCAGCCTTCCCTGCCAGGTTTTCTCTCAGGTTTTTTTTCTCCCTCCCTCCTTTTCTCTCTTGACAAAGGCTCATTTGGTTTATTAAAATAATGCAATGGAACTTTTAGAATTATTTATTTTTTTAAACTGATATAAGGAGATGAAAAAAATTCTCAAATTTTGTGTCTTTTTGCCTTTAGGAGGGAAGTATAGAAAGTTCCAAGTCACCTGCACTGGAGTCAGGACTTCATCTTTAATCACACAGATAAAGTACCACAGACTGGGCTCAAATATTTTCTTGTATGTGGTCAGTTCCAGGTATCAGCCTTTTGTAGCACGTTTTTTCCTGATAACCACTTTGCACTGAACATTCTCCAAGTCCCTCTAGCATGGAAAATAGTTGTGTAAGGAAAAGATGTTCAGCATTGCTCAGAATTCTTAATTTTTTCCTGATGAAAAGTAAGTGCTGCCCCCATTGGAACGCAGTGGCTGCAAATGAAATCATGGATGATTTCAGTGCTCTGTGTTATGTTCCAAAGTGCTTTCAAGCTTTAATTTCTTGTTTATAAAGGACACAATAATTAAGTTCCTTCCCAAAACCGAAAGATTTTTCTATCAAACACTGCATTTTTCTGCAGAAAGGAATTATTAGCAGACACAATCCCTGAAATAACTTTGTGGCTGCAGGGATTTCCCTCCATGGGTGCACATTACAGCCTGACCTCAGTGTGACATCCATAATTCCCTTCCTGCCTCTCATCCTGTTATCATCCCGAGGCGGCTTCTGAGTGCAGCTCCAGGTGTTGGTTTTCCAAAGGCAGAGAGTTCAACACTCCCATATCCTGAATGAGGCCCTTCGTTCTGGATTGGGAAAATCCTGCTTTGCCAAATGATGACCCAAACTCACGGAGTCCGATTTGCTCTGTCGACAAAGTGGGAATGCAGGGTGAGGGATTAATTTGAATTTGAGAAGTAGAGGATCCTTTGGCGCTAATCCAGACTCCCCGATACTGAAATGAGATACTTGGATTTCAGTGTCAGGTGCCCATCTGGGCTGGCTGCCTCCTGCTGACTCGCTGGGAATGGAAGTCCCTCTTTTATTCAGTCTTGACACAGGCATGGAGATATTTTCCAGTGGAAAGCCAGGGAAGACCTAAGAAGCAGGAAATCTTCCACTTTTTATTCCGTGGGAGATATAAACCTGCTTCCTAGCCCTGATCCAGCCTGTGGTGACATTGCAAACCTGCTTAAGAGCATTAGTCAGAATGCCAGCATTTATCCACTCAGCAATGACTCCTAATTCCCATTACAGGCAAATCCCCGTCTCTCGCTACAGCTTGATTACAACGGTGATTAATTTGAAAGTCAACATATTTACCCAAAATACAACATCATTAGAAAGACTAAACATAAACCTGCATATTTACAAATATCTTAACTTGACATGATTAAAACAAACAGCCTCCTCTCTGCTTGTTTGGATCCAGGCAGACGAGCCCAGCTTCTTTTCCACCTTTATATTTTCATGTCAATAGATGGCACTAGTATTTTCTGCATTTTTCACTACAATATTAGATTTCCTTATGATACCTCCTGCCCTCACTCAGATTTTCAAAGGATGGAATTGCTCATTTCCAAGGGGATATTTTATCCTTAGTAAATATATAATATCACTCCAGTTTGGCTCTACGCAAGTAAATCTTTGCATACTTCATAAAGCCTCAATGCCACGAGACTGATTTTTTCCCATTGTGAAAACAAAATGAATTTAAAGTTTTCATTTCCATACTGATGGGAGAGTTCACCAGGGAAACGCTGTAGGATCTCTGTACAGGGTGCCTTAAAAATCCTATGGCTTTTACTCCATCATCACTGTGAAAAGAGAAAGACGTTGTTCCTTTTCAATTCTACTTTTGTTTGAAGAATGAGCAGTGGGTTGCATGAAAAGCAGAGATATTAAAAATAGTGAATAAGATTCTCAGTTTATTTTACTCTACCCTCACTAATACATGAAACGGTGAAGCTTCCCTTTTCATACCAGCTCAGCTTTTCTGATTAAACCTACACTTTAGGAAAATATATTTTAACATTCTAGCAGATGTTCTTGTCTCCATCAGTGCAGAGTCCTCTTGAATGAACACAAAAATTCAGCTGGTCATTGTCATCCCAAACGATTTTTAGTTTCATTTGCCTGTGCCTAGAGATGATATTGTTGTGAACATCTCCTTCACAGTGGGAGAATCAATGGATTTGGATGTCAGAGTGATGCCTTAGGTTTTAACTCTTATATTTTTCAAAATTCTGTATTCCTTGTGTGTGACTCTGAACTGTCTTGCAGCCTGTTAGATGCTGTTCTCTCATGCTCACACAGACATAACAAAGCCTCTCCAGGCTTGCTCTTCAAGGACACCCAGACCGTCCTAGGCCCAAAATGTGTAACCCAGCACCTTGAGAAGGAGGGGGCAAGCTGGGGGGCGGTTACATCATTAGCTAAAGTTTAATTGGCGAATTTATGCTGATGTGCAAATGGACCAAACCTATAACAGTGTGAAGAACTTGTGACTTGTCGTCCATCTCGGGTGTAGCCTTTGGCCTGCCCAGGGTGTGCCTCTGAAGGCCTTTCCAATAAATATCCACCTTTATTCCCTTACCCCTGTCCAGTCTCTGTTTCCAGGTTGGCCTTTTTAGGCATCAAGAGGTATCAAGAGTAAACAGGGCACAGATTCAGTTTATTGTCTCGCCAGAGAACTTTTGTAGGAACAGTGTCAAGCCAAAATGAAAAGGTTGCTGTCCCAGTTCCCCAGATGTTCATAAAAGCGATTTATTCAATTTGTGAGGTTATGATGAGGACAAATATAATTGCAGGAATTATTTTCCTGTTTCAAAAAGTCATGGAATGGTTTGGGTTGGAAAGGACCTTAAAGACCACCTTGTTCCGACCCTTCCACTCTCCCAGGTTGCTCCAAGCCCCATCCAACCTGACCTTGAACACTTCCAGAGATGAAGCAGCCACAGAATTCCCACACGACTGGTGCCAGGGCCTCACCACCCTCACAGAGAAGAATTTCTTCTGTTATCCCATCTAAGTCTACCCTGCTTCCTCTTAAAGCCATTCCCCCTTGTCCTGTCCCTGGGGTGCTTTGCCACATGTGCCACACGTTGAACAGGACTCAAAGGGAATTTAGGTGAATCCATCAGCTGTGGAGTCTAATTAACAAACATGCAAATCTCCCGATATCCACATATTGGTCACGCTCCCAGTCCACGTGGATTTGGGAAACAGGCACAAGTTAAATCCATGGCAGGTCAGCGATGGGAAAGTTCCCCTCGTGTTGTTCTGAGAAAACATCAGGTCATGACTAAGGAATTAAGATGGGAAGCCAAAGGAACAAGGGAGCCCTGAACCCCACAAGGTTTATTCTCCTCAGATCTCTGTTTTACAGACAGATCTGTTTAACTCTGGCAGGTAATTGTCAGCTGGCCTGGGGCAGCAGCATTTCGCTGTTGCAATTTTATGCCTTTAACAATCATGGTGCCTCCATTTACGAACACAGAACTAATTAACATGCCAGTTAAAGCACCTGGGTTTTGACATAGGGGCAAGGAGAAAGTGCAGAAATCAAACCACTACAATTAATTATGTTTGCTTCTCAGAGCAAGGCACTGGTGTCCTGGGATTTTCTGCCTGTCTTCCTTCCCTTTGTTCATCTCCCTCCTTGGTAATAAAGCAACACTTGTAGAAATTAATTTGGTGGAAATTGATTAAAGGTGGACGTTGTTTGCCCAGGAAGGTAATTGTCTCTGACACCTGGCAATGGGAAAGATGTGCACATAGAGATGCAGGAAGGTGCACGTTTACCTTCTCCTCTTGAGCTGGAAGTGTAAGGAGGTGAATCAAGGGGGTGATCTCAGCCAGAAAACATGGAAAGGAAGAGAAATAAAATGAAGGTTACATAGAAGGAAAGTGAGTTCAGCAGCAGAATCCAGCAAGAGAGAATTATCACAGAACCATAGGGTAAGAGAACAGTTTGTGTTGGAAGGGAACTTCAAGACTGTCCAGTTGCAACTCTCTTGGGCAGGGACACCTTCTACTAGATCAGGTTGGTCATGGCCTTTAACTCTTCCAGGGATGGGGCAGCCACAGCTTCTCTGGAAAACTTCTTCAAGTGTCTCTCCACCCTCAGAGAAAGGCTTTTTTTCCTAATATCTAACTTAACTCTGTGGTCTTTCCATTTAAAGTCCTATCACTAATTCCATAAATCTAAAGGATTATGCCTGACTGAGCCAACTCAGTGAAAATCCACTCACGCTGTGTTGAATGTTTGGGTCTAATTTCTGGGCACTGATATTTCCTGTAATTAGAGTTTTGACTCTGTTCATCATTTCTCCGCCGGTTTATGCAGGTCAGACTGTCCAGGGAATAGGTCAAACACATTGTGACGTTCCTTTTGTCACAACTTGAGTGAGAACAGGTTTTTATTTAGTTATTTATTTATCCAGCCAGTCTGGAAGGGGCTCTGAGCAACTTGGTTTAGTGGAAGGTGTCCCTGCTCATGGAAGGGGGTTGGAATGAGATAATCCTTAAGGTCCCTTCCAACCCAAATCATTTGAGGATTCTGTGATTTTTCCTTCTAATCTTACACTGCCAGATGATCAATAGAGGAGAATCTCTCCAGCCAGATGGTTTCCCTGTTGTCCCATCAAAAAATGAAGGAGAGCTCCATCCTCCTCCATCTATTTCTCTGCCAGTGGAAGTGGAAGTCCAGGATTTCAGCTGAAACCAAGGATTGCTCTGTGCCGTTTGACATCACACCCATGAGCTGATCCAAATGGTTTTAGCCTGGAAGTCAAGGATTATGTTACAGACAAATCACTGAGCCATGTACAAGAAAATGGGAAAGTAAGGAAAGGTGATTATGGAAAAGCACAGAGGGCAAAACCTAAGAATGAAATTCCAGACAGGGAGTTAGAAATCCCTGTTCTGATAACCAAGTTCCCTGATAAACTGCCTAATGAAACTTTGGCAATTTTTCCATTATTAGTGGAGTCTGAGATCATAAATGAAAAAATCATAAAAGAAAAAGACAGCAGAACAAAAATCAGAAAGAATATGTTGGGAATGCTGTAGCTTCATGAGGGATTAAAAAAGATTTGCTCATCTCTCTCTAACATCATTTTATCTCTCTATTTCTTTAATATCGATTCTTTTTGTCAACCAGACAAATTATTCTGCAGTATTTTTAACACTTTTTCAGAGCACCATCTGTTTGCATGATAATTTCCCCCAAGTCCTTATAAGGGCTGTAATAATCCCTTCAAGTTAACTTTTATTATTTGATTTCCAACTGCCTGAGCTCTGAAGGAGCAGCGCGGGGAAATGTGTGTATTAACAAATAGCAGTTTCCCACAATTCCTTCAGAAATTAATCATAAAAAAAGGATTAAGTTTCAACCACCTTGTCAGGGCACAGTATTCACACAGGTATGGGTTGGAGTCATGAGGACAGAAGTGCAGAGGAACAGGTTCAGAACAAGCAAAGCCTGGTTCCAAAATAAGTTAAACTTGGATGTTTGGGAAAGAGTAAGAACAGAGCAGGCAGAGATGATGCACCCTCGATTTTCTTCCGTTTTCCAATGAATTTTAGTTCCATCCTTGGGACTGTTGTAACTTGCCAATTTATTAACCTGCAACAGGAATTTTTCTGAGTGCTCATTTAGCCTCAAAGGATGGTTTGAACCCAAACTGCCATCTTGTAGCTTTTGCTTTTCGTATTAAATTGTCTTTATTTCAACTCGGAAGTTTCACAATTTTACCCATTCGATTTTCTTTTCCCTCCTGAGGAGGTGAGAGTGAGCGACTGGATGGGGCTGAGTTGTTGGCTGGGGTTAAACAACAAAAAAATCTTCTTTAAAAATCATATCCTCTTGTTTGTTTTGCATCTGCCTTCCAGTCGTTTATTCACCAAGTTCTGGCAGAAGAGGTGGTGAATGGCCAACCCTCACCCAACTTCTCTAAAGGCTGATGACCTTCCAGCAGCAAAAAGGGGGACACAGATCTCTCATGGAAAATACTGGAAAGATGAGATAGGTGGAGTTGAAGAAGTTGTGATGTATATGTTAATATGTGTAATACTCAAATGGTTCAGGCAGTTATATGACACACACATCACAAAATCCTATCAGAACAAGGGGACATTTGGTGTTGCTACAGTATTCAAAGGGGTCCTCAGCCTTCAAAACCACCAAAATCCCCTTCCAAACACTTCTCCCCTCTCTGTCAAGGAAGATAATCCTAAATAGATGCCAGACCTGTGCTGGGACCAACAAAATGCACCCACAGGACATTGTTACAGCATTTACTCTGTCATACATGAAATAAGGACCACGTGCCCAGGGTGCTTCCTTGTTGGGAACCAAAGTCCCCGTTCTATGATTATTCCCACGCTTTGGTAGCAGAACCTTTGATGTCACTTTCCACTATTGGATTAAAGATTGCATGAAGACTTTGCCTTTCAGATTCCTTTTGCTGTACATTACAAATTTGCCTGCTCTGCAGAAGAGCAGAACAAGGACTTTGTTCTTTTATTCCAGCTGTGATACAATGTCAATAGATAAGTGTGTATTGAAACTTCAAGATCATGTTATTTAGACTTAATTCAATTAAACTTTTTTGTGCTTTTGTTGGCAGTTTTCTATTAAGGTCATTCAGTCGAACTTATACTTTAAAAGAAATAGCTGCAGAGTCTTGCTACTTAATATAGAGGAGTGCTTCAAGTGCCAAAGTCCAAGGTGAGTCAAAGGGAGCTGTTCAGGTAGATCAGGACGTGCCAGCAAACAACCAACTCCAGCCAAGTCATTGCTGCCAATCCCAAACAAAGATTCTTTTGTCCCTTGATTGTTTCATCTGTTGTCTTCTCTTTATAGGTGCCCTCCTCAGTCACAGGGAAGTGTGGGAGTGCATTGAGTTTGAGAAGTCTCAGCAGTGGAGCAAGACCCCAAGAGCATTGAGAGTTTTCCAAGGGGCAGAATTTATCCTGAGTTTTAAGAACAAGAAATACATTTTTGAATCTATGAAAATAATCATCATGAAACACTGTGGGAGGAAGATTGCTTTACAAGAACACAGAGTGAGAGAATCACAGAATGGTTTGTGTTGGAAAGGACATTTAAAGGTCATCCAGTGCAATCCTCCTGCAGTGAGCAGGGACATCTTCAACTAGACCAGGTTGCTCCAAGGCCAGTCCAGGTGGCTCCAAGCCCCATCCAACCTGGCCTTGAACACTCCCAGGGATGGGGCATTGACCACCTTTCTGGGCAGCATGTTCCAGGGTTTCACCACCCTCACTGTAAAAAAAATATTCCTTATTTCTAGTCTAAATTCCATTTTTTTTTTAGTTTAAAACCATCACCCTTTGTCCTGTCTCATTGGTCCCTGCAACAACTTGGGCCTATTTTCCTTACAGGCCCCCTTTGAGCACAAAAGGGCTTGTACAGCATCCAATATTCCCCCTCTCAGAGCCCATCTTCAATCAGATGTGAGCAAGGTTAAAGAGATTTGCATTTTGGATCAGATCTAAAACCTGGAAGACACCACCTGGTCAAGAAAGCAAGGAAAATAGGGGTATGAGGTATGCTTGAAGCTGAAACAGATATTGAAATAGAGCCCAATCACCCATAGTCGTGGGATAATTAAAGAAAAAGACCTGGAAAAGACCTCCAAGACCATCAAGTCCAATCTTTGATCAAACACCACTCCAGCCTCAGTTTTGGTGGGACCGTGCACTGGGGCTTAGAAAATCCCTGAGATATGGAACACATTGGAAAAGGTTTTAATGCAGCATCAGCAAAAATAGGAACCCTTGGCTGCTGGCCCAGGCAAGTTAATACTCGTGCCAAGTGCTGACCTGTCTGTAACAAAGGCCTCTCAATCTGCCACGAAGTGTAATTAATTGGATGGAAAGATCTCCACAGATTTCAGTGAGATCTACATCAAAACTCTCAGTGTGGGCCACATCTGAAGTGACCTATCAAGGCCAAAGTGATGTCATATCCACTCTTTGCTTTCACTTGTCCCAGGTCTGAAACTGGAGCTGGCAATAAATATCTTCAATTATTAGTGGAAATCTTCAGTTGAGTGATTTTAGGATGCTTCTGCCAATAGACATTTGCGGTGTCTCGGTTGATGTCTCTGCGGAGGCATTTAGTGTTTACTCGTGCAAATTTCTATGCCTGGAAAGATTCTCTGCAGTGATGTGAAACCAGGGATGCCAAGACTTGTCCCAAAGACCAAACTCCACAGATTTCATAGTTCAGACACAGAGATGTTTCAGGCATCTCCCAGTTCTACTTTCTCAATACCCTATTGCTTTTTTTTTCTTGATTTTTCTTAAAAAAGAAGTCATTCTGTGACCTAAATGGAAAGCAGAAACATTAATACCTCGTCAGTAGCTGACTGTGGGCAGACAAAGCTCATTAATAAACAGTTAATTTGGGTTTGTTGAGATGAGAGCTTGATGCCATGATGATTTTTTGCTTTACTTTTACACCACTTTTATGCTCCTTTCATACACTCTTTGATATAGCTTTTATGTATTCTTAGTGCTTTTAGCCCACACAGTTATAATTCTTTA
Organism: Oriolus oriolus; assembly: GCA_013400235.1. NCBI lineage: Eukaryota > Metazoa > Chordata > Aves > Passeriformes > Corvidae > Oriolus > Oriolus oriolus. Next base: position 992,200 of record VXBT01013113.1, on the reverse strand, counting down.
AGTTTGATAACTTCCCTTAGACCCAATACTCCATTAAGCCAAGAGCCCAAACGTTCTGGAAACCCCAGACACCGAGGTCCTCTCCAGAACACATTCTGTAAGCAAAGACAGGCCCAGCCAGGGGGAGGGTTCCTCATGAGGGGTCTCGCTGGAGTCCCTCACTGGGGAATCTTTGATAGATATGCTAATTTTGCAAGGCATGTAATTGTATTTAAATTACATTGTGTATGGCTATTTTCTTCGGTGGGCATTTCAGGGTGCATTTCGATGTGCATTTTGGTGCATCTGAGGATCCTTAAATAAATACCAAGGTAAAACCCTTTTTCCCTCTTAACTGTGTTCAGATCTCTTAATTTTAAGACCAGGAAAAAGCGTCAAGTTCAGTATGTCAAAGATCCTTCCGTGCATGTGTTCACCATGGTATTGTTGCCATTTCAAGCTCCATTTGAATCTCACTTAATGAGTTTTAAAATGACCAGAGAGATGTTAGAACTGATGAAGAGGTGATATTTATACTAGAAAAAGATATTTTAATTCTATTTATAAGAACAGACAAACACCACTGCAAGGTGAGTGCCAGTCCTGTCCAGGATCGACTCTGAGAAATCTTCTTGTCCATTCCTGCACTGAATACTTTTTTTTTTCCAAAAATATGTGCTACTTCGGAGACTGAATAGTAGCAAACAGAGGGCTGGCATGAAATATTCTTTAAAGAATATTACTGGAGAAAATAATGTAAAGGCTAGTGAAAGTCTCCCCAGAAAATTGCCACAAAGAACATTAATAGACATGCAGATCAAGTCAAAATCCAGGAACACCTGCAAGGCAATAAACTATCATAAAATACACTGTATCCAAAAGAGTGTGGCCAGCAGGACCAGGGCAGTGATTGTCCCTCTGCACTGGGCACTGACAAGGCCACACCTCGAGTGCTGTGTCCAGGTCTGGGCCAACAATTAAATACTGAGGAGCTGGAGCGTGTCCAGAGAAGCGAACGGAGCTGGGAAAGTGTCTGGGGAATAAATCATGTGAGAGGCAGCTGAGGGAGGTGGGCGGGGAGGGTTAACCTGGAGAAAAGAAGGCTCAGGGAGACCTTATTGCTCTCTACAACTCCCAGAGAGGAGGTTGTAGCAATGTGGGGTCAGGTTCTTCTCCCAGGGAACAAGGGACAGGACAAGAGGAAATGTCCCCAGGGTGTGCCAGGGGAGGCTCAGGTTGGACATGAGGAAGAATTTCTTCATGGAAAGAGTGGTCAAGCATTGGAAGACACTGTCCAGGGAGGTGGTGGAGCGCTCATCCCTGGAGGTTTTCAAGAAACAATGGGATGTGGCACTCAGTGCTCTGGTCTGGGTGACAAGGTGGGCATCAGTCACAGGCCGGACTCGATCTTGGAGGTCTTTTCCAACTTTCATGACTCTATGATTCTACAAAAATGGGGTTGAAAGAAAGACCTCCAGGAAAATGTCAGACAGCTTTATGGTCTTCCTGGTTCTGGAGTGGGTGAAGTAGTTCTCATCTCTATCACAGACTACGTTAACACCATTTTATAAATCTCTTTAGTTTGATTATTTCTCTGCGAAGTGTTTAATTGCCACTATTTTGCCATTGCAGCCAGACCAGCACATTCCTGGGATATTTAGATAAGTCATTACCATACTGCCGAAGACTGCATTTCCTGGAGTTCATATGGGTCTTCTGTAATTGTGTCACAGAATCATCACAGGAAGGTTTGGGTTGAAAGGGACTTTGAAGTCCATAGGGTTTCAACCCCTCTGCCATGGGCAGGGACACCTTCCACTGGACCGGGTTGCTCCAAGCCCCATCCAACCTGGCCTTAGACACTTCCAGGGATGGGACAGCCACAAATTCTCTGGGCAGCCTGTGCCAGGGCCTCCCCACCCTCACAGGGAGGAATTTCTTCCCAATATCTCATGTAAATGTCTGCTCCTTTAGTTTAGAATGCAGATGTCATTGCCCTAATTTGTGTGAGTGGTGTAGAGGTAGAACTATGAGAAAGGAGCAGCTTTAAATTTCTGTCATTTATTATCAAGATCGACATTGGCTCTTCTTGCAAGTTTAGCATCTTGAATACCCCCACACATCAATGCCAAGAGAAGAGCTCCTGTAGCAGAAGGGCCATCCTGTTTTACATTTCCAAGTTGATCTGTGAGGTGCTGTTACACACAGATTGAAGCATGAGATGCAATTATTCTGGAGCCAGGGAAAGGTAATAGGATGGCTCTACCTGACCTGACTTTGAAGTGTGGTTAAAACCACTTAAGAACAAGAAGAAATGTGGCTCCCTGATGCTCATTTTCAGGGGTAAAAAGTGAATCACAGAGTACAGCCGAAAAATATTCTCTTATTACCAGAAGTATTCAAGGATTTGATGGAGATGTGCAACAGGGATGTGAACTGCAAGATCAAGTGATAGATCCAGGGCATCACGGTTGAAAATCCCACTGTGAGCTTCTTAAAATGCTGGGTTTTTCTTGCATACACAGAGCACTTTTGAAATCTAAAGATGGAAAAAGCACTCAGTGGTACTATGAAAGATTCCTCAACAATTGATTCACTATGCTAATCCTCCAAAATCAACCTACATTCTTCTTTCAGTCTCTGCTGCTCAAATCCAGTCACAAAAATGTTAAAAATGAACTGCTTGCAACCATTCTCAACAGGGGGAAAAAACCCCCTAAATTTCTCTTTCTGGTTGTTTTCTTTTGTTTCTTGATTTGTTCTTAGTGCGTAGCTGCAATTATTTTATTATGTCCTTCTTTGATAAGTTCCAGTTTTTGCTCAATGGGATTGTCTCCTGATATTTGAAAGTCGATCTTTTCATTGCCAAATTTCAAAGAGCAGGAATGACCTGGATGCAGGAAGCTGGGATTTTGCAGCTCAGTGTATTGGCAAAGTCCATTTTCATGTGGTCAGTTTTTCAGCACTTTTGTACCTGTTGACCACACCACGATCACTGGATTTCCAGTGATAGGATTCCTGTGAAATTCCATCATGCAGAAACTTAGTGAGTGCAGCCAGCTCTCCTCCAGGGAGAAAATAAAACCAGGAAAAAAGAATGATAACTCTCAAACCAAGTTATATTTTGCCATAGTGAATCAGAACTGTGTTCTTCCTGTCCCTGGATTAGAATAACAACCTTAGGGAAGGAGACAGAATTTATTCTTGGAGAGATCAGAGGGAAAACTACATCCAGTGTGGAGATCTAGACAACAGACCACACTTTGGGTATCCTTGCTTGTGCTCTGTTTTTCCCCCAGATTTTCAAATTTGGAGAAAAGCCAATGTTTCCCTTGCTGAGGAAGCCCAGCCATTGAAAAGGGAACATCTGACTCCAGAATCCCAGCTAGACGCAGTGGGTATGTGAATTACAGAATCATGCAATGGTTTGGTTGGAAAGGATCTTAAAGGTCATCTCATTCCAACCCCTTCCATGGCCAGGGACACCTTCCACTATCCCAGGCTGCTCCAAGCCCTGTCCAACCTGGCCTGGAACACTTCCAGGGATGAAGCGTCCACAACTAAAAAGGTCACAGAATTTTTCTGGGGAACAGTGAGCACAGCCTGGAGAGATCCATAAAACACAGCTTCCACCTACAGCACAAGGAAGGTTGGGCTGGCAGCCACAGCATCTAAAGGCTCTCTGCAGCAGCTCCTGAGGATCTTCAAACTCAGCAGAAATCATTGTTTTGCAGAAAAGCAGGTCCCAACCACCCTCAGACCCACCACATCTCGATCAATTAGAATTCTTTGGCCTCTGATGCATGTTTTCTGCCTCATACTTCATCTCTTCCGTAATTTATGAAGGAAAAATCACCTGCCATGTCACTCAGGGAAGGTTGCTGACCCCCGTGTCAACCCACGCTGCCTTGTCCATGTTGTCCACACAAGGAACATTGAAATGGCAGCTGAGGGAAGCACATTCCTGTTCACAGTGAGTGTAAACAGAATCCAAAGACAATAAAAACAGGATGAGGTTTTCCTGTCCTGTGAGTTTGGAAGTCTTTGGCTGGGAAAATAAAAAACCAGCTCAGTTTAGTTTAATATTTACCAAATAAAATCTAGATGAGCTCTTGCTCCTTGGTTGGCAATGGCTCAGGGATAGAACAGAAAAATCACTGAGGTGAGACCCCCTTCAATGGCACTCTGAAGTCCTGTGCGTGAATTGTCACTGTTGTCACGTTTAAAGCCAGTGCTGTAGATCCCACTTCTCATAATTACTCTGCAATAAAGCAAGAGCAAAAACCCATTTGTCAGTTGTTTCCTCTATTGGTTGAAATATTCCCAGCATCTCCCACTTCCCTCGGTTTCTTCAAGCAATCATGTGAATTTCAAGGATTTAATTGCAACTTGGAGACCGTTTTGTAAGACCAGAGGCCATAAAACAAACCTTATCAGCCTTGGTGGAGACACTACAAACATTATTGTGGTTTTTTGTGCCTTCAGGGGAAGGGAGAATGGAATGGTTTGGCAGGGAAGAAGGGAAGGGAAAGAGAGGCACAGAAAGCAGGTAGGACATGAATAATTATGGAATCATTTGGGTTGGAAAAGACCCTTAAGATCATTATTGCACCTTGTAAAGATTCACAGAGCGTGGAAGCCGCTTATCATGAAAATGCAAATGACTCGCTCTGATCTGAAGAGAGAGCAAAAATAAATAGTCAAGGAGTTGCCAGGGCTGACAGGAGAAGTGTTCAAGTAGATGAGCACCTCACACACAACCAGTTTAAAAGAGCCACTGATTTTTGTATTAACTCAACTGACATGGGAGGAAGAGAGAGATATTTTGATGGGAAAAGGGGAAGGAGGCATTGGCTGAAGAAGGAAAAGTGAAGAAGTGTTAATCCTGTTGATACAGAAAGAAAGGGATATAGCAGCTCTTTTTCCTGACTGGTGATGTTGAGTAAACATGAGGGACACTCCACAGTCATGACAGTCAAAAAAATTCCCCAAACTTATTTCTTAAGTGAATATTTGCTTTCAAACACGACCACAGCTGCTGTAGCATGGGTGGGACTTTGAAGAGACCTGTTTGAAAGGCCACCCTCACACAAAGGACATCAGATGGCCATTCTAGGATGGCAGTGCAGGCAAAAGGATTATTATCCAGATTTTATTTGGGAATTAGTCTCTGAATTTCATGGCTCCCACTTTTTCTTGAGGTGGGAAAATCGTTCAGGCAGTCTGCATCACCTTGCAAAAGGGGCAGCCAGAAAACTTGGCCACCATGCAGGATTTTAGGGAAACTGTCCCCAGCTTCTTTCCATTTTTAGGGGAAATAAATAAGACTTTCACTTCTATGCATTCAGATTGAATCGTAAGAGTTGCAAATCCCCAGTCCCCATGCCCAATTCCTCTCATCCTTTGGGAACTGGCTATTTTATGGCTGGCTGAAATATCACCATGGATTTTTGTACCTTTCTTTAACAGTCGCAATGACAGCTGCCAAGGAATTTTCCAGTTTCACTGTGGCCATTTGCCTGATCCTGCTCTGGAATATTAAAAGAAAATGAAGGTGAAGAGAGCTGATGAATGAAAGAAGAAGTAAAAGGCCTCAGACATGGGAAATAAAGCAAAAATCTGCCCCCAAAATAAAACCCAGGTGAGTTTTTTGTTTTGTTTTGTGATGGGCTTTTTTGGGGGGCATGGAGAGAAAAACACTATTGAGATTGCATTTAGCTAGAATGGACCAATCCTGATCGTAAAATAGTGCCTTCATCTCAAAGAGGCTGACAATCAGCAGATAAATCAAGGAGAGGCTGGCACTTAATTTCCTCGTGGGTCCTTAAATCTTCTCTTGGCAGGGGATGAGTTCAGCTGCTGCACCACTCCAATATTTTTGGGCTGCAGGGCATCAGGGTGTGGACCCTCATGGGGGAGGGAACCACCAGCGTGGTGGCATTGGATGCTCTCAGGTATTCCCACAAACATCTGATTTTAGTCTCATCCAGCTGGGAAAGGAGGGTTGCGAATATCCTCTTTGTAAGAAAGGCAGATTATTTCCCCAAACCATGGATGGATTGAGTTAGGTTGCCCTTCCTGGCTGGAATCTTCCAGGCAGATTCACACTCAGCCCTTGGTTTCAGTAAAATTCCCGTAGTAAATCCAGAGCTACATTTAATTCCTTCCCTGTCAGAAAGATGCATTAGGTCTTGCAGCAGGGCCTGCTCTCTCATTTCTTCCAGAGAAACCCTGAAGGACTCTTTTGGGCAGCCTAAAAGGAGCAGGCAGCTTCATCAGCTCGTTCATGACTGACTTGGCACTGAACAAGCCTGTCAGGAGATGCAGTTTACTGTAATCAATACTTCCTGGAAGGCTGCTGAGCTCTTCTCCAAAGGTTTGGAACTCCCCTGGTGTTGCCCATTTAGTGGCCTGGATGAGATAAGCAGAGGCTTTTGATGCTTTTATGCATTCCCTGAGTAAAACCTCCCACCAAGTGAGCATTCTGACCTCCACAATTTTCCTGTCCAAGTCTCCAATGGGACATCACCTCCTCGCAGGTTGTCCTAGGGATAAGCCTCTGTCCTGGGATTTCACTGGGCCAGGCTCCTGGTTCTGTGTGGTGAGAGGAGGCAACAGCAGAACTGGAAAACCTCCATATCCATTTTCCTTCATTCCTTATCCCTTCAGATGGAAATTTTCCAACAATTGTGTGAACTCAGTGTTCATCATTATTTTTTTTTGTGTCCAATTGTTTCTTTCCTTCCTTCCTCATCCTCCCTTGTTCAGAACCTGGTATGCGCCAAATCAGGTAAAGCAATGCAATGTCATCCCACAAATCCTACATCCACTGCACAGGAATATAATTTAAATTAGTTTTGGAATCCATGAATATATTACTGGGGCTGGAAGAGCTGGGATGGCACTAAGAGGATTGCTGGTGATCTGCTAGTTATAATGTAGATCTTAATTTTTGTTGCAGCACAAAACCTTACACAGCTGGACACACCTGGAAAGCACAACCAGCTTTTGGTGAATGTGTGCTGCTTAGGTTTTCTCTCCACACAGGATATTTATCCTTTTTTTCTGGGGATCTTTATCCCTTCAGCTGATGTTATAAATTTTCATTCCATTTGCTTTACTGGTATTTCATTCAATCACAGCCCGTTGGCCCCAGAGGACATTCATTACACACCTGCAAGGGAGGCAGAGAAACGTCTGGGGGAGGAATGAAATGTTTCAGAGCTTGCTTTTGAAGTTGTCACTTCTGAGCATAACAAAGTTGCTGGCCATGGCAGAGTTTGACCAGTTGAAAAGTTATTACGTGAGTTTGTGGGAGATTTTCCCACTCATTGCATTTATTGTTTTTTCTTGACCTGCTTCCCACAAGATAAACGAGTCTAAAGGGCTGTATTTTAAAAGGAAGGAATAAAAGAAGGGGGAAAAGCAGCATTACCATCACTGACCTGCAAGGAATCTCGAGGCTCCTTCACATGATGGAAAGATAGGAAAAACAGGTTCAGAAACAGAAACTAAAAGGACCCAGAACAGTAGAAAGAAATAGAAAAAATAACTCTTTTTTTCTCCCCTGGCTGGAATAACCAATGAATCAGTTCAACATCTTCAAAAAGGATGACATTTTGGAAACTTTTTTGAGGTATTACTAGAAAGGTGCTGTTTTCCAAGAAAACTGACTTCTTTTTCTTTTTGATGTATGTGAAGTATACTGAGTACGATGCAGCCAAAATGCACTTGGTGGAGGAGAAAGATAAAGAAGGAAAGAGGCACCAAAGCTTGTGTTTTCTGCCAGACAAGGGGCAGCACACACAGAGTGAACAGCAGTAAAAGGGGATGGAGCCTCCTCAGCCTCCACCAGTCCCTCTGCAAAACTGCCCTCACTGACATTGGAAAAATATTAAGATCATAAAATAACCATCACAAAAAATCATGGGATCATGGAATGATTTTGAGTTGGAAGGGACCTTAAAGACAGTTTAGTTCCACATCCTGCCACGGGCAGGGACACCTTCCACTACCCCAGGTTACTCCAAGCTCCATCCAACCTGGCCTTGGACACTTCCAGGGATGGGGCAGCCACAGCTTCTCTGGGCAACCTGTGCCAGGACCTCGCCACCCTCACAGGGAAGAATTTCTTCACAATATCCCATCTAAACCCCCTCTCAGTTTGAATCCATCCTCCCTTGTCCTATCACTCCACGCCTTTGCAAAAAGTCTCTCTCCATTTTTTTGCAGGTCCCCTTCAGGCATTGGAAAGCTGCAATTAGGTCACCCCAAGGCTTCTCTCTCCAGGCTGAACAATCCCAATCCTCTCAGTCTTTCCTCACAGCAGAGCTGCTCTATCCCTCTGATCGTCTTGGTGGCTTCCTCTGGACTTGCTGCCACAGCTCCATGTCCTTCCTGTGCTGAGGACTGAACATTCTTGATCTTCTTTTTCTAATAATGATAATGATAATAATAATAAATAAATTAAACCAGCTGCTCTTCTCAAGATCTGCTTCACCCACTGGGAAAAGTTGCCTTTTCCAGAGTCTGTCTCTATTCCCCTCTCCCATCTTAATCCTAAATCTTTCTAACTGCGCCCCTGGGCTCCAGGCTGGAAGAGTCCTGCACTTTCCTCGTTCTGTAGGCAAGAAGCCAAAATCCACGTGCTCATAACCACCCAGCACAGAGCAGGGCCCAGCTGCCCAGCAATCCAGAGGATTAAGCTCCACTTTCAGATCAGGATTTCTCCTCCTGCTGGCAACCTCTTGATGTGTGCATTTCAGCCAGGTAATTACCTTGTCCCTGCTCAGAGCAGGCATAAAATACTCCATCACCAGCAGAGCCACACGTTCACTGGCTCTTCTCCACCTTTAAATCCCATTTTCAAACATTTCTTGTCTTTTACACAATCCCACAGACGCCTCACGTAGGTTTTTGATGCTCTTTGAAGGGCTGTGCACATCATGCCTATCAGAGCATTATCTTCTGCTTATCAGTCATGCTCTCTAGTCCCTCATTACTCCAGTTCTGGGCTGCTATAATTAGACTTTGTGTTTTTTCAGACCTTTGTAGCAGTGTTTTAGTTCATAAATTGAGGAGTTTGTTCATGCCAAAATGTTTTCTTTCCTTATCAATTTCTTTCTTTTTTATTTTTAATTTGCCCAGTGAACTAAAATATCAATTATTTGCAGAGCTCTAATTTAGAGAAGAAATTAAGGAATATGTTTGCAAGACTGCTAAACTATTTAATCTGCTTAACTAACACTGTGATAGATTCTCCATCCTTGCAACTATTAAATCAAGAACTTTTTAAACTTATAGTGGATTTTTCTTCTTTAGAAGTTGAGCTTTAGCATTAGCATGAGTATTAGGTTTGAAGCAGAAATTACGACAGAAAATCCGATTTCCTATTTGAGCAGGCAAGAGGTCAGAGCAGGTAACCACAGCACTCCCTTCCAAGCAAATCTCCTGAAATGCAGATTGCACCATTTATGATGATGTTATATCTTGATCAAGTGCTCCAGCACCACCTGTATATGACCAGTAGACCCCAAAACTCAACTCCAGCCCTCTCTGACACCAATCCTAAGGGCAGGAGAGGCAGAATTCAGCGTTTCTGCTGACGGGCAACAAGACACTGACATTGCCAAGGGCTGATCTCCACTGAGGGAATTTCTCTGGGCATCTTTTATTTGGCCTTTAAAGCTTTCTCCTAAACTGAGGGTCCTAATGAGCCCTAGTGCAGCAGCAATTCAGCTGCTGCAGGTGATTTTTCAGATCAGTCTTCCTTTTAATTCAAGGTATTGGGGCAAGCAGGGCTGCAAAATTAAAAGTTAGCAGCACTTGTGCAACATGGACTTCCCACGGCGGGTCTGGAGAGCTGTGGGGTCTTCAGAACTGCCACAGGCTCCTCTGAGACAAATTCAGAGTAGGATTGCAGGTTTAGATGGGATATTGGGAAGAAATTCTTCCCTGGGACTGTGAGGAGGCCCTGGCACAGGCTGCCCAGAGCAGCTGTGGCTGCCCCATCCCTGGAAGTGTCCAAGGCCAGGTTGGATGGGGCTTGGAGCAACCTGGGATAGTGGAAGGTGTCCCTGGCCATGGCAGGGGGTGGAACTGGCAAAGCTTTAAGGTTCCTTCCAACCCAAACCATTCCATAATTCTGTGTTAAACAACTTATCCAGTGGCTCTGCTGAGGATGGCTCTTGGAACAATCACACCCTGTGGTGGGATTTACAGTTTGTAGCTCATCCCTCTCCAGTCTGCAGCACAAATATGGACACTAAAAAGAGTAAGTTTAAAAGAATTCACCGTTTAAAATTATCCTTTTCCTTTTTTTAAGTGAGTGTGGGAAAAAACGCAACTAAGTTTTGATGAAAACAATATTTCTTTTTGTTGACTCTTTTCCTCTTCTTCACTGAAAATCAGATGGAACAGGGGGACCCAGAAGGGAAGATGTTTTATTTCATACAGTGTGGAGACTGAGGAGGCTTTGGCCCAGGCTGGTGCCTCAGCCACTGCTATCATGTGTTTAACAAATGTTACTCTCACATCTTTAAAAGGCAGAGAGAGTTGTCCTTTCATTTTAGCCCAAATGTAGCTCACATTTTCACCCTGACATCAGTCAAAGCTTGACCCAAATTTCATTGTAGGGCTCACAGCTCACTCTGGAGTTTCCATTTAGCAAGAGCTGAGTTTTAGGTCAGTGAAAAAACCCTTCAAATTTCTTGTCTCCTCCTTCACTGTAATTCCCCCTTGCCTTTGAAACGCTGGAATTCACTCATTGCTTGAGGCAAGAAACAGGAACAAATGGACCACAGTCTAATTGAGTCTAATAAATCCTGTGTTCCTCAAAAAAATATCACATTTTTAGTCCCCTGTTGTTTCTCTGAGACCACGCAGTGCTTTTGAGACTGGGAAGCATATTGGAAACTGTGAGTCCGAGATGTTCATGTGCACCACAGAAATGTCATGTTTGCTGAAACAAAACCTACAATTTTCACCTGCAAGCCTCAGTGACTGACCTGCAGTTCAATATCGATCGACCTTCAATTCAATATCGAGAGTGAAATTATTAGAAGGAATTCCAGCAAATCACACGACAACAACAGCAACAAAAAGACATTGTTTTCCCTGTGATTCAGATCTTTCCTTTTGTTGTGTTTTCTGTCTGAGGTGAAGAAGATTAAATGATATCCTCTCCAGGGGAGTGTTTTTAATTACGTGCTGCTTCCACAGCAGCTCTGCAACAGCGAGTTCCACAATGCCTTGGTGGGTTTATCCACATCAAACCTGCAGGAGCCCAAGGTTTGGAATCTGCGTTCACCTGCCTCGTTATCAGGAGGATTTATGGAAAGACAGTGACAGCACCACAACTCATTAATTAGCTAATTAGTCCAATGGGAAATTCGCCCTACAAGGCTTCTGGAGGGAAAACCAGCTCAGACAATATCTCCCACTACAACCCGGAGAGTTTTAGTAAGGAACAGGGCTTGACACTGGGTTGTGACCATCCAGGTCTTTCCCAAATCATTGCAAGGTCACTGTCATCAGGCAAGTGAATATTCACCACGTTTATGATTTCTGTTTGTCAGCAAGGTAATATGGCACATCTTTGGTGGGTGGCAACAGCGTTTTTACCTCTGTCAGAACAGACACAGACAAAAGGGATGGAGCGAAGGGAGCTGGCAGATCTGGGAAGATCCATCTGAGGAATTGTTACCCTGAGGGTGTTTCCAGCATCTTAATAGGACAAGAGGAAATGGCCTCAAGTTGCACCAGAGGAGGTTTAGATTGGATATTAGGAAAAATTTCTTCACTGAAAAGGTGATCAAGCATTGGAATAGGCTGCCTAAGGAAGGGGTGGAATCACCATCCCTGGAAGTGTTCAAAATCCTTGTAGATGTGGCACTTGGGGACGTGGCTTAGTGGTAGACTTGGCAGTGCTGGTTTCATGGTGTGATTCAATGACCCAATTGCCCAAAGCTTTTTCCAAGGTGTAATTATCCATAAGTGTTATGAACTGCTTTGTATCTCCTAAAAAAAAATGTCCAGGACTTTTCTTTTAGCACTGCCAAGGAAAATTCAGGGTTGCTGATGTTGTCAGAGGGCCTCACCTGAAGTACTTTGATCCATAATCACTCCCACCAGTGACTGTGGGTTGCATTTAATACTTTTTATCATCTCTGCTAAAAACTTACCCAGGAGGTTCTTCATCCTCCAGATGCCTCGAATTTGGAGTCCTCGTAAAATGAAATGACATTTTGATGCTTCAACAAAATCCAGTGAAATCCCAGCTATCCATGTTTAATATGGAACAGTAACAGACAGCTCAGGTGATAAGGACAGACCAGTTCTGGTTCACTCCACCTTTTACTGGACAGTCAGCACAGGATCAGTGACCTGTATCCCGCTCTTAGCAAAGCCACTGTATTTACAGGCGTGGAAGGTTTTATTTTGCCTCAGGGATGATGGCACAAGAGTTCCGACCTCCTGAAGGAGCAAATGAGGTTCTTAACCTGGTCCTTGGTGCTGAGAAATCCCAAATTCCTCAGCAGGACCAGCTTGGCTTGCCCAAGTCCATCAGTTTCTGTTCAGCTCCAGCCAAATCTCATCCAAAATCCAATTTTGCCTGCGGTGTTCCGCAGAAGTTGTTCACATTTATTCTTTTAAAATTCTGCTGCATGCATTAATAGCCCTTCCTCTTCCCTGTCACCGAGGGGAACTTCTGTGTTGGTTTTATCCAGTGGTGCCAAGAGAGATAATTTTCACGATCAGATTTTACAAAAAAACCAGGAAAAAGCCCCTCGCTCACCTGCACCACCCTACTTTGAACTTCAGGCTGAGTTTATTAGTATGTAGCTAATGATGAATTCATTGGAATCTGAGCTGCCAAAAATAGTGTGTTTATACACTCAGAAGGGAAATGATGAAGTTAATGAACCTGAAGTGAAGTTTTGATCCATCACAGTAATAACAGCAGCATCATTCCTTACATTTGTCAAACGTCTCCATTACTGCAGCATCTCACAGTCATTAGTGCTTGAGCTCAACTGCCTTAGGAAAAATAACCTCCATTTTATGTGTTAATGTTTAAGGGACAAGGAAGTTAAAGCACTTGTCAAAATCCACCTGGGGCATTTATGCTGTTTCTGGGAGCTAAATCCAGAAATCCCAATTCTCAGGATAGCAATTTAAGCATCTGACTGAACCCTGTTCTTCCAGTCATTACCATACAAAACCAAAAGAGACACAATCCGAAAATATCAAGATGCTGTTGGTATTGTTCTTTCTAAGACCTAGCTTGGATGTCAAGACCAGAGTGGAAATGCTTGTCCTTGGAAAAGTGTCCATGCTTTAGTATCCAAGAAATGCTGAGAGACAGGAATAAAGGTGTGCCTTGAATATTTTTCTACAACCTTTTAAAGGCTACAGCAGAGAAAACAGTGATGCTGTTTCAGAGAATATTTGGGGTCAGAAGGAACCTTAACAATTGTCTCATTCTGCTATCCCAGGCTGCCTCAAGCCCTGTCCAACCTGACCTTGGACACTTCCAGGGATGGGGCAGCCACAGCTTCTCTGGGCAACCTGTGCCAGGGCCTCACAGGGAGGAATTTCTTCCCAATATCCCATCTGGCCCTGCCCTCTGACAGTTTAAAGCCATTTCCCTTGTCCTGTCACTCCATGCCCTTGTTCCAAGTCCCTCTCCAGCTCTTCTGGAGCTTCTGTAGGAACAATAAGTGAAATAAATTTCTGAGTGATGACCATGGCCTTTCATGCACGTCCAAACTACCTCTTGTTTTTCAGGTTGTACAATTGAGCAGGTTTTCAGGCAGAACATCAAGATTAAGAATGTCCCTGTTTAAAGGCAGCCTTATTCCCTTACCAGGTTCTACCTGGCAGGAGTTTCCATCTCCAATCCGATGCTTTTAATTGCTGTGCAAATGGCAAGCCAGGATTTGACGGACAGAGTGAAGCACTATCCAGGCGGATAACCAGGGAGGACTTTTACCTGGAACTGAGCTCTCAAGTAAGACATCTCACTTCCCTCTCCTCCAGGATTTCCATTATGTCCCCTAGAAAAACTGAGGCCAGAAATGTGTTGGTAAATTGCTTCCTCTTTCCTCTTTACAGAGAGGAAAGGAAATTCTTCCACACTCTACAGCAAACTCACAGTGGTTGCAGAGACAGAGAGAAAATGCGACATAGAATTTCGGTGTTCATGAAGAGAATGCAATTATTTATTAATATACAGACAGGTTTATAAGAGTTACTTCGCTTGAAGTTTACTTTTAATAGAAAAGGTTATTGGGTCTCTGATCAACCACCCCTCAGGGTATTGGTCAGTCTAGAAGACACCTCTTTCTAAATATTTCCGTAGGCCATATCATGACAATTTTACAACAGCTTGCAGGTGTGAGATAAGAAATTTAGTTTACAAAAAGCCATTGGCTTTGTTTTTAAATAGTTTGCCTGGGAACATGAAAGCTCTCACGAAATGCTAGGAAAAGCAAGACTTAGGAAAAGCAGGATTTTTACAAAATGCTGGGAAAGCTGAGAAATTTCTCTGCTGAAAGCTTTTTAATATCCACAGCAAACAGCCCAAAAGTCCACCTGATGACCAGGTGACTTTTTGTATTTATAGGGGTGAAGGTGACCTATTTCTGCCCAATTTGCAATGGCAAATATCTGGCCATTTTTAGTTTCTCACTCAGAGAATGAGAATTATCACCTTCAGAACAAATCTGCAATAAAGCTTGACTTCATTCAGATGGATTGAAAGTAAGAAACAAAACGTCATCTTTTCATCAAGGTAGATAAATCATATTGTCCTTCACACTTCCAAACTGGTCAGAAAATACCAGGCATAACTTCTGACCAGTCCTGCCTCCACTAACTCATGATTGTCTGGAATAAAATAAAAATAATTTCCCTGAATTTGTGTTTTGGTGGTTTTTTTCTGAAATTTTAGTGATATCCTGGCAGAGTCATCAATTACCTGTTGGTCAAGACATTGACTGACACAGTTGCATTTGTCCAGCCTGGCCACCTCTTTCCTCCTGTGACATTCCCTGCTGTTCTCTCCCCATGTTCTCATGTCTTTTCCACTGGCCAGTTGCCACTGAATATCTTACAGCTTCATTTTGCTGTGGAGAAGACCGAATGTGAGCTGTGTTCTTGGAAACTTTTTAAAGGCAGGTTTTTAAAAATATCAGATCAGGAGAGTAGAGCAGATTCATTTTAATTCTGCATTTTCTCCTGCTCAGAAACGTTGGCAGCTGCTTGAACTCCACTCATGAGGGCTAGAACACTTCCTTATTCTCACTGCATTTTAATTCTCCCAAAATATATTTTAATACTGCTCAAATACCACATCAAGGAAGACGCTTCTCCCCGCTCTCCATCTGACAGGGTAAACTTAAAGGAGCAAGACCAAAGAGAAAGAGATCAATTTCCCCTTCAGCATAATTTGGAATAATAAATGAAAATGAGCAATGTTTGCAGTTTGACTTTCAACCTTTGGATGGAAGAGTGAGGGAGAGCAGAGTCTCTGCCATGGAGGTTTTAAATCCAGCTGTTCACATGAGTGACTGCTTCAAAAGGGCTTTGCCTGAAGCAGGAGTACAAAGCCACTTCCTATTTGGAAACTCGAGTGTGAGAGAGAGATCTGTACATGGAGATCATTAACTTCACTCACTGAGAGCAATTTCTGCTGCTTTGTAGCAGCAAAAAAAACCTCCAACCTGGTTGTCACTGTTGTAGCGGGGACGTAGAGAAATGACGACACTACCCAGATCCAGTCCGGGGAGACTCGAGCGAGAGAGCCCTGGTTATTGATTAAAGACCGCTTATATACCTTGGTTCACAAAGATGAAAGGAGGCCATTGGTTCTTTTACCAGCCACCCCTTAAAGGGATTGGTGGAAGCTATACAACTCCCATTTGAAAATATTTACTTCAGAATACCGAACAACTCTGAACAACAAACCCCATGTGCAAGAGAGCAAGTTAGTTTACAAAAACCGTAGCGTTGTTTTTAATAGTTTGCATAGGAAAAGCAGAGCTCTCACAAAACGCTACAGAAAGCTGGAAGATTTCTCTGCTGACAGCTTTTCAGCATTCACACCTGGTCACTCATTTCCCTTCCGTAGGGATGACCACTGAAGGAGGATCACTGAAATGTTGGAATGCACATTTTCTGTTATACTGGGGCCCCCAACACAGAAATTTGTTGACTTGTGGGAAGGAGTCCAGAGGAGACCACTAAGGTGATCAGAGGGATGGAGTTCCTCTGCTCTGTAGAGTTGGGAGAGTTGGGACTTTCCAGTCTGGAGAAGAGAAGGCTCTGGAGAGACCTTAGAGGCCCTTCCAGTGCCTAAAGGGGCTCCAAGAGAGCTGGAGAGGAACTTTGGACAGGGGCCTGGAGTGACAGGACGAAGAGGAAGTGTTTTAAGCTGAAGGAGGGAAGGTTTAGGTGGGATATTAGGAAGGAATTCTTCCTTGTGAGGGTGCTGAGGCCCTGGCACAGGTTGCCCAGAGAATCTGTGGCTGCTCCATCCCTGGAAGAGTCCAAGGCCAGGTTGGATGGGGCTTGGAGCAACCTGGGGTTGGAATGAGATGATCTTTCAGGTCCCTCCCAACCCAAACCATTCCAGGATTCCGTGATTCCATAAACATTCAAAACAGTGTTGTTTATACAGCACTGGCTGCTTGGTCTCAGGTTTAATCCAACGCCAGACTCAACAGTGCCAGGCACTGAGCAGGAATCTAAATGATGGCTTTTGTCTTCAGGACATTCCCAGTCCATTTAGAGGAGGATCTCACCGGAGAGCCAGAAGGAATAAAAGAAAAAGTGGGCATTGTGATGTGTGCTGGCGAGTCCAGTGGTCTGTTTTCAGACTTTTGCCACGGTAAATATCTATTATGCACTCACTAATTACTGTGTGCCTTCCCAATTCCCCTTTCTCCAAGAGAACTGAATGACATCAGAAAAGACGCAGGAAAAGGTGACAGGGATTATCAGGGAAGTGGAACAATCTCTTTGCAAAGAGTGAAAGTAAATAAATTAGGCTTCATCATTCCAGAAAATGAGACAGCTGGGAAGTGACAGAGGTCTGCAGGGTCCTGAGTGGCCTCAGGAAGGGAGTGACTGTTCATTCAGCATCTTCTTTTTAATGCAAAACAAGACAAAGAGAACAAGAGGCGCTGGGAGTTCTGACATGGAAATAGCAGGCGGCAGCCTCAAAACGAGCAAAATCATTCACGCAGCGAAAAAAAAAAAGGACAGGATTTCTCAGGTAGGACATAATAGTTGCTAAATATTCACACATCTTCAAAAATTGATGAGAAAAATTAATGGAAAAAATGTCAATCAGCTAAATACAGTGACACCTTTTCCAGCTCCAGAGGTATCTGTAGGGTAGAGTAGCACCACTCTTGTCTTTTCCTCTCATCCTGTCACTTGATACTTGGGAGAAGAGATGATACCCACCTTTTCCTCATCCTTTGTCACTGTGTTCCCCCCTCATCCAAGAAAAGATGGAGACTCCTTACTCCTCCTTTTGCTGTTGGTATATTTACAGGAACAGTGATTTTATGTGTCAAGTCACTGCCAGAAAAATGAAATTGGTGACTGGTGAGCAGAAAAAACGAAGCAAAGGTGTCATTTTGCACCACTGTGAGCATGGGCCAGTACAAAATGATCCCAAATCAGGTTTTCTCCTGAAATTCTGTCTGGAAACAGCTGGGAAAAGATTTGTGGCCCCCATGGTGACTCTTACCACAGCAATGCCTCGCAATTCACGAGGGAACAAACACATCAGAAAAAAAAGGGGAGAGAATCTTCCCAGACAAAAGTCTGCAAGCTGCTTTATGCCTAAAAAGATTTAGGCTTCATAAAAAGTAATAAATGTTTATCTCCCCATCTATCAGAGAAAAATAAAAAAAAATAAGAAAAATATTGTGTAAGTAAATGAAAGTCATAAAGAAGCAAAGGGGAGGATAAAAAACAAGCATGCATTTATGAAATAAAGGCATAACCCATAAACACAAGTGAAGCAAAGTATAAAACCTTTTCAATAAAAACCTTGAACATTACAAGGCATCACCCTCCTCTAATTATAAACACTTCTTGTGCCTTTTCAACCAATAATCATGATCTATGTATTAAACTTTTAGATTTTATTCTGCCTCACAGTGGCGGATTGTATAACGCTTTGAAAATGAGCATATAAGTAAGGTTTATTATTATTTAAAACCACAAAAGCGTGGATTGCAACATTTTAATTCCCTTTTTTTTTTATTTAATTAAACTGAACCAAGGCTGATAGCCTTTAGGAATTAATATATTTGTAAGGATGCACTCCAAAGACCTGCAAGATCTACTACTACCCTCAAATATTCCTAAATCACAACCTTTCCCTGCTAATGCATTTTGCTTCCCATTATCCCTGACTTATTAAAGAGCTGTTTGTGTCATTTGCAACCTCACTGAGTGTATTACAGATGGTTTATTTAACAGTTATAAGTCATTAATGTCAGCTTGCAGCTTCTCTTAAGGAAGATATTTATACTGGAAAAGTGGAGCCCAGGGTCTGAATGGCTGAGCAAGTTAAAGATCCTTGGATGCTGCTTAAATGTAGCGGTTGTAACCTCTCCATAATCTATGATTTTGGTCATTTTGACCTAAAATCAAGACTTCCTGTGATAATTCCGTGATTCTTCCCCATCTTTAATGTCTGGCTGAGGTGGATGAGGAGAGTGTTACGTGATACAGCAGATGTGTGGTGAGAGAGGAAGAGAGGGTGACAACTCATGGTTCTGCTGGTGTCTAGACAACATTTTCCATGGTTTTTTTCTAGCCCTTAAAAGAAGGAAACAGCTCCTGGAAACGCCTTGGTGAGTGACACAGCAGAAGGAGTCCAGGCTGCTTCTCTATCTGGATATCAGTAGATTAACACAAATGGATCCCCACCTGATTTACCTCTGGAAATGAAATCATCCCTCCGAGGTGCTGGCAGGTCGTGGTTTGTGGTGGCTGTGAGTGGACAATGCCAGAACTCTTCCGAGGGACTCTTTTAGCAGAAAATTTCCATTTGTCGGACTCTCAACTCGTTACAGGGCTCGGCTGATCCATTAAGGATTCTCTGCTCTAGCTCCCGACTCAAGGAACTCGCTCTGCAAAGTGTTCACACTTCCTAAAAGTCCCACATCTGAGTCACATCTGCCAGTGTGGTGATGGTCATGCAGGAATGTTCTTTTTTCCTCAAAATATCTGTGTGACACCAGCCTTTGCTCTTCTCTAATGCAGAGAAATCCACGAAGTATTGCCCCTGTGGGCAATGACCTCACCTGTAAAGAGCTGGAATTTCTTTCCTGCTGCTTGCTGGCTATCCCTTGGTTTGTAGTTTGAAGCGTGAGGAGTTATTTCCATTCTAAACAGCGAGATTTAATGAACTTCTCTTGCTTCCAGCCCTGTATTATCACGGAATCAGAGGATGCTTTAGTTTGGAAGTGACGTTAAAGATTGCCTAATTCCAACCTCCCCTGCCTTGGGCAGGGATGCCTTCCACCAGCAGGTGAAAAGACGCTGAAGGCTCTTTGTACCCTGCTGGAATACAATTTAAATGAACGCATTGTGAATTGCAGCAATGCAGTTAAATGCTCATCAAGTCCAAACACAAAATGCTCTTGATTCCTGCTGGGACCCCTGGACCCTGTTTCCCTTTCCAACTGCCCACTGGCAGATTTCTGCTGATTCTTTAAACCAGGCTTCCTTCCAAGACAGGAAGCTGTGGCAAGAGCTTTCCTCAGTAATAAGACCTGTAGGGACAGAGATTTTGATTATTTTTGTGTTGTTTAAACACAGGTTGTCCATAGTTGCAAACCATCAAAATAAGTGACAAGTGCGTTGGAGGCAGCAAAAAAGAAACCAGTTTCGTAGTCTTTGTCCAGGGTTTTTATGTTCTCCTTCTCTTGGGGACCACAAAGTTCTCTTCTGCCACTGGGAGGAAAGAGAAAGAAAAGCCATAAATCAGTGGTGTTGTGGTGTCTGCCAGGTACAGAACAAATGTGCAGAGAGGCAAAGAAAAGCAGATGCTCACAGCACCCGGAGGGCTGACTCTGCATTTCCCAACATCTCATGCTGAAAGATGTTTCTCTGCCGGGTTCTTGCTTCTCCTGCTGCCCACCTGAACCTCAGCCTGGGAGAGTCACATGAAGGGATCACCTGGGTCATGTCTCCAGTCCCCTGGGGCTCCATGTCTCACAAACCCAGTTATTTAAAGTGATAATAAAATAATAGAATTGTTTAGGTTGGAAAAGTCCTCTGAGATCATCAAGCGCAGCCATTACCCCAGCAGTGACAGATCCACCACTAAACCATGTCCCCAAGTGCCACATCCATGTGTCTTCTAAATCCCTCCAGGGATGGTGGCACAGCCTGTCCTTGGCCACCCTCTGGAGGAACAAATTTTTCCTAATATCCAATCTAAACTTCCCCTGACACAACCTGGGGCTGTTTCCTCTCATCCTGTTGTGTTTTGCCTTCCAAGCATTCAAGATTTTAGTTCTGTTGGGATCCCATTCCAGAATTTCTCTCCTCCTGATAGTGAGGAATCATCCTCCAATTTTCAGTCAAAATTTACTTCTGGCCTAAATAAATATTATCCTTCTGCCTGTATTGACTTTTCAATGAAGTGGCTCTTCTCCCTCTATGTCCAATTCTCCTGGTGCTCCTCTGTGTGACCGCCTCATTTTAGTGACCTAAGGCAGGTCAGATCTTTCTTTTTTCTTCTTCAAATGTTGAGGTTTGCATTCCCTGTGAGACCTGCAATCAAAATTTTCTTATCCTCACGTTTATATTATCTTTTTTTCTTGTTCTCAGGTAATGAGATGCACACATGACGTTTCTATTACGGATTCCCCAGGAACAGGACTGTGTGCCACAGCTCCAAGAACTATTTCCACTAAGGAAAGTACTCCTAATACATCCTCACCCTCAACAGGGCCTGGCAATTGGGATCCTAAATGCTTTAAACCGTTGTCACCATCATGGTTTGGCTGCAAAAGTACAATTGATAGGACTGGAAGAGGATCTTCCTGGAAATCACAATTAGAGGCAAGAAACTGATGTTTTTTCCTGGTCTTAAAATTAAGAGAGCTAAACACAGTTAAGAGGGAAAAAGGGTTTTACCTCAGTATTTATTCAAGGATCCTCAGGTGTGAGACCCCTCATCGAGGAACCCTCCCCCTGGATGGGCCTGTCTTTGTTTACAGAATTTGTTCTGGAGAGGCCCTCGGTGTCTGGGGTTTCCAGAATGTTTGGTCTCTTGGCTTAACGGGATATTGGGTCTGAGGGAAGTTATCAAACTTAAAGAATTATAACTGTGTAGGCTAAAAGCACTAAGAATACATAAAAGCTATATAAGAGAGTGTATAAAAGGGGTATAAAAGAAAAAACGAAAAATCATCATGGCATCAAAACCAGCATTCAGAAACTGGCCCGTCTCTAGTTTTTAATGATCTAATCAAAGACAAATTGCTCCTTGGCTGCTACATCTGAAAACAGTGATGAAAATGGACAAAGGTTTGAGAAATCAAAGAGGGACCAGACCCACAGCAGTGTTTTAATTTCTTCTGAAGTAAATTGGAGTGTGGCATCTAAATGACTTCATGGGTATAAACGATTAAATGGGTTTGGTCTGTACACTTTGAGAGGTTACTTTAAAAGACATTTGCTCCCATTTCTGAAAGCTCTTTTAAAGTTTTTTAAAGCTGAGAACTGCCACAAGAAATCCCAGAATGGGTAAAGTTTGAAGGGACCACAGTGGGGTCATCTGGTGCCACCTCCCTGCTCAGGCAGGGCCATCCCAGAGCACAGGCACAGGACTGTGTCCAGTTAGTTCTGGAATATCTCCAGTAAGGGAGAATTAAAAAAAAATCAAAATGTAATTTATCTGATGAAGGTGAGGGTAGGTGCTCAAAAGGTTTTGAGGAGGAAAAGTTATTTAAAAGAGGGCATCATTTTGATGGCAAAAATTAGCAGCAGTGTATGGGGCCCTTGAATCCCACTACAAAACCACTGATTTTGAGATTCCATAGAATATGGAGACAGGATTATTAAAAGTACTGCACTGCAATGAAGAAGTGCAGGAGATCTAATGGTGCTGGCTCAGTCTTTTCCATAGTTAATTAGCAATAATCAGTGCCACAGTTTTCAGTGGTGAGGTGCTCTCTGCTCTCTCCCTACTTAACATCCACAGACAGACAATTTCCTCCACACTTTATTGTTTTCCATATTTACCAAAAAAAAAAAAAAAAAAAAAAACAATCTCCATNAAAAAAAAAAAAGAATCAGTCTCCATCTGCAGCTTGTGAGGCTGCAAAAGGCAAACAATTCCCCACAGACTGAGAGCAATAATAGGTTGTTCTCCATGCAAATTGGGCAAAGCAAATGCTGGGTAATTGGCTAAAAATGAGACTCTGATGATCTCTGTTCCAAACTGTCATTTAAAACAAACAAATGTATTTGAATATGAGGAATTCTGCCAGGGTACAGCTGGAGGAATCTTAATAGCTGGGGCGTTGATTTAGGCTAGACTGCACCATGTGAGGTGGCTGGAGATTTGGGGATCAAAGAGAATTTGTTCCATAATTGTAGGGAAATTGGGGAATATCCCCTGGGAAGCAGAAAGCTCCTGTGCTTGTAGATACCTTCAGGAATGGTTATCCTGGGGCAGGCTAACAGACTACCTGGTGATATATCCTGCCTCTGATGGCAGAGCAAACACTTAAGGAAGTTAGTGTTGTATTTTCGTCAATATTCCCTCTTGGAGGCTGACTTCAGACTTTCTTTGCTGTTGAGAGACTTCGGGGAAGTGGCTTTAAGTAAAAAGAGGATAAATTTAGATTGGATATATCACAGAATCACAGAATGACTAGGTTGGAAGAGACCTCCACGATCATAGAGTCCAGCCCATGCCCCATATGTATCAGAAGAAACCTGTGCCACCTTCTGACCTGGAGAACCATCAGGGGAAAGGCTGGTAGAGACAGAGGCTGAATGTGTTACATGGAATCATGGAATGATTTTGGTTGGAAGGGATCTTAGAGATCCAGTTCCATCCCCTGACACAGGCAGGGACACCTTCCACTATCCCAGGTTGCTCCAAGCCCCATCCAACCTGGCCTTGGGCACTTCCAGGGGTGAGGCATCCACAGCTTCTCTGGGCAGTCTATCCCAGGGCCTCACTATCCTCACAGAGAAGAATTTATTCCTGATATCTAATCACAATAACAATTAATAATCTAAATAATTCATAATCCAGCACTCACTGTGCATTGCAAGTCAAACCTTCCCAGTTTCTCCTAATGAAGGCAGGCCCCAAAAGAGAGATACTGGGGGAGCAAAGACGAGTGATGAGCAACTGAGCATCAGATGTGAACGAGGGCCCCTCAGGAATGCACATCCTGACCATCTCCAGGGACATGGTGCTGTAAACACAGCAGGACATTTATCATGCCGTGGGTAAAGCAGGCTGACCCCAATCTTAATTGGATCTAGGCTGACAAACCCTCTGGCAGCTCCTGGGAAACAATAGTGGGATAACCAGGGAACGTGCACGGAATGCGCTGCTGTGTTATCAGCGGGCAGCTGCCAGGCTGTGATCCGTAAATCCATAAATCCTCATCGCAGGAGGAGGAGTCAGCTCAGGTTTAGAACACCTGGCTGGGGGCAGGGACTGGGCAAGTGGCAATCACAGATGTGGAGTGCTGAAGAGAGGCTGGGGCAGGTGATGGAATACAAAAGGTACCTTTTCCAAAGGTCTCTCACCTTGTTCTCATTCTTGTACAGAACAGCCTGGAAAGGTCGTTCCAGCGGAATGAAAGCTTTCAGTTAAACACAGAATCACGGAATCATGGAATCACAGAATCCTTGAGGTTGGAAAGGACCTCTAAAATCATCAAGTCCAGCTGTCAGACCACCACACCACATTCACCACTAAAACTTGTCCTCAAGTGCCACATCCACACTTCCACAGATGGTGACTCCACCACTTCCCTGGACAGCCTGTTCCTATGCTTGACAACCCTTTCCATGCAGAAATATTTCCTAGTATCCAATCTAAACTTCCCCTGGTGCAACTTGAGGCCAATTCCTCTTGTCCTGTCATTTGTTATGGAATCACAGGATATTTAGGGTTGGAAAGGACCTCTGGAGATCAACCAGTCCAACCCTCTTGCCAAGGCAGGGTCACCTGGAGCAGGTGGCACAGGAACACATCCAGGTGGGTTTGGAATGTCTCCAGACAGGGAGAATCCATGACCTCCCTGGGCAGATGTTCCAGTGCTCTGGCACCCTCAGTGGAAAGATGTTCTTCCTCATGTTGGGGTGGAACATGTGTTTTAGTTTATGGCCATTGATCCTTGTCCTGTCTCAGGGCTCTGCTGACAAGAGTTTGGCACCACCCTCTTGGCATATTCTTTACCTGGAAGAAGAGAGCATTTTATATATATATATATAATATTAAATTATTATTATATTATATATTATATATATACTTCCTTTCCTGCAAGAAACCAGGCTCCAAATATTAAAACTCTGTATGATCTTATCCAGCACACAAAGTACTGTGGGTTCACATCGGCACAATCGGCTGAAATATCCAAGGAAACTTTGTTGGTAGGGAAGTGCAAAAGCAAGGGATTCCTTTTAGGCCTGAGACTAGAAAATAAAAATTGTTTTGAATTGTGAGGAACAAAGGGTCCACTTTCTTAATCCCTGTGGTGAAGAATATCTCAGCCAGCAGCTCATGGAGATGCCCTGGACAGAAGCATGGAGATGACAAGAAATGCAGGCTTATATAGGAGACAATTTGATTTTCTGTCCTGCTAAGAGAGAGCGTTTTTAATTCTCATTCTTCCCATACCTGTCTGTCATTTTACCCTTTTCAACCCATTCTCCCAGTGCTGGTTCCTGACAGTTCTGACCTTTAGCAGCAACTCAAGCACACGAGGGTGGGCCTGATAACATGAAAAGATAGAATCAGAGTTGGATTTAAATGTAAGGATTGATCTTTAAAATACAGCCTTGTTTTGTTTTTTCACTAATCGTATCTAATAAAATAAAATAAAAAAGATAACATGGACTAAATAAATATTTGAACAAGCAGCTAAATAAAATGAAGTGTGTTTGTATGTGTATATGTGAGTATAGGCAAAGTTTCAAAAAATAAATAACGACCATTACAAAGATAAATATTTAGGTAAAATAATGCAGACTACACCACTGTAAATCAGAAATGTGTCAGAAAAACACCTCACTCTGACCCCTACCCCAGATCAACTCTGGAGTTTTGAGCCTGGCCAAGTGATACAAGGATTATAACAGCAGATTTCTGGTCTTAACTTTCAGAAATGGTATTTGCAGTTTTTATTCCTCTTTCCCCCCCCCCACTAATTCTGACATCTCTGCTCCTCAATAAAGCTCCAGAATTCAGGCTGTAGCAGAATCTGCACTTTCACCTGTCCATCCAACCTGCAAAAATAAAAAAACCCTTAATTGTGTTTCATATGATCACACCAGGTGTAAGTAATCAGATAAATGGGCTACTCATGCTGACCTCTCCCTTTGTCCCCATTTAGCTGTGAATAATACCTGTGGATCCCTCAGGATTTTATCCTTTAAAGACACAAGGAGTAATAAAACTTTATGTCCGGAGAGAATATTCTGTCTCAGCCTTTTGGCTGTTGGAAGGTCTCCAGCGCAAGGGAAGTGTGTCAGTTTTTGGGGTTCCTTAAAAAATGACATCTCTGTGATAACAGAACAACCTCAGCACCATGGGGAGGTGAAGGGCAGCAGCATTATCCATATGGAAAGAGCTACAATTAGGGTAGACTTAAAGATTTGGGAGCAATTCCTTGCTAAGGCTGAATATTAAATCTTCACAGAAGCTTCACAGAAGCAGCAGGAGTTTTACAGTGAAGATGCAAATTAAAGCTTTGAGTCTCCTCCAAAATCCAGACCTGTCTATCAACCCAAACCACAATCCTTCAAAGGGTTCCTATTAGGATCATGAAATTGGAGCTATTGGATGTACAGAACAGGATCCATTTCAGGACTCAAGATCTTCATGCAGCAGGAACCTCAAGATCAACAAATGTTTTACAGGCTGTTCCATCAGCAGCTATTGCTGATTTAGCCTCATCTACAACCTGGCCCAAAAGAGTGTGGTCATGGCTTGCAACAGGCTTAGGCCAGGTTTAAATTCAGGTCTCATCATGAAGAAATAATCTGATACTTCTCGTTACCGGTGGCAAGAGAAGGAGTTAATGCAATGCAGAAATTCCCCATTGCCCATTTAAAGCTGTTGACCACAGCAAGCCAGGAAGCTGAAATGACATTTCTGAAGGTCTCAGACATTTTCTTGACCTGGGAACTCTCTAAAACATATCTTATAACCAAATTTACCTTGTCTATCTAAGGGAATAATGAAGATGTTGGACAAACTTCTCTGGCTGCAGCCTGAGGCCTTCTGGAGAGCCTGATGGAAAGATTTGTGAGGAAATGTGGCCATGGAGAACCGCTTGTTTTCCAGGCGAACAGACACCAGGAAAAACATTGGCATGGAGCTGTTTGTTATGCCTGGTGAAAGTGATAAATCAGACAAGAGACCAAGGAATGACACGGGAATTGTGTCACTTCTCATGCTAAGAAAATGAGCCCAACCCGACCTCTCGGTGTGTTCAAATCACAGCATTCCCAAGCAGAGCCCAGAATTAACTGTTCCCTTGCAGATCTTCGGTTCAGCAACCACATCGTCCCTCCATCACCTCATTTTAAAGATCTTTTCTCTTCTACAGCTGAGGGTCAAAAGTTGAGGGAAATTAAGTTGCCAGAATATCGTTGTTTTAATTATGGGAGAAGCTGCAGCACTGAAACTCCAGACGGAGCTGCTGGACGCCATGGCTGAGTCACATCTCACAGGGCTTGGGCTCATCTCCTTTGTTTCCCTGTCTAAAAGGGTGTGGATATTAAAAAGCTTTCAGCAGAGAAATTTCTCAGCTTTCCCAGCATTTTGTAAAAATCCTGCTTTTCCTAAGTCCTGCTTTTCCTAGCATTTCGTGAGAGCTTTCATGTTCCCAGGCAAACTATTTAAAAACAAAGCCAATGGCTTTTTGTAAACTAAATTTCTTATCTCACACCTGCAAGCTGTTGTAAAATTGTCATGATATGGCCTATGGAAATATTTAGAAAGAGGTGTCTTCTAGACTGACCAATACCCTGAGGGGTGGTTGATCAGAGATCCAATAACCTTTTCTATTCAGGTAAACTTGAAACTAATTAACTCATATAAACCTGTCTGTATATTAATAAATAATTGCATTTTCTTCCTGAACACTGAAAATCTATGTCGCGTTTTCTCTCTGTCCCTGCAACCACTGTGACAAAAGGGCGGAGAGGGTGCCCTGTTCCAGGACAGGTTGGACAGGGCCCTGAGCAAGTTGGTGTTGGAAATAGGAAATAGATGCTCTTTAAGGTCCTTTCCAACCCAACCCAACCACTGTAGGATCCTATGGAATGAAAGAGGCGTGAGGAGAACACCTGTCCTGGATGTTGCAGTTACAAACCAAACCTGTCCTCCAAACTGCATCAAAAATTTCCATTATAAACATCAAAGACAATGCTACAGGCACAAAACCTGGAACTCTTTACTTGAGGAGTTCCTGAGCTCATTAAACTCATTGTTGAAGCCCAAATTTGTGAATAACTGAGCAGATCCAGGAGCAGAGGATTCAGGACCACGAATCACAGAATCATGGAATCACAGAATGGTTTGAGTTGGAAGGAGCCTTAAAGACCATCCACCCCTCTGCCATGGGCAGGGACACCTTCCACTATCCCAGGTTGCTCCAAGCCCCATCCAACCTGGCCTTGGACACTTCCAGGGATGGGGCAGCCACAGCTTCTCTGGGCAACCTGTGCCAGGGCCTCAGCACCCTCCCAGGGAAGAATTTCTTCCCAATATCCCATCTAAACCGGGTCTTCAGCTTAACGCCATCCCCCCTTGTCCTGTCACTCCATATCCTTGTACAAAGTCACTCTCCCTCTCTCTTGGAGCCCCTTTAAGCACTGGAAGGGGTTCTAAGGTTTTCATGGAGCTTTTTCTGAGAGAAAAATCAGCTATTTAAGGTGTCTCCTCACATTTTGAAGCCTTTTCGGAGGCAGAAAAAAATATCTGAAGATGCAGAGCATCCTCTCCTAGGATGGATAGGCAGAAAATAATTTTCTTCATGGACAGCAGCTCACTGAACCAGGCTGTGAACTGAGCATGTGTGAGGTGTGAACGGTGAGACCTGGAGTAGCCACATCCCAAGACCCCAGTGTTGTTTCATGCTGCAGAGCTGGAGGGATAATGGGAATTACCCTTACCTTTTAATGGGATTTAACACATTAACAAATCTCTCCTGTCTTAAGTTCCATGTAAAAGCTAAGAGGGCACCAAAGACTGTGTGAGAATTGGGGTGGGTGTCAGATGCAGCCTGTAGGGATGAACTTAATTTAGAGGCCAACTGAATCCAAAATTTCCTCTGCTTTTTGAGCTGCTCATTCTGACGCTCCAGGTCCTGCAGGTAAAAAGGCCCCTGAAATCTCTCCCTTCTCACCTTGTTTCAGCAGCCAGCAAAATAATGTTGGGACATGGGAACAGCGATCCATAAATAGCAGGAATTAGAGCCAAGAACGGTGGCAGCAATGCCACCGACTCTAATTCACCGTTCCCAGAGGATTATTCCAACAACTTCTTCTATGACCCGGCTTCTCTTTGTGCAAATGACTCAGCCCAAGAGGATGTTTTAAATGACATTTATTATTTACATTTTCATAATGCCTTTGGAGATTACTTTCCCGTTCCCTCGTGCCCCCAAATCTTTCTTTTCATTCCTGCTCTGGCTTCCTCACTGTGCTGTATCATCACGACTGCGAGAGGCAGAGCTGAGGAGTAAACAGTGTTTTGAGCACTGCAGGAGGAAAATAAATGCAATGCAACAGCTCATCTGCTGAAATTTTAGCTGTAACTGAGTGCACTAAAGCCTGCTCATTGTTTGTCAGGGAAGCAGTTTGTATTTCCATGTAGAATTTCTTCCCAAAGGGCTTTGTAGTAAAGATGATTTAGCAGGCAGAGCTCTTCCCTTGTTCAGTCACGATGAAATCACACTTTCCTGTGTTTTCATGGGAATGTAAGACCAAGTGTGCAGCCACCGTTTTGGTTTTTTTTTTTTTTGTTTTGCAGCTCCCAGTTCCTGTTGCTTTCCCACAGTTTTTGTGTTCATTTCAGCCTGGAAGTGGCTCCTGTGAGGGGTAAGAGCACACGGATGAGGAGGAGCAAAGTTGTTTAAGAGTAACTCCCAGTTACAACAGAATGCAGAATGGTTTTTTCCATGCTGTGAAGCATGTTAATAGCCTGGCTCCAAATCCTCCTGTCCTTTCCAGGGATTTCTATTCATTTCACTGCTCTTCAGTGAGAAAAAAAGAAATCCTTCTCTTTGCTTGGGAAGTGGAGAAGACACTTCAAGCAAAGCCTGAATTCTTTGCTTGATCCAAAGAAGAGATTTTGGCCAAGGCAAATGTTCCCTTGGGTCATTCTGGGGAACCAAATGGACCTTTCTTCCTTTCTTTTCTTATTTACTGTCACATGGTGATGCCCTTTGCACCTACAGACCTCACTTGGGCATCCAGAGATGTGCGGGCTCTGACATCTTCCTTATGAATCTTCCTTAACATTTCTGAAGAGCAACTGAGATAACTCATAAGAGCAAAGGTGATCTCACTGTCAGTGATGGATGAGGTAACTCCACATATCGCATATTTTAATAGGAAGTCAGCCTGAAATTGCTTGTTCAAGCACGTTCCTCATCCATAAAGAGTGGGGGATGTTATTTATAAAATAGTCAATTTTCCCTGTATTGATGTCTGAGCTGATCCATTGATCCACAGTGAGAATCACGGGATGGTTTGGGTTGGAAGGGACCTTAAAGATCATCGAGTTCCATTCCCTGACATGGGCAGGGACACCTTCCACTATCCCAGGTTGCTCCAAGCCCCGTCCAAACTGGCCTTGGGCACTTCCAGGGGTGAGGCATCCACAACCACTCTCATTTTCAGGAATGCTGTGTGTCTGGGTGTGATATGTAAAGACTACTCATTTTTAATGATAATTTAATGCAAATCTGCATCACTTTTTAACCAAAATGCTGATCAACTCTTCTACTTTGTTCTTTCTGCCCTTCCCTTAGCGGCAGATGTGAAGAGTCAGGGACAGGTTGTCACGTTAGGACAATAAGAGAGAAAAGTTTTCATTTCCAGCTGCAAAAGAAAGGGGGAAAGAAGGAGGTGAAGAACTTAAGGCAGATAGGTCTGGTATTTCATCTCAAACCATTCCAGCGCTGAGGACAGATTCCAGCAGGGAAAGCCTGACCCCTTGGCATCAGCAGGGATTATGCTGCTAATTTTCCCCTGAGTTTGCACAGACAATTTCAGATTGTGATCAGAAAACATCCTTCTTCCCACACAAATTGATAGGATGAGGGGAAAAGGCTCAAGCTGCACCAGGGGAGGGTCACATTTGATATTATGAAAAATTTCTTCACTGGAAGAGTGGTTTAACATCAGAACAGGCTGCCCAGGGAAAGGGTAGAGTCACCATCCCTGGAAGTGTTCAAAAGCGAGTTGGATGAGGCACTTTGTGATATGGTTTAGTGGGCATGGGGCTATTGGGTTAAAGGATGGACTTGATGATCTTGGAGGTCTTTTCCAGCCTTAATGATTTGATGATTTCAAATGATTGCTTTCTTTTCACGTTTCCAAACCTGTGCTCACCTGTTAATCTCTGCTCCCTGGTCAGCTCAGGGCAGGGCTGGACAGAGGTACAGGAGGTGCCCTCTGATCTCTTGGGTTTGTAGGTGGTGAATTGCCAGTGATCTTTGCTCACAGAGTGGGGCAGGAACCTCGGGATGAAAGCTCAGTGCTCTGAGAAAAGGACTGTCAATGCATTTTCCCCGCTTGCTAACGAATGAATGGACACTGCAGCATGCAAGATATTCCAAATTCAGGCTTCTGCTGCTCTGGGCATGTTCAACATCTTCCCCTAAGGAACAGTTAACTGCTGGAGGGAACAAATCCTTTCTGGAGAGACCTGAAGGGTGAGAGGTGTCTCTTTGCTGTTGAGATGGGTTTTATTGTCAGTGAGAAGGGACTGTGTCAGCAGGGACACAGCTGGGAGGCAGCGTGTGAGTGTGGCTGCTACCCCACAGCAGGAAAAATTGTCTGTGGCTTCTCTGATGCTTTCTTAAAAAGAATGATTTTGTTGCTGTTTGGAAGGAAACCAAAAAACTGCCAGATCCAAAGGAAATGTTTCAAGTCACTCAGTGCTCTGAACTGGGGAAATGTTTCAATGGAGCTTTTTTTTCTTCTTGTAAAATGAAGAAAATTTAGAAATGAGAGTCTGCTTCAAATGCTAAATATCTGCATTTCATACAGGGGAAAATGAGGAAATTATTATCCTGCCATTTCAGTTCCCCCCTGCACTGAAACCTCAAATGCTCTTGTCTTGGGGTGACTTTATGATTTTGTATCCCATATCGCCCAAATATGAATTCTGTGCTTTTAAAACAACTGGATGCAAGAGAAAAGCCAGATGAACTTTTTTCAAAGCAGTTCTGTGCTTCAAAGACGCTGCTATCTAAGTTGTGAAGGGAGCGAAGGGA
Organism: Oriolus oriolus; assembly: GCA_013400235.1. Classification (NCBI taxonomy): domain Eukaryota; kingdom Metazoa; phylum Chordata; class Aves; order Passeriformes; family Corvidae; genus Oriolus; species Oriolus oriolus. The sequence goes on along the minus strand of VXBT01013113.1, from coordinate 960,476 downwards.
GGAAGCACCCAGCTTGGGAGTTTTTTTTTTTTTCTTCCTTTCAGCGCAGTTTTCTTTCTTTCTGCTTCGGAGGGAGAGACAGAGAGTTGAATTTCTTTTTTTTTCCTGGGACTTTAGTTTCTTCTTTTTCTCCTCTTCTGGACGTGTTCAGGACATCACAGCCTCACCGGGGGACTTTGTCCGGTCTGGACGTGGAGGGGGGCCCCCACGCCGACCCAGCTCCGAAGAGGAGGGGAACCACACCCACATAAGGACTTTAGGAAAATCTTCCAGGTTTTTTTCTCTTCATAACGAGAGATTTTATTCTGTGGCATTGTTATTCTTGTTTTTTTTTCCTGTGTGTTTGTTAAATAAATAGGTTTTTTTTTTTCCTTCACTTTCCTCCGGGAGTATTTCTTTCCCGAACCTGGTGGGGGAGGGGCAGCTGTAATTGCCTACTATCAGGGGATATTTCCCTCTAAATTTGGACAAAACCAGAACACTCTTCAGGCTCTTTGTTCATTTATAAACACCAGGAAACTGTCACCAGGTTAAGAAGGAAACTTTTGAAGAAAATACGAGGATATTTGAAAACCCAGTAGCTCAGAACCCATTCTCATCTACCCCTGGACTGTTCTCACTCACCAATATCACTGAGGCATCAGCAGCCCAACACAGGAGATTCAGTAAATGTTATTTGGAAGCTGCCCAGGCTGGCATGGGATGGAAACACAAATTCTCTGGGAATCAGTGCTGACTACTGCAAAGTACCAACATCATCGTGATCCTGCAGCCTCGTGTGAAGGCACTGATAGAAAGGCAATAATAGCACTTGGAAAATGATAAGTGGCACATTAAACTCTGCTCCAGTTGCTCAGCTCCCAGCGATAACAAGCGTTCAGCAACAAATATTAGTTATAAAGATGCAGCACAACGTGTGCCAGGAAATTACAGGCAGGAAAAATCAATCACCTCGAAGGATGTGGATGCAGCTCGAAAAGTCAGAACTTCTGGGTTTGCGCCTGAAATATCCTGGCAGAAGATAAAGGTCTTATCACTTTGCTAAAATGAAAAGTGCAACTTTTTAGGAATGTATTTCTGAACCCACGAAAGAAATGCCAGCATTCATTTTTGAATGAAGGATTTCAGTATTCCCTCTTCTGAAAACTTAGGGAAGATGGAGATACCGTGTGCTGAAGGAGACGGAATAATTCCCTGATTTGCCAATTCAGAGTCTCGCCCTGTTGGTGATGTTTGTAGAGCTTATACTTAACACAAGATGAATAAAAGAAAATTTTCCATCTCTCCTGGACTCTGCTGAATGGCTCAATAACCTCCCTGCAAATTTATAATTTGCTGTTGCTTTTCAAACTGCCAAACACAAAGTGGGCGGGAGGGAGACTCGGAGGGGTTGTTAGTGAGGGGAATGGGTATTGGGGAAGGTGATTGAAGAATCCCATTGTGCTGGAGTTTTCCTGACATTTCCTTCGCAGGGAATGCAGGCTGAGATCAGCATTTCCCCTCTTCTTGAAGCGTCTTATCTTCCCGGCCATGTGTTCCCAGGCTGTGTTAATGAGTGTGATATATAATACATTTCACACCGAGCCTGATTTACAAAGGATGGGGTGAAAAACCTGCCATTCCGATGGGATGGGAATCTTAATGGAGCAGAATTTTCTGCAAATGCTACAGAGTTGTAAATAATGGAGGAAGGATAAGAATAGACAAGTCAAGTCAATACCTGAGATGCATCTTAATTGCTTGGCTCAGTACAAACAAGTAGCAGCACATGTTGCTTTCGGTGAGCTCAGCTGGGCAGATTTTCGCAGGTTTAGCTCAATTTGTGTGGCCTGTATTTGTTATAAATCACAAAATCACTGAATAATAGAATGGTTTGGGTTGGAAGGATATTAAAAATAATCTCATTCCACCCCCCTGCTGTAGGCAGTGACACCTTCCACTAGACCAGGTTGCTCCAAGCCCCATCCAACTCGGCCTTGAACTCTTCCAGCGAAAGAAATGCATTTGTAAGGTCTTGCACTTGGAAGAACATAATCCAGGAGTGCAGCACAGGCTGGGATCAACCCATCTGGGGATCAGCTCCGTGGGAAGGGACCTGGGGATCCTGGTGGGCACTGAGCTCAATGTGAATGAGCAGAGTCCTGCCACGACCTAAAAAAGCCAAGAGGATGCTGAGTGGCATCAGCAAAGGCATCACCAGCAGAGGTGATGGTCATTGTCCCACTCAACTCAGAGCCTGCAGGGCCACACCTGGAATATCGTGTCTGTTTTGGTCCCCGCCATACAAAAAAGTCGTGGACAGACTGGAGGGGTTCCACAAAAAGTGATCAAAGGTCTGGGAAACCTGACATGAGGGAAGACTGAGACAAACAAACTGTAATTGTTCATCAGTGAGAAGGCTCATGGGAGACCTTGTCATCACATTCCAGTATTTATAGAGTGGGTGAAAGGAAGATGGAGACTCCCTCTTTTTCGAGCAGTCACATGGAAAAGAGGAAGGATATTGGGTACAAGTTACTCCAAGGGAGATTCTGACTGGACGCAAGAGGAAAGTTGTTCACCATGAGGAAAAATGAGGCATGGAATGATCTCCCCAGGGAAGTGGTGAATTCCCCACCACTGGATAATTTTAGGATTCAGCTGGACAAGGTGCTGGACCATTCTGTCTAGATCATGCTTTGGCCAAAAAAGGTTGGACCATCTGATCCTTGAGACTCCTTCTGACCTGGCATTCCGTGACTCCATGATTGAAAAATACACTTCCCTAAGCAGATCAAAGAAAAACTGTTGGATTTAGTTCAGAGGTATCCATGAAGATGCTCCAAGGGCTGGAGCTCCTCTGCTGTAGAGCCAGGCTGGGAGAGTTGAGAATGTCCAGCCTGGAGAAGAGAAGGCCCCAGGGAGACCTTAGAGCCCCTTCCAGTGCCAAAAGGGCTCCAAAAGTTCTGGAAGGGGAGCTTTGACTTAATCACAAGGGCATGTAACGATAGGATGAGGGGAAATGACTTTAAACTGCCAGCAGGATAGGTTGGATATTGGGAAGAAATTCTTCCCTGGGAGGGTGCTGAGGCCCTGGCACAGGTTTCCCAGAGAAGCTGTGGCTGCCCCATCCCTGGAAGTGTTCCAGGCCAGGTTGGATGGGGCTTGGAGCAACCTGGGATAGTGGAAGGTGTCCCTGCCCATGGCAGGGGGAGAGGAAGTGGATGATCTTTAAGGTCCCTTCCATCCCAAACCATTCTGTGATTCTCTGGTTTAGTGAAATAGAGATGAAAACAAGTGGTGGCCATTAAAATCTGAAATGCTCCTTCTTGCCATGCTCCATGAACTGCTGCTGTGACACAGCACTGTTCAGACACTGAGTCAAAGCAAGACTTTATTTTTCTGCGAGTTACCCTTGGAAGCCCAGAGGCCAGGTTTTCCATGGACATTTGCCTCAGCTCTTTATGTCAGACTCCTTTCTGCTGCACAGAGGGCACTTCTTTCAAGGTTGTTGCAATGCAAGATTCCTAAATATAGATCCTAAACGGATATGCCTTGATCCTGATGTTTACTAAACATCCACTGTCTCCCAGTGGTCGGTTTTCTAGGAAGCAGAAACTTGGAATTATACACAGTGGGTGTCTGAATTCACAAAAGAAAAAGAGGTGGGTGGGTTTCAGCTTGTTTGGTACAAAACTGAAAGCCAAGTTGGTTCAGTTTTGGGATTTATTTTCACGTTTTCTTCACTTGTAATTGAATGTTTTGCTTCACTTTCACTTTTTTAAAAAAGTATTTTAGAAAAGCCTTTTCCAGCTAGAGGCTGGAAACAAAAAATCCCTATATTTCTTCTAGAGAGGGGAAGTTAAAGCGTTTTCCTGTGGTAACCTGTTTTTGGTTCCTAGTAGATCCTTGTGTTAAGCTATAAGCCCCTTGTCTCCATCCTACCTGATGTAATTCTTTTGAATTTCCTTGTATGGTCCTGTTTTAGAGGCTTCTAAGTTGTTCAGTACCTTATTGGTCTTCTGTACCCTCACCCCTCCCTGTACCTTTCCCATTGGTCTGTTCATATTATGCCTCGGACCCCTGCTACCCTCCCTATAAAAGTCTCATGCCTCCATTTTGTGAGGTCTTTCGGCCTCTGGAGTTCGTCCCCTCAATAAACCTTTGAACCCCAAGCTGAAGTCCCCTCTCGCTCCTTTATCTCCTCGGTGCCGTCCAGCTGTGAGCTGCCTCTGACCGCCTCCCCAGAGCAGGCAGAGGGCATCCGGTGCCCGAAGTCAGAGCCTGCTAGCCGGGGCAGAGAAAAGGCACCACAACATTTTCCTTCCACAGGATTTATTGGATCTTTTCGAAATGTTTCAATGTCAAATTTATACCACAAAGGGCATAACTTGATGTCTTTACTAACTGAAGGGAATGACCCAATTCAACTCAGTTGAAATCATTTAAAGGATAATTTTGATGCCTTTGGAAGTCAGAAGTCCTTGTTCTTCTTTCTTCTTCCTTCCTCTTCTTCTTCTTCCTTCCTCTTCTTCTTCCTTCCTCTTCTTCCTCTTCTTCCTCTTCTTCTTCTTCTTCTTCTTCTTCTTCTTCTTCTTCTTCTTCTTCTTCTTCTTCTTCTTCTTCTTCTTCTTCTTCTTCTTCTTTGTCTTCATCTTCGTCTTCTTTTTTTAGTTCAGTAAATAAATAGGGAAAAAAACACAGAAAAAAAATCCCCAAACCAAAAAAAACCCCAAACCAAGCAATCCCATATATATATTTATATATATCCTGGAAGAGTTTGTTGATGTGTTGAAAGTTCAGACCTTGCCTGGTCATCTTTTATTGGCCAAAAAAAGCCTCAATAAAAATAACCCAAACTCCGCAGACCGTCCTCAAAACATTTTTAGGCCCACTAACACTGGTTATTTGTAAATCTTACGGATCCCTTACATAGAACCAAATTAAGTTTTAGCTTAACGAGGCAGAAGATTTGATGAAAAAGGAAAAAAACTCCTTGGAGTTTCTCCTTAGGTGTATGAACTTTCTTCCTACACTTGCCAGGAATCACCATCTCCTGCATGAAAAATGTTTTTGATAAAAAGAAATCAGAAAGTAAAACCAGTTTTTGAAGGCCACCAGAGCTTGTTGTATTTTATGCTCTCCCCCCTCACTCTGTACAACACATTTTAAACAACTTTTTTCTTTAAATTTACACCCACATTAAACTTTTTTTAGTATTTAGGGGAGTTTCTTTTAATGCTTTTTCTTGCAGAGCTCTTCGCTGGTAAGCACTTGTTAAAATAATCTTCTCCCATGTGTAACCCAGCAATAAACTGCTGGAGAATGAGCTGCTAAATCTTAATGCATCCAGAAAAAAACCAGGACCCTGGTAGGACAAAGGGATTAAGAAAAAAAACAAACAAAGAAAAGAGAACGAGAGAGAGAAAAAGAGTAAAAGATTTTGGCAGATTGATTTTTTTATTAAGAATCCCAACACTGGAATTCAGAAAACGAGGATATTTTTTCCTGAATCTTGATGTGCTACTGCAATTTCTTTAGGGGATGATGGGCAGCTGGGAAAAGGGGATCAGCAAGGGAGTGCTAAATTACAGGGAAGCCACAGGAGCATTCTGCTGAGGTGACAATTGACAGGGAACACGAGGAGCTGATGTTTAAACACCGTTTGTATTGGCAACTGAAGCGTTCCTCGGTGTCTCTTCAGAAGATTCACTCCGATGCCACACGGGGCTCAACAAGATTTCAAAGAGCAGATTAGGAAGAAATCCTATCCTGGTGCACTGGAGTGGGACCTGCATGATGAATAAACAACTTACTCCTTTTGCCTGATCTAGCACCAACCTGCAGTGCTGAGAGGACACATCGTCATACCTTGAAATAGAGAGCCGACAGTGATGCCATGATGATTTTTGCTTTTCTTTTATACCCCTTTTATACACTCTTTTATATAGCTTTTATGTATTCTTAGTGCTTTTAGCCCACACAGTTATAATTCTTTAAGTGTGATAACTTCCCTTAGACCCAATATTCCGTTAGGCCGAGAGACCAAACATTCTGGAAACCCCAGACACCAAGGGCCTCTCCAGAACACATTCTGTAAACAAACACAGGCCCAGCCAGGGGGAGGGTTCCTCATGAGCGGTCTCGCTGGAGTCCCTCATTGGGGAATCTTTGATAGATGTGCTAATTTTTGTAAGGCCTATAATTGTATACGCATTACATCGAGTGTGGCCATCTTTTCGGTGGGCATTTCGGGGTGCATTTCGATGTGCATTTTGGTGCACCTAAGGATCCTTAAATAAATACCAAGGTAAAACCCTTTTTCCCCTCTTAAAGAGAGCTGTGTTCAGCTCTCTTAATTTTAAGACCAGGAAAAGGCATCAACAGAATGAATTTCTGCTGATCTAAGGGAGGATTTATCCCAGAAAACAGTATAAAATGCAGCTCATTTATGTGGATAGGGCACCTGAAATATGGGATTCCCAGTTAGATTTCCACAAATATCATGGGAAAGGTATGGAGCAGCACATCTGCTACAGAAACATTGAATCTTAGGATCATTTAGGTTGGAAAAGAGCTCCAGGATCACCAAGTCCAACCTTGGGCTGAATGCCCCCATGCCCACTAATTCATGTCACAAAATGCCACATGCACTTGTTTTTCCAACACTTCCAGGGATGGAGACTCCACCACTTCCGTGGGCAGCCTGGAAATACACATCCAAGAGTCCAGAGCTTGGATCTACCAAAGAGGAAATGCCAGAGCCTCATCAGCTGATTGCTCGTTGGCATCAGCTTTAAATGTGAAAATATGATCTGGGCTGATCCCTCTTTAAGTATCAGGCAGCTGAAATGGCGTTGTTTTGTTGGAAAACATCCCTGGAAACTGTGACTTTCATAGAACTGTAGAATATTTCGGGCTGGAAGAGACCTTCAAGATTGTTTAGGGGCCCTCAGCAACCTGGTGTAGTGGAAGGTGTCCCTTGGGAGGAGTTTGGAATGAGATGATCTTTAAGGTCCCTCCCAACCCAAACTATTCTGTGATTCTTCAATTATTTGCTCTCTTCTGAACCAAGCTGATCAATACCCAGTTAATGAAAAGCACAAATGGAGCTGATCACAGAGAAATTAGAAAGCAGGACTGGTCTAATTTAATCTAAATTTATGGAATAGCAGTTTGTCTCCCTGGAACCTGGTCACCCCTTGTTGAGTGCATGAAGAGAAAAGGGAGCATGTGACAGATGATTTAAATGATTTATTTTGGGTGTTTGTGTTAGGATGCTCCAAACTCCACTGCTGAGGTTTTCTAGCTCTCCATGGACTGCCACAGGAGTTTGGAGTCACCAGCTCAGGTGTCTGTGCCCAGTCCAATTAAGTGTTCTGCTTAAAATCATGAGTCTGAGATTACAGAACTACCACAAAAGGGAAAATTTTCCAAAAGTCCTGCTCCAGCAACCTCTGTGCCAGCCCAGAATCCTGTCCCACCACCTGGGCTTGATTTAAATCAAGTAAGAGGTTTTCCATTGCTCTGGAAAATGCTGTTTGCGTTTGTATTTACAACTCGTTTCTGTCGGTTTTCCTTTCACGTCAATGTTTCCGGCTCAGCTGATGGGGCTGAGGTGGTTCATTGCAGTGTGAGTAATTATACCAGGGACTTCATACATGAAAAATTAATGAAAGGAGAAACGGATTCATTTGTCTGATCTACACGTGAAAGTACAAAAAGAAATCCCACCTGAGAAGGCAAAAAGCTGTTTAAGGCTGTTGGGAAGGTGATCAAGGGCAGCTGTAATTGAGCATTGCAGGGGCAGTTTCATTCCTCGATTCTCTGCAGCACCTTCCCATTTGATGGGTTCACTCATTCTCATCCACAGAGATGCTGTGGCTGCCCCATCCCTGGAAATGTTCAAGGCCGGGTTGGACAGGGCTTGGAGCAACCTGACCTAGTGGAAGGTATTGGAATAAGAACCTCTGTAAGGTCCCTTCCAACCCAAACCATTCTACAGCTTTTAAAATTGGTTTCCTCTGGGTTTTGCATGGACCAAATTAAACCCATAATGTGTGCAGATAAATGTACCACTACCCCAGGGCTGAGATATTACCCAGCTCTTTATTAAAACCATTTCTCTTTTTAAATCACCTCCCTCCAAAGGGAGCTGGGAGAGAAGGAAGACGCTCTCGTGGCCCATAAGCCAGCCTGGAGACACCTTCCCTGCTCTGTGCTGCTGCCCACAGTGACTAAATAGGAATGTGTGAAAGTTCATCTTTGATCAGTGTGCAGAGAAATAAAACTCCTGGAGCCAGGCACAGCTTCCAGAGCAGCGGATGGAGTCCAACAGCCAAACTCCTCCTGGGAAACCCAAGCCTGCCTGGGGGCTTAAGTGCATTAACCTCTGTATCTGGAAATTTTTAAGGGGCAGCTTAAATTACACCCTTTTGATTGAACCAGAGGAGAGATTTGAGCAAGCCCTGGGACATTTTTCTTGTCTGTACCCTTTAGCGAGTTAGAATATCGGGTTTTTTTAGTCGATTTTGGGGTCACTGCAGTCAACAGCTTCTTTCTGCTTTCCCTGTTAGGCTGGTTCCTAAAAGAAGGGCCTGATCCTCTTGTTTATAAAAACTAATCAGGCACCACTTGTGTTTTAAGAGGAAAGTCCCCCTTTCAGGATCCAGGACTAGATATAGGGAGTTGGACCCATTTGATAAAGCAGGGGAAAAGCATCTTTGCCAATAATCTTGCCAGTGTGGAAAGGATGGCTTTAAATCAGATATTTCAGAGGATGGGGGTATCAGCTGATGGTTAATTCAGGGAATTGGACATTAGGGTGGGAAGTACTTAGGGGAAGGCTGAGATAAAGGCCCCAGGAAGGATGAAAATAGGTGAGAAAATGATCCTCTTCCCAAGTTTGTGCTCAAATGTCTGGAAAACAGAGAGAGAGAGATCTGCTGCACAGAATCCCTGGAAGTGATGGAGATAAGGTGCAATGGACACAGTGGGCTCCCCAGAAAAGGCAGATAGGTTGGACCAGAGTCTTCCACATGTTCAGGAATCTGTTTTTCTACTCAAAAAATTGCTGCTAGTGAGGATTCTTCTCATCCTGCCTCCCAGAGTCAAGGAAAGGCACCACAGAATATTTTGTTTCAGGGGAGAGTGAGCATGGAATGTGCATTTTTAGAGTCATTTTCAAGCACAGACAGAGGAATGTGACTGGAACAGCACAGGGAAACCAACAGCCTCCACTGTTATTGGAGGTTTTTTTGTTTCCTCATGAGAAAGCGAAAAGAAAGAGGAAGAAGGAGTGAGAGGTTCATCAGGAAAACAAATAAAAGACACAGTGGAAAAGGTGAGAGGTCAAGAAAAAACAGATAAAAGAGGAAGGGACACAAAGACAAAACATCCAGGAAAAAGAAGAAGGAAGATGTGGACTGGTTTTGCTAAATGGGAAATAACCAGGACCTGCAGTGCTGGCTGGGTATGTGAGACCCTGTCCGAGAGCAAGAGAGAGAAAGGGTGACGGGAGAAGAGAGAAGGAGGGAGAAATTAAAGCAGCAGCAAGCGAAAAATAATCAAAGATAAATAAAGCCGACACAAAAAACGACTTTCATTTTCTCTTGCTGACACTCCAAAGTGAGCCGTAGGAGCAGAGGCTTTAATTTGCCTCCTCCCCACAGTCTCAGCCCCGCTGCTTCATCCAAGCTGGGGAGGCTGCGCTGCTCGCAGACCTCCAGCACCAATTTATATGCTAATGGATTTAGTTCGTAAATCAAGGCAGGCTTCGGCAGTGCCTTCCCCCACCCGAAATTCACTGGTGCGAAATGCTGTCCATCTCCGTACACAGGGCTGGGAATTGCCCAACTCGGAGACACAAAAGACATCAAATCCTAAATAATTGGATCATTGATGGAGTTCATCCCCATGGATTAAGCTGCTGTTTCATCTCGGCCCCTCACCTGCTCAGTAGGAGCCTTTCTAAGAAGTTTTATAATTAGTCAAGCCTGGGAGAGGAAAAAGTTCCCTCCTTCTTCTCCTCTCTGGTGTTCCCTGATTTCCTTCTCCAGAGCTTTCCTTGGAAAGACAAGAGAATGGCACCACTTAGATCCCATTTTCCCTTTGGAAAGGGTCTGTGAGTACTGGAACAGGGCAAGTCTGCTACGAGCCTGCCCATATCCGGGATGGGAATCAAATGGAATTATGAAGGTCCTGGGTTATTTGCTGTCTCCTGCTGGATGATTCCAGAGGGACCAAAGGAAAAAAATTCCTGATCTCCCAAAGGAAAGATGTCTCTGAAAAGCTTTGAAAGGTCAAGAAGTCTGTTTCCTTAACAGAATTAGAATTTTGCTTAATTCATTGCCAGGTTAAAATAAGATATTTTGATCCCTTCTTCCCAGTGGCAGATTTTGAAGGCAGGGAGGGAACAGCAAAAGAGAACAGGAATTCTTAACCTGAAGGATGCTGACGGTGTAAAAGCCCTTGATTATAAAGGCAGAAATTCAGGGTGGGAGTTCAGATATGGTTTCTAAGTGGCAGAGTGGTAATTCCAGCCTGGAGGCTGAAACTGGGACTTCTCACTACGTGGTGCTGTTCCTCGGATGATGAATTCAGATAAGCAGCAAGGGACATGAATTTGGGTCTTCTCCTCTGGATTCTTTGCAGAGGACACAAAGCTCAGCTATTTGAACAGAAGTCCCTCCCTTGCCAAACAACCTTTGACAATCGCTGGCTTTCCACAGGCCAGTGAAAACAGCTGAGTTTGGTATGCACGGGTTGTTGCTTGGAGTAATTAACATCAGCCCTTAACACTCCAGTGATGCCTCAGGTTTTAGCTTTTATATTTTTCAAATCCTGTACTGTCTAATGTGTAACTCTGAAGTTTCTTGTAGCCTGTTGACTTCTGTTCTCTCATGCTAAGATAGGCATAACAAAACTGCTCTGGGTTTGCTCTCCAAGGACACCCAGGCTGTCCTAGGCCCAAAATGTGTAAACCAACATCCTGAGAAGGGGGAGCAAGCTTGGAGAAATGACATCATTAGCTAAAGCTTTAACTGGTGAATTTATGCTGATGTACAAATGGACCAAACCTATAAAAGTGTGAAGAACTCATGACGTGTCATCCATCTTGGGGTCCTTTTTGGAGTAGCCTCTGGCTCCCCAGGGTGTACCTTTGAAGACCTTTCAAATAAATATCTACCTTTATTCCCTTACTCCTGTTTAGTCTCTGTTTCTAGGTAGCCATTCAAGGCATCACCAGGATTCCTAGAGAACTTTCCAGCAATCAGTACAAAAAAAGGAAGTTACAGAGCAGTCATGCGCTTCTACCTTTAAGGCAGCCCCATCTTTGGGGCAGATTTTCTTTCCATATATTTTCGCCCAGGATTCTTTCTTGCTGCCAGCTTTTGTGGTTTTTGGCACTCAAAGGATTCCCCAGTATGAGCTACAGACATGAGAAACCCACTGCCAAGTCTAGACTGGACCCACTGGTTCTAAAGATGAATTTTGGGTGAATTTGGACCACTCTCCTCTTCTGAACACAGAAACTTTATGAAATCCTTCATTCACAGCAATGGACATCAATGACAAAGGACATTCAAATGTCCCAGGCTGCAGGTCAAGGTCCAGCCCTGCCCTTGATCCCACAGTGTCCTGTCTCTTTATGGGAAGTCATTCCTAGCAATTTCCAAAGCTGATTTGCGTTATTACTTCTATCTTGAGCCTGTGTTAATGCAGTTTGCTGCAAGTCAGGCTGGCTGGGAGCAGGGTAGGAGATCTGGGGCCACCTGCTACACTGAGGCCACCAGCCTTGGGAGCTCAAGGATCCTGATGGCAAGCTGGGGGTAACTGTTGGATAGACCAAGCCTGGCTGCTGGAGAGATGCATTTGGGGTGTGAATATCCTACAATTTCAATTCTGGTTGGCTGGCAAGCAGAGGATGGAGCCATCTATGCTGTCCATTGTTGTGTGAGTGCCGTGTGTGTTGATGGGGTGCTGGTAAAGGCTCTGCCCTCCATTCTATGTCTGTATATTCCTGCTGGGAATACGTGTTCCCCCCTGCCACTGATTTCCAGACTTGGGAACATGGATCTAGGGCAGGAGGAACATCATCAGCCCACTGAGTGTGGCTGTCTCTACCATCCTTTTGTTGAACCAACAAATTCCCCAAATTTTCTCTTGAGGCAACCACGTTTTTATCTCCCCAGCTCTCCCTCAGGTCGGAATCACCACACTTCCAGTTAGGAATCACATCCTAAATTCCAGTCTTGATTTTTTCATTCCTATCTTTATATTCAGGGGCTCTTTCACCATCAGAATCCTTCAGGTTAAAGGATTCAGCCATGAACCTCTTCACATGCTTTAAACAGATTAAAGGAGCCAGACCCTCTAAGCCTGGCCATGGGGTCTCAGTTCCTCTGGATTTCAAATATTCCTTCCCAGCTGGAATCCCTCTTCTCTGTCCATAGCTGTGCTGGTCTCATCATCAAGGAGACATCAGGACTTTGGGCAACCCCAGGACCCTTCAGTGCCTGGGCACACCCGGTATTCCAAAGAAATTTCACCACGTTCTTGCAAAATATCATCTCCTTTCATTTACCGCTACTGGAAAAGCCTTTCCCGGGACACCCCAAGCCTGACATTTTATTTTTCCCTGGTTGGGGATTGTCCTGGATGCATCCAAGCCTCTCTCCCTTGTCGCTGCCATCTGTTGAGCCTCCCAGGTCATGCGAGCAGCTCCATGCTGAGCTTGGCCCTGCACTTGGTTGTATGGAATGTTGATCCTTTCCTCTCCCTGCTCTCACCAGGAATCCACTTCTCCTTGGATGATGCCTCAATCCTTCTCCGTACTGACAAAGCCCTTCAAAGTTTTGCTTCCAAATCTTTTATTGGCAAGCAACTTTTTTTTTTAATATTATTCCAAGGCTTCAAATAAAAATATCAAATAAATGTCCAGCTTAACTGCAGAACATTTTTATTGACTTGTGTCCTATTCTTATCATAGCTTTTTACCCCCCCAGCACTTTTTCTTTATCCGCTCTAATACCACGATGAGATGTTTTGCTGAAAAGAGACAAAATATTCTGTTTGCGGATCTAATCTCAGGGAAATCAGCTGCTTTATTTAATGAAGATAACTAAATACTAAGGACAAGAACTCTTTGGCTGACTCTCTCTGCCGTGTGATCCATTTTCCATTTCCTTTTGTTTTTATTAATTCTTGTAATGGGTCCAAAGGCTTGTCTGACACTGAACAGGGATGAGCCTTTGCACACCAAGCTGATTTGCAGCGAGAGCATCAACAAGGCTAATCTTTTAAATCACTTTATTTTGATAACTAGCAATAGGTGCCAGCCCTGAAATCCAACCCTTCCCCATCTCAAGAATCCCTGCCCATGGCACGGGGGTTTGAATTAGATTATCTTTGAGGTCTCTTCCAGCCCAGGCCATTTTTGATTCTATAATTCTCTGAACTTAGGTCAGAAGGGAGTTTAATCTGTGGGCAGCCACTGAGACTCAGCAATTCCTTCCTTGCCTTCATCCTCTTCCAGAAAATTCAGCAAAAGTGGCTGAGAGGATTTTACACCTCAAGTGGTACCATGGCTTGGCCTGAAGGGGTTTCTGTGCAGGAAGCAGATGGTCAGCATTTAGTCCTTCCCTCTGAGGCTGAATTTTCTGGGTTCAAGTCAAGCTCCTCTGCCTTTCCTCTGTGCTCCCACATTTCCAGCAGGTTGCCAGCCCTTTGAAGAGGACAGGGCCTCTTATTCCCCATGGAAATGCAAAACACCCACGAGTGACGGAAGCATGTGTTGGCCTAAGCCTCAAAACTCGAGTTACAATATTAATAATGGGCACAAACATGAGATAATGTGAAAAAGCTGCCAATTATTTCAGACAATTGATCAAAGCCAAGAAACTCCTGGTATCCATTAAGCAACTCTTTGATTGTCCATTCCCTGAAAACCCTCAACCCACACAGAGCGGGAGACGACAATTTCCCTTTTCATTTACTTATTTCTCCTGAACAGAAACTCCCTGGCACTTCTCTAACTTCCTGCAGAATTTGCCTCCTTCTTTCTCTCCTGCTTTCAAATCATTCCCAACATTTGCATAATTTTCTTTGGTTGTTGCCCCACCTTTGGAGAGGTCACTTGTCAAAGCGCTGCCGTGAAGTGTTGTATTTTAATTTTGAATTTCTGTGCCTTTGAAGCTTGCATTTTCCATTAGAGGGGAGAAAAAATAGCAGCCTCCATCCTGCTGTGTACTGCATAAATCATAAATCATCATGGAATCACAGAATGGTTTGGGTTGGAAGGGACCTTAAAAATCATCTCCTTCCCACCCCTGCCATGGACAGGGACACCTTCCGCTATTCCAGGGTGCTCTAAGCCCCGTCCAACCTGGCCTTGGACACTTCCAAGGACTGGGCAGCCAGAAATTCTCTGGGCAACCTGTGCCAGGACCTCATCACCCTCACAGGGAGGAATTTCTTCCCAATATCCCATCTCACCCTGCCCTTCTTCAGTTTAAAACCACTCCCCCTTGTCCTGTCACTCCGGACCCTTGTCCAAAGTCCCTCTCCAGATCTCTTGGAGCCTCTTTAGGCACTGGAAGGTCTCCCCTTAGAGCTGACCATCAGGACCATCTGTCCTCTCTTTTCCTCCAAAATCCAACATCTGAATTTCTAAATTACCAACTATCTATCTATATATACATATATGTCTAAATTTCTTTCCCAATTTAGAAGTTCAAAGGACTCTTGCAACCTCCTCAGGAGCCAAGAAATGTGGCCTTTCAAAGAAACAAACATCTCTGAAACAGCTGGATGGTGGGGATTTTATTCAGGAGGGTGCTCTTGGGACTTCATCTGTTGAGTTGCCACAGCTCCTCTGGCCATCATGGTGGCTGATGGCCTCTTCAGAAACCATATTATTCCTTCCTAATGTGCCAAATCTCTTTTTTTTTTTTTGTGCTTTTTGGGACACAGGAGATGACCGAGGCCCACATCAGTGCCCTGAGAATTTTTTGGAAAATGACTGAAAGTAGATCTGAGTGAACAAGCACCTGGAGATGTCTTCCACAGGGATCCCTTGAGGACTCTGACTTCTTCCTGCTGTGAGTGGGTTGAGAAAACTTTGAAGGGAAAAAACCAAAACCAGTTATCTTTCTTTTCTTCTCTGCTCAGATCTTGTCCCAAGAGGAGCTCAGGAAGAGATATTTACCTCAGGCCTTAATTCATCTTGGACACAGACAGGAGTGTAGTGAGCCCAAGCACTCCTTGAGTCACAAAAGAGAGAGATTGGAGAGAAAAACCTCCTGCCCTGGTCCCAAATCTCCCAGGAATGTTGTCTTGCTCCACATGGGCCTTTCTCTACATGGGCATCTGAATGGGTGATTTAGATCACTGAGAGGACAACTGTAAACTGTATCAGCAGAAGTGGGGTTGATGTGATGTTGTAAAAACAAGGTTCACTGTTATTTAATATATGGAAAAAATGTACAAAGGAAAACTGAGCTGGAATCAAACTAGAAGGGTTTACAGAGAAATGTGAGACACAGAAGGGTAAAGGAGAGCCTCCCGCTGAGTCACAAATGTCACAGCAGCCCCTCTTGCTGTCTAAACTCCTGATGGAGCCAAGGTGCATTCAGGTCCAGTCTTAACCTCAGATTTGGGCAAGGATTTATGTCTAATGGGATTATCCACACGAAGGTCATAATAATTAATAGAGTACCTGCATAGATTGGTAATGTTACGTTATTAATAATTCAGCTTAATATCAGCAACTTATTGAGGACCTGTCATGAGTAAGGATCTCTCTGCCTTGGACAAGGAGGGATCTCAGTTAAGGAATCTCAAACATTGAGGAGTGTCCCTGCTCCAGGGGAGACTCACCTGGCACACAGTCCAGTTGGAATTCAGGGACAATTCAAATGGGACTCATCCAAAGATTCAGTGTTGGGAAAAGGTCTCTCTGCCTTGAGGAGCAACCTTGAGAGGTGTCCCGGCCCCAGGGGAGGAGATCACTGCCACGGCAGCTCAAAGAAGGCTCCTTTAGGTGTCATATTTATGGAATAAAGAATAAAGTAGTTGGTTCAGAGTCCAGTTGCATCAAATGGAAATGGATGAATGAAACTCCTCGTACCCACAAGTTTCTCTGTTCCCTGATAAATGAGCCTTGGAAAAGCCACCTGTTACTCCTGCTTTGATCAGTGTTCCAAGCTCATGTGCATCGATGCTCACTGTGTCACTCTGCTCCTCTGTGGTTTTCCTGGAGGAGTTCTTGGCCCAGATACAGCTCAGGTTTCACCTCCTCTGGGTTCTGGACCAAACTACTGCTGGTTTGGTTAAGGGGTCGAGTGAATCCATCAGAGGAGCCCAGGTAAAAGACTTTACATTTTCTTCCATTTTCAGATTCTTCACAATTTTCCAGCACAGCCACGTTTTCCCAGTGTAGCAACCAAGACATACAAATCCTTGCATGTGCAAGGTACAATTTATCCACATCCATAGCATTGCTGTGCTTCATCCATGTGAGATGATGGTGAATTTAGAGTTAGAGAATGAGTTGTGTTGGAAGGGACCTTAAGGATCATCTCATTCCACCAACCCCTGCCATGGGACACTGTCCACTAAACCAGGTTGCTCCAAGCCCCATCCAACCTTTGAACACTTCCAGGGATGGGGCAGCCACAGCTTCTCTGGGCAACCTGTGCCAGGGCCTCAGCACCCTCCCAGGGAAGAATTACTTCCCAATATCTAATCTTAATCTCCCCCGTTTTAGTTTAAAACCATTCCCTTTGTCCTTTCACCACCTACCCATGTAAAAAATTCTTCTCCCTCATTTTTATAAGCCCCCCTTAAGTACTGGAACGCTGCAGTGAGGTGTCCCCAGGTTCTCTCTTTGCCTCAGGACTGCAGGATCACAGGGACACAGGACAGTTCAGGGGGACTTCAGGAGTCCCTTTCCAAACGGAACCATCCAGCGGCCCTCCCCTGCAGCCTCACCATGGAACGACCACAGTGCAAACCAAAACTGCGTTGACCTCCTGCACCCACCGCCTCTGGCAGTGCTTTCATTTACAGTCCCATGACCACAGTGAGGAGAAGTGCTCCCTCCTTCCAGCCTCCTTTGGTGGGAAGCAGCAGGACCTCCTGATCCAGCTCTAGGCTGGTGATCCAAGGTTTGGGTTCTCCTGCTCTCCCAGCCCATCATCTCATGAGGTTCCTGGTGGTATTTCCCTTCCCTAATGCTACACAATCATTGAACTCTTCAGGCTGGAAAAGACTTTTTAAATCACCAAGTCCAACCCAGCACGACCAAGCCCACCAAGGATCATGGAATGGCAGATGTAGGATGAGAAGCACCTCCATAGGAAGGATGAAGGCCTGGGACTCACCATCAAGTGCTGCTGGTTGAAGAAATGTTGAATTATGGCTTAGGGAAGGGGTGAATCAGCTGAGAGACTCCAGGCAGCCCCACACCTCTGCAGTCATTCCAGATTTTTCAGGACATCCACATTATTTCAGCCAGGCCAAGATAAATCATTACATCTGAGGACCTACTGAGCTCTGGAGGGCAGCAGTCCTGGAGCTCAAATTTTCCCAAATTTTAGACTTCCTGTAGTCCTGCCTATAATCCTAAAATCTAACAGGTGATGGAGCAGTGTCAGGGAGATAAGGACTTTTTTTTTTTTTTTTCTGGAAGATTTCAGCCATTGGAGGATAAGCTCCAAGGAACTGAAGAATTTGTTGCTCAGTTAATTTCTTGTCACATTTTATTAGTGATATCCTCAAACCCCTGTGCACTGAGCTGAGCTCCTGCTGGGAGTCTGCCTGGTCAGGCTGGAGGTGCCAGGGAAATCCAGGTGAGGTTGAGTCTTCCAGCACCTGATGGGGGACAACAAAAAAAAATGGAGAGGTACTTCTTACAAGGGCATTGAGGGATTGGACAAGGGGAAATGGCTTTAAGCTGAAGCAGGGTAGATTTAGATTAAACATTGGGAAGAAATTCTTCCCTGGGAGGGTGCTGAGGCTCTGGCACAGGCTGCTCAGAGAAGCTGTGGCTGCCCCATCCCTGGAAGCATCCAAGGCCAGGTTGATCAGGGGTTGGAGCACCCTGGGATAGTGGGAGGTATCTCTGCCCACGGCAGGGGGTGGAAAGAGATGATCTTGAGGGTCCCTTCCAAGCTAAACCATTCTGGAATTCTATGGTTGGCTTTGCAGGGATGTGGGCAGGGTGGCATCACCATTACCCTGGCCCCACTGGAAACTTTAACCCCACATCACTGCCCTGCGCCAGAAATGCTGCCAGACCTGCGTTAAATCTCAGCCCTTCACATCCTACGAGATCGGGAAGGAGGCATCAGGTTGTGGGTTTGAGAAACCTAAATAAAAACAAGCTGCAATGCACAGAAAAGGGGGTTCCTCATGTCCTGCAAATGCACATTATAGGGACATGTATTTTTAGAGGGGTGGAGAAGATACAAAGCTGAAATTTGGGTAAATTCAGCCCCGTGTTGTGACTCTTCCAGAGCAGAGAGCCCAGGTAGCAGCTGTGGGGCCGGGAGAGGTTTCCCAGCACCCAGGAGCAATGCAAAGCACATGTGGGGCAGGGGCAAGGGCGCTTTTAAAAAGCAGACAGGGCTGGAGTTTCCACCTCTTTTATTAGAAATAAGACACATTCATTTTGTGCTCTGAAAACTGTACAGGCAAAAAAAAAAAAAAGAAAATGTTGACGAACATGGAGAGGAAGGAGGGTAAGGCATGGAAGGAGGGCAGGGCATGGGAAAACAGGATTAACCAGAGGAGCTGAGCAGAGAAAGTCGAGTATCAACAGTTCTTAAACAAACATTTATCTCTGTAATTACACAACATTGTTAATGTCCCGCAAAGGCGGCTGCAGTGAATGGGTGAGCANGGGAAGGGAAGGGAAGGGAAGGGAAGGGAAGGGAAGGAAAAAAAAAAGAGAGAAAAGAATTAAAACACAGTAGAAAGATATCTGTATGCTAAAATTCATAATGTGTAATTATAATAATTACAATATCATACAACCCGGCATCTGAGGGAGGCCTTTGTGCTTTCCTGTTTCATAGAATGAGCTAAAATTGAACAACAGTATCACAGTTTTATGAGTAACCACTTTCCCTACTTTTTAACTATTTGGATTTATTTAAGTTTTCCTTTCCATCCTTCATATCCTGCAGTTAATGGCAAAGGAAATGTCACTGTCCTTGGAGATCACCCAGGTGGACCAAAGGGAAGTCAAAGCAGAGATGCCACATCAAGTAACGTCTCCCCATGGAGGAAGCACAGCTGGGGGCAGTGATTGCTTTGCATCTTGTACCCATTGGTCATTTTACCCTAAAAACGTGGGGTTTGGTGTTTTTTTTATTAAAAGGAGACCCAAGCACAGTAATAATCAGACCCTGTTCAAGCTTTGCTGCTGTCTGGCCCAATCTGGCCACTCAAAACCAGAGATTTGTCTCCATCCACCTCCAAAACTGGGTGTTGGTCCAGACATCAGACAGACAGTGCTGGGAATGACAACAATAATAAAAATAATAAAGTCTGTGTGTAAAGTCAGTGGTGTATTTTTTAATGATAAAAATGTTGCACAACACTTTTTGGGGTGAAATGTAGACACCTCATTTTTTTTGCAAATAACCTTGGGAAATGTTTAATGAAGAAAAAATTAAAATAGGTTTGTTCTTTTTTTCATGGTGAAATGAAAAGATTTTATGAGGAGGAATGTCCTGCTCTCCTGGTCAGCTCCACCTCTTCCTTCCTGTAGGACCATGAACGTGCTGCTGGCTCTGGGCAGTGGGGAGGGTGGAGAAGAGCCAGTGAGGGGAAAACAACCAAAACCCAAACTGAACAAAGCAAAACAAAACATTGCAAGCCGGCAGCGAAGGGGCTGTGTATTCCCACCATCCCAAACTTTCCATGGTGCAACTTGCCTTCCACCTTCAGCAGGTGGCATCCTCACCCCATGCCTGTGCAGTCCTATGGCACAGAAAGGCATTCGAAATGACAAGAGCCAAAGAAAAGAAAAGTCTTGGGTTTCAAGTTCTCTTTTTATTGAAGAAAAGAAAAGAAGAAGGAAAAAAATAGATTATTTTGTTTGTTTTTTTTGTCTGTTTGTTTCCAAGTGGACATTATTCATGTTGTCAGTTTGTCTCAATGTCCTAAGGCAACGTCTCTGTTTACCAATATCTCCAGGTACAGCGGCAGATCCGTCTTTCCCTCTTTCTCTCTCTGCCTTCCAGGGAGGGGCAGCTTGGAATAAATCTGAGTCCGAAAGGAAGGACAAATAACAGAACAAAAAAAAAAAAAAAAAAGGATGAGGCCAAAAGGACCTTTGCAAGGCCCGTGCTGAGTTTATCTATTTAACAGTCAATGACACGACCTACATTCTTCTTGTTGGTCTTGTTGTCTACCACCTTCCACCCTCTCCCTGGAGATGGGGTGAGCAGGATTCGGAGATCTGGAGCTGGTCCTTTCCTCCCACGTGGGAGCTTCGCTGGGGAGGGATGAGAGGAGGAAGCCCCACCTCTCCTCTCCACCCAAGCCGCGGGTGACGCCATCACATCCCCCTCCAAGGGGACCCGCTGCCAGGTCATGGTGTGGCACCCAAGAGTGGCAATGTCCTCGTGGCCACTGCTTGGCGCGTCCCATCTCCTTCCTTCTTGGAGGAGCTGGCGAGGGAGAGGTTGGGGAGCGAGGGATGCCCTTCGAGGCTGGGTCTGCCCCAGCCAGGCCACATCCCAGAGAGGCTCCTTTCGGTGTCCCCAAACAACCCCGATCTTCTGTGGTGGCTGCTGGGTGTCCTTCCACACCTCCCCGTGGCAGAGCCGGAAGGCTCCTGGTGTGCGGCAGCGACCCGAGAGCATCTCGGCAGGGCTTGTCCCCTGAAGCCCCTCCCCACCCTCTTCCTCCTCTTCCTCGCTCTCTTCCAGGCTCACTCCTCCTGTCCTGCCTGGGAAAGCTCGTGTTGTCCTGAACCTACAGCTACTATACTCTATAAAGTAATATTCCCCCTCTCTGCTGAGAACAATACAAAAGTTACTCCATCTTACCAAAGGTTTCAAAAGAAACCAAACACTTCTCTGGCTCGGTTCCGATTTAATTTAATCATTTCTTTAAAACGTGGTTTTGTTTTGTTTGTTTCGTTTGTTTTCCGGAAAAAAAAAGTCCTTTTTCTTCCCTTTCTGCTCAGACCTCTGTCTGAAGGTCAATAATGTCTTGTCCCACCAAGGGGATGGTGGCCCCTGTTTTCTCCCACTCTACAGTTTTTAGTTCTAGGGGAGACTGTGCCACAGGTTCGATGTCCTTTTTAACCCATGATGGTGGGGACTGGACTTTCCTGATGCCTTCCCAGGGTCTCTTGTTTGGTGTCTGCTGTTTTTCTTGCTGCAGGAGGAGGAAAGTGTAAGAAAGGAGAGAGAGAAAGAAAGAAAGGTTACTACAAAATGCAAGAAATACCATGGGTTTACCTCCTCTTGGGTCAACAAATCAGTTTTTCTGTGCAGCTTCTCATCCAAAATAAAGTGGGGTATCAATGAAAATGACACTTGGTATACAAACTGCCTATTTTCAAGAAGAAAATGTTGTTTTTCTTTCCGCTTCCACCTCCATCACTTAATGCCTGTATATTTCAGCTTTCGCCTGAGGTTTTTTTGCTACTGAAAAACTGAGTGTGGTTTTAGGAACTTCAGTTCTTTTTCTACTTCCACAGATGTAGTGACAGGACAAGGGGTGATGGCTTTAATATGAAGGAGGGTAGATTTAGATGGGATATTGGGAAGAAATTCTTCCCTGTGAGGGTGGGGAGGCCCTGGCACAGGTTGCCCTGGAAGTGTCCAAGGCCAGGTTGGACAGGGCTTGGACCAAGCTGGGATAGAGGAAGGGGTCCCTGCCCATGCCAGGAATTACAGGATCTTTAAGGTTTCTTCCAACCCAAACCTATTCTATGAAATCCAGATTACAACGAGGTCTTTCTGAACACCCACTGCATTTGATGCACGTTCCTTATGCAGCACAGCTATTTATAGACCCTTTAATTGCAGCAAAACCTGCTCCCTGTTCCGCCAGGGAACCAAATCCGTGCTGCTGGAGGAGCTGGAGCTCAGCTCTGAGGCTGAAAACACTTCCATCAACTCCACACCAAGCCTTGGAGGCTTTTCCAACACAGTCTGCCACCAGCATCCCACCAGGGATATCGATCCAGAAAATCTCTTTCCATGTTTCTGCTGATATGCACCAAACAAGGCTCTGGGGAGGGCTGAGGGGCTGGAAAATGGGGATGTTCCTCAGTGGGTGGAGAAAAGAAAGGTTTTAAATGAGTTGTTCCACTCAACTTCTCCCCTCCAAGCACCAGTGATGCTTTTCACAGTAAATTATCCCCAAAAACCACCCCAGCACTGGGCAAGGAAAGGCTTCCCTGGGTGTGCTGAAGCCCTTTTGAGCAACCTGCCAAAGGAGAAGTGGGAAGGGTGGGAGGAAAGCAGCTTGTGCAGGATGACAACAAGGAGGGAAAAGCCTGGGGAGAAGGTGAGGAGCCAGACACGCAGAGGACACGCAGCCCAGGACGTGACACAGCTCGGTGTCGTCACCAAAATGTATTGACTGAGGGGAGATGGAGCAACACAGAGGCTGTGGGGTCACTCCAGGATGCTGCTGAGATCGTTGTATCTCCATAGGAAACCTAAATTCCCATCTGCTGCAGGTTCATCCAGCAGCCTCAGCTTCTCAGTTTGTCCTTCCCGAAGATATTTTTGTCAGGCTGTTGCTCCTCCCAGCTCCACACTGCAGTGCTGACAGCAAAGCTGCTGTGGAATTATCCCTACAGGGGCAGCTTTCGCCGGATCACCCAAGCCAGGAATTCCAAACTTCAATATAAAAATAAGATGTGCTTGAAGTTGGTCCTGCACCCCACAGCTCCCAGGGAGAAGGCTCTGGGTGAGAGCATTTGGTGGTTGGAGGGTGGTGAATGTACAAACCAGGTAACACCTCAAAGTGAAGTGAAAGCATTCTGAAATTATTTTCATTCCAAGGGAGAAAGGTAAGTTTCAAAGTCCTTTTTAAGAGAATTGTTGTTTGGGCTTTTTTTTTTTTTAATCAGGTTGTCTAAAAGTCTTGCTCAGAAGGATGTAAAATACTCAATTTCTTTAAGTCTGCAGCTGAGGTGTTCATTAAACTCTACAATACAGAGCTTTCCTTATGCTGCTGGTGTTACTCTTTATTCCATGATATAACACGACAGTGATTAATACTAATAGGAGAGAAAAAGTGATAAAATTTGTGACTTATTCCATTATCTTTTTTGGAACTTATTTTAGAACTGCTGCAACTAAAAACTGGAACCTCTTTAACTCTTGTGTGTGTCTTAGTGAGACAAGCTGGAAGTTTCCTGAAGGGAAATTTCCACCTACAGTGTTTTTTGGAGAGCATCAGTCTGCCTGAAAAGATGCAGCAGGAAGGAACACAGAGAAAAAAGCACACTGAGAGCAAAAATTGGAACGAAATTAAGTTTCCTAAAAGGTGAAGAAAAACAACCTTGGTCAGGACAGATCTTTTGTCAGTGACAAACATTTTGTTTTCTCCACTACAGCTGCTGTAATGCCACAGGTTTTCAAAGCTGCTGATGTCCACAGCTGTATTAGAGAGCAGCATGAGCGATCTTATGCATGATCTTCATAAATAATTCAATTTTTCCCCTCAAACAAAGGCCCTTTTTTGATGGCATTATTTATGGGCACCTCCAGCATCAGGTTCTATTCCCAGCCAATCCCTGTTTTAAGAGTCTCTGTCCATCTGCCATACTCCTGACCTTCAGCCTCTCCTTCATGCCGGGAGGATGCTCCCAGATATGATCATGCACCCTGAACGTGATCAGCAAACCTCAGAGCCCTCCTTGTCATGGGCTAGCGAGCAAGAGCAGCTGCAAATCCACAGAGGGAACAGAAACTGAGGGAACAAAAACCCCCAAAATAAAAAAAATGATGAGCTCACATCTCCAGCAGTGGCCTCTGATCAGCCCTGTCACTGGGGAGCAACAGCTAAGGGCGACAGTAATTATTCAAACCCCAGACATTCAATTTTGTGAGTTGCTGAAAAGAGAAAAATTAAGAAAGGAAGAGAGAATGAAATGGAAAATATTATTATGGCAGTGCACAGCTCCATTCTGCACCTGCATCTTGAGTATTCTGGGCACTCCGTGGGCTTCCTGAGAGAAGGATAAAGGGAAAATGATAAATGTGGCTGGTTTCCAGCCATGGATAAAGTTATAGAGAATGTCCTGTGGGAGGAAAGATTACAGACTCCCATCTTCAGGCCTTAAAAGAGATCATGGTTGGATGTGGAAGAGGTCTGGGAAGCTCTTAGAGGCCTGTGGATGATGAGAATGGACCACTGATGGCTGGGATTGGGATCATCTCTTCCAACAAAGGAACTCCAGAGCACCAAGGAGCGAACCCCAGGAGCTGGGCCTGCCCACAGTGCCCAGCCAACCTCCAGGCCACCTTTCCACAGCTCTCTGCTCATCCTGAAAACTTCCCAGCTCGTGAAAAGTACATAGAAACTCACAAAAGCAGCACCCATTCGGTGCTATGCAGTGGAGTGACACCACACTGCCTCGGGGGTCTTTGAGCACAAATTCTTGGAGCTTTGGGGATATTTCTGGAGATGTACCACCACAGGCCGGCCCTTTTAATTTTTCCAAGCTCCTTTTTACTCTGCCATGGAGAGGAGGCAGAAACTGCCCTTGGGTCTGACCCCACGTGGTGATTTCCATCCTCCTTATCAGAGCGATGTGTTATCTACCCGTACCTGCATCTGGCTTAGTGACTCCAAAGATGTCTATATAAACTTAAAACTATGAAAAAACAGTTCTGGAAAACGAAGAAATTATGAAGGGAGACCTGCTTTTAGTTTTCCATTTCTCAGGAAAGGATCAGACTTCTCTGGTGATGCCGTGAGGGAGGTGCTGGCTCAGGGGTGGCTGCAGAAGGACTCGGTGCCCACTGGGATCTCTGAGCAGGTTAATCAGCCTGGCAGAGCTCTGGGAAGGATGCTGGGAGACAAAAGAAAATCTCCTCTTGGCACAGGGCACCCTGGGAATTGGTTGCAGGCTCCTGGGAACAGCTCCCCTTTTCTTTCCCTCCATATGGAAAGAAAGTTTTTAATGGGTCTTGGCCACTTGAGCAGCACAGAGAAACAGGCAGAGGGATCATGCTCCAACCCTGGCATTTCCCTCCAGCTCCACTGTGGGGTCTTAGCAATCCTTGCAGGCAGGAGGGAGAACTGAGCTGTGCACAGAAAAGAAAGAAAAAGCCTGGAGAGAGGGACGTGTAATCCGGCTGGAAAAGGCGCCGGGGCTGACCTGGGGCCTGGCGCCTCGGAGACAGCCAGGGCTGGCCCCAGACAGGGCTGAAAGAACCAGGGGCTGCTCTGCCAGTAACTCCCAGAGACAGAGCCATCACTCTGGCCTGACACAGCCCAAGAGCTTCTGGGGAGCAGGGAAATGTTTATCAGTCCCTGCCCCGTGCCAGGATTGTGGGGAGAAAAAAAATGGTGTGGGAAAGGAGAGAGCACCCAGACTCGGAGCTGGGGTAAAACCAGCTCCAGACTGGAGGCATTCATCAGCCTGGTGGCATTGGGAGTCTCCTTCACTCAGCCCTGACTTTCATTTTAGCTGCAAATTTTTAAGGTGGAAGGAGGGGATTTGGGATAAAGGGTATTTAGGATGCAGTGCCGACAAAACCCCCAAATCTCTGACAGAGACAGAGGCAAAGTGCATTGAGATAATCCACACAACCCTCTGCTGAAGGTGGTCCTGGCAGGCTGCAGAGTCACCAGTGCGGGACTCGTGGTGGGTATGGAAAGGTGATGGTGGTGGAGCAGGCACCTCCCTACCCTGTGGTCTTCAGAGAATCATCACAAAATCACAGGTTTGGGTTGGAAGGGACCTTAAAAATCGTCTCATTCCAACCCCTGCCATGGGCAGGGACACCTTCCACTAGACCAGGCTGCTCCAAGCTCTGTCCAACCTGGCCTTGGACACTCCCACGGATGAGGCAGCCACAGCTTCTCTGGGCAACCTGTGCCAGGGCCTCACCACCCTCCCAGGAAGGAATTTCTCCCCAGTATCCAATCCAGCCCTGCCCTCTGGCAGTTTGAAGCCATTCCTCCTTGTCTTGGCACTCCATCCCTTGTGCAAAGTCCCTCTCCAGCTCTCTTGGAGCCCTTTTAGGCACTGGAAGTGGCTCTAAGGTCTCCCTGGACCCTTCTGTTCTCCAGGCTGGACAATCCCAGTTCTCTCAGCCTTTCCTCACAGCAGAGCTGCTCCATCCCTCTGATCATCCTGGTGCTCCAACAGCTCCACGTCCCTCCTGTGAGGGACCCCAGAGCTGGACAAAAGGTTCCAGGTGGGGTCTGACCAGAGCGGATTTGAGGGGCAGAATCCCCTCCCTCACCCTCCACACTTTCCTGTGCTGCCCCCAGGGACCCAGGCTGGCTTCATCCCGAGCTCCTGTATCCCAGTGCAACTCTTTCCCTGGGGAGCAGCATCCCTGCAGTGTGCAAATACAGCCCAGGAGGCTGCTCTGAGGCACAGCTTTGATGTCCCACTTCAGCCAAAGCCCATGAACCGCTCAGGCTGCTCAAGCTGCACCTCCTTGTGTTTGTTTTGGGGGGTTTTTGTTCGGTTTTGTTCGTTTTCATTTTTTAACACCCAGTTTTTACCGTTACCCCAAATAACCCCAAGGGCAATTCAGGGCTTTCCACTGAGCACTCAGTGATAACTCCCCTGGAACCAGCTACTCCCATGCTGTTTTCCTCACCTCCGGTGTCAACTTGAAGGATATTTCCTGACCCAAATGGTCTCTCCCCGTGACACTGATGACTGTAGGACCAGGATGAAGTTAATCAGAGAGCAGAGCAGGGAATTTGAAAGATAAATGTGGCTCACGCTCGTCTAATCCATCTTTAGATCAATGCCGATGAAAAGTGATTAGAAAATGGGAAAGCTGTCTTGTTTCTTTAGAGAATGATAAATTTTCCTTTCCTTCTCAGAAACAAGTAGCTGCAGTTCTTTCATTTTATGCTACTGAACTACAAAGATTATGCTTTTTCTTTTTTTTTTAATTTTCATTTAGGAGAAAAGCAAAATAAAAGGAAGCGGCTGGCTCTGTTCGGAATTTCATTAAATTAAATTAAATTTTTAAAAAAAGTAGAAATCATTTGTGGTTTTAACTTGGAAATCAGTTAGGAAACTTGAAATACCCAGCATTTGCTGGGCTATAAAAATTTGTCTCCTGCTTCTGTGTTCCCTGGAGTTCATCCATCCTGAAGGAGTGGCTGTGAGACAGATTCTAGCGAGGCCACACAGCTGAAGGTGAACAGGCTCTGGATCAAGGAGGTCTTTTATTGACTCCTGACGAGCCTGAAGGCTGCACAGAAGGCCTGTGGTCCCACCAGCATGAGGAAAAGGCTGTTTTCCAGAGTATCCTTGCTGTTAATCCAGCTGGTCCAATCCCAGTCTTTTTTGGGACAATGCCTATGGTCTGTGAAGAGCCCACCTGAAGGACTAAATTCCCTAAAATGCTGAAAACTCTCAAGGCTGCCTCACGGGACCACCTGGGGATCCAGGAGGGGACCAAGAGCATGGGTTTTTTATAGAGTCTTTTATTTAGACTCTATAAAGAATTATTCAGACTTTAGAGTATAAAAAAACCAGGAGTTTCAATGTGCTGGTGGCACTGCCTGGTGGTGGAGCAGAGCATACAGGGAACAGGTTTCTCTGGGACGAATTTTGTCCCTTAATTCTTGGGACAAAAGGTGCTGGATGATCTAGAGGAGGAGGTGAACTTCTGATTGATGGTGTGTTTGGATACCTGGGAGCTGGCAGATGGTTTATGGCTGACTGAATCAGGATTTGACGTCATTTTCATAACAGAATTTATTGCGGTAATTATTGGACTTTATGCAGAACTCCTCCCTATAAAAGCTGCACTAATTGCTCTGTTAAAATTTGCCTTTAAGCAGTGCAGAGAGGATTAAAGACGTGGCACAGAGAGACCCTTCCCAAAAGCGGAGCTTCCCTTGCAGAGGGACATCCAGCCAGCAGCTTCCCAATTTTCCCATTCCTGCGGCAGAGCACACCAGGGAGACACAGCCCTGAGTGGGGACAAGCTGATATTTATGATCAATACTCATAAAATCATAGAATTATAGAATCAGGGAATGGTTTGGGTTGGAAGGGACATTAAGATCATCTCATCCCACCCCCCTGCCATGGGCAGGGACACCTTCCACTATCCCAGGTTGCTCCAAGCCCTGTCCAACCCAGCCTTGGACACTTCCAGGGATGGGGCAGCCACAGCTTCTCTGGGCCTCATCACCCTCCCAGGGAAGAATTTGTTCCTAAGATCCAATCTAAACCTGCCCTCTGTCATCTTAAAACCCTCTGCCCTTGTGATGTGACTCCATGCCCACTTCATGGTCCTTTTTTTCTCACCACTCCCTTAGGTTGTCAAAGCCAGTGCTGGTGGGATGGGCAAATCTCCAGAAGTCCAAAGAGGAAAGCTATGAATAATCTCATAGTGAGAAAAGAAAGTGAGGAATAAGACAGAAACACTGTCCAGAAGGAAATACAGAAAAGTTGTAGAAGGGCAGAAAAAACTTTGTATCTTTTTACAGTGGGATTTGGAGCAAGTGCTTTTCAGAGATTTGGGATGGGATTTGAGAGTTGTGTTTTTCCCCAGAGAAGCTGTGGCTGCCCCATCCCTGGAAGTGTCCAAGGCCAGGCTGGACTGGGATAGTGGAAGGTGTCCCATGGCAGCGGGGGTGGGATGAGATGGTCTTGAATGTCCCTTTTAATCCAAACCCTTCTGTAATTCTGTGATTCTACGAATTATAAAACTGAGTCCAGATCCTGCATGTGAGCTGCAGGACAGGAGCCAAAGCAAAAGCCATTCCAGCTGCAGGGAGCTGGATGTGGCAGGGAGCTGATCACCAGGGAGGAGAAAATCCGAGGAATTTGCAGAGCTCTGTCCAGCGCTGACCTCGGCACAAGCGAAGAGCTGCTGTTTAAAATGAATGCCAAGCCAGATGCTGGCAGGAAAAGAGGGATATGGATGTGATTCCAGCTTCTCTAATGGAGCCGCATCGAAGGATTCCTGCTGAGGGGGAAGGCAGGAGCGTCACTTCCAGTGCTATCAAAGCTTAGGAGAACCAAAACCTTGGCTTTTTTAAAAGCCTGTGAAACCACAGATCCTTCTCAATGTCCAGCCCAAACCCTGGAATTTCTTTAGCAATTAACTCCCAGAGAGCAGCAGCATTGGAGATGTAAAACCTTTCCTGTGTAGTACAAAGCAGCTTGAAAATAACCACTACCCTGCTTTAAAGTGGAGAACTCTCACCTACAAGAATTCAGACCTGGGTAACTCCATGTATTTTGGAGGAAACGGGAAGAAATTGAGTGGTGGAGCCCACAGTCTGCCAGGCAAAGGTCAGGCTTTGAAAGGGAGAAACAAACTTGCAGCAAGGTTTTTCCAACAACGGGTTTTTTTCTTTTTTTGGTAGCAATTAGGGAGGGAAAGAAGGAGTCGAAGTGATGGGAGTGATTAGGAAGGAAGAACTCTGCTGTCTGAGTCAGTCCCAAGCTAACATCCCAATACACACCCAAAATATCCCTTACATAAAGAGAGATCTATACTCCAGGTGGAAGCCACTCACTGCTTATTGCAGCCTTAAAAACGAGGGTTTGGTGCATCCCGGACACCAAGAGAGCTTGAAATTTTCATCAGGATGCCTGGTGGGGGTGGCTGGGTATTTTGATGCAAATCCTGCTGTGGTTGTCTCCAAGCCTTTGGCTCCTTTCATGCTTCCTGGTTGCAGATAAGCTGTCGGGGGATAAATATCCCACACACACACACACAGCTCACATTCAGTTTTCTGTTCAGGGGCTACACCAGCTTCCAGTTTGGTCTGGGATTTAATGGAAGGGCAACAGTGTGAAACCTCCACAGGCTTGGGAGGAGGGTGAGCACAGCAGACCTGCTGCTCCTGAGATGCTGTTTTTAGACTCTTCTGGCTCTTCAGGTGGACAGAGAAAATCTGCCCCAAATTCCAGCACAACAGGAGCAAAGAAGTCCTGCCTACAACCCTGAAACTTCTTTCTGAGTAAGGAAAAAAAAAAATCAATTCCACCTTCCTTGCTTTACATTAAGTTGAAGACTGCAAGGGAGAAAAAATGTGCCCCAGAATATCCAGAGCTGGAAAGAACCCGCCAGGATCATGTTAAGGTCATACAGAGATCTATCAGTGCATTAAAAACCCGACTTCTCAACTTGGCAGTCATCAGATCTTGCTGGATGGCATCCTGCTCCTATCTGAATTCCCCAGCACGGAAAAATTAACTTTGGGAAATAGTGTCTACATCCCTGGTCAGTCCATATGGCCACAAATCCCAGAATGGTTTGGGTTGGAAGGGATCTTAGAGATCATCTCATTCCAACCCCCTGCCATGGGCAGGGACACCTTCCACTATCCCAGATTGCTCCAAGCCCCATCCAACCTGGCCTTGAACACTTCCAGGGATGGGACATCCAATGCTCCTCTGGACAATCCGTGTCAGGGCCTCACGGGGATGAATTTTTCCCCAATATCCCATCTAAATCACCCTCCTTCAAGCTTAAAGCCATTTCGAGCATGATCACGTTTCTCTGCTGCAGGGATGAGGTGGCCAAAGCTTGAATACCACCTGGATGTGTGGTCCTGTGGGCTTTGAGCATGGATCCTGCTGGAAAATGTGACTTTAACCAGGAATAGCTGCGGGTGCTTCCAGTGGGAGCTTTCTACAGCTGAGGCACAGACACAAGAAACTATGCGTCACATGGAATAAATTTTATGGAATAAACTGGAAAGAAAAATATGGAAAAATCCATGTTTATTCCCCAACGAAGGGCAATTCTTTGTTATTGCACTCCGAGGCTTAAACTTAGTTCAGCATTAGGAATGTCCTTTGGTTTCCAGCAAAACAGCTGCAGTAAAACAGTAACTGTGGCCAGCGCCACATTCCTGGGAAAGCCTGGAATATGAGCAAGACTCAGACCTGCCTGGCACTGTCCTGGTTCCCATAATTGCCTCTGACATACCAGGCCCACTCATTAGTGAGCTGATGGCAGTGGGGACACCCCAATCTCGGCCGGTTGTGGGTTAGGACTCCTCAGCCACGGGTTGATGGAAAAGTAGAATTAATCCCCAAACCTTTCTCCACTTAAAATTCCCTAGAACTCCTTGGAAGGAGGTTGTATCCAGGTGAGGGTCAGTCTCTTTTCACAGGTAACAAGTGATAGGACAAGAGGAAATGTCCTCAAGTTGTGCCAGGGGAGGTTTAGGTTGGATATTAAGAAAAATTTCTTCACTGAAAGGGTTGTCAAGAGAGATGAGATATTGGATATCGGAACAGGTGCCCAGGGAAGTGGTGGAGTCACCATCCTGGGAGGAATTTTCAGTTGTGGCACTTCAGAACATGGTTTAGTGGTGTGTTAATGGTTGGACTTGATGATCTTAGAGGTCTTTTTCAACCTTAATGGTTCTCTGAGTCCCTGATTATGTTTCCAGCTCTGCCAGTAACTATTCTGGGACAGTGAGCAAAGGACATTTTTCTTTACCAAGTGTATACAGCACTAACATTTATCCCAAGTTTCCATGTGCAAGGATACTTAAAAAGGAGGAACATACGTGCTTGTACAAACCTTTGTGTCCTGGCTGAAAACCCCTTAAGAAAGGGGTTATAAAAATCACATTTTAACCTTGAAGCTGGAGAAATTCTCAATAGTAAATAAACGTGATGGTTGAATTTTCCACCCCTTTTCCTAAAGAGACAGAAGATCTGTTCCTTCATCCCATTCTTCTGTTGGTGTTTCCTCAAAATCTGACAATTTAGGAGTTCATGTGAAAGGAACTTTGTGTTTAGTGCGCCAGGGTAAGTGCACTGGAGTACATTTGGGGATGGCATTCACATTAAAATTAAAATCTAAATTGATCCCTAGAAATGGCCAGCACCATTCCTAGGAATCCCCACAGGATGCCTGTCCTATGCAGACATTTCATTCCAGTTTCATCAGCGCTTTTCTGACCTTGGAACTGAGGGAGGAGAGAGGAACAGCAAGATTAGGAAAAGCATCGTATCCTGGAAAGGATGGAGGACAACGGGACACGCTGCCAGGAGAGGTTGGGAAAATGCCAGGCTTGGAGAGAGACTTGGGAGCTCGACTTTGTGGTTGTTTATTTAAAAGGGAAATCAGAGAGAACAGCAATGCAGGCAGATGGGGCAGATGCAGGAAGTATCCCTTCTGCTCTGGGGTGAGAAAGGGTTTAGGGGCATTCCAGGATCCTGAGGACCTTGGTCCATGCCCACAAGGCAAGGAGCTCTCTGTGTTTGGATTCATGTCATGGAAAGGGCTGGGCTAAGCCCAGGATGCTCTGCAATGCAAATGAAAGCCAGACTTAAGCTAAGGTTTGTTTTATCACTGCCACCAGAAGAAACACTCCATCGTTTTATAACCTAAACACACATGAAAGAGAAAACATTATTTCGTTGTTCCTTTAATCCCTGTTATCTGCTCTTTGCCTTCTCAGGGTGAGCTGAAGATGGGGCCTGAGTTCCAGCGGGGTCCTCAGCAGCAAATGGTAGAAAAAGGGGTGGAAAAAACCTATTTATTTGACTTTGTATTGCTTTGGACGTTTTTCAAACCAATACCCAAATCCTGCTCTTCACAAGCTCCCCCTCTCCCGTTACATCCGAGGGAAAAATCTCAGCTCGAAAAAGGTTCAGTCAATATGTAAAAGCCACCTTCAGAGCCTCCTTCAGCAGCTCAAAGCTCTTTGATGCTGACAGCGGCAACTTTATTTCTATGCAGATGCATCTCTGAAATGCTAAAACCTTCCCAATCTATAAACCCCTCCTGCAAACAGACCACAGATGAGCTTTTACGCCAGATTTAAGCATATTTTCGGGTTTACAGCTGTGTCACGCTGAAATAATTGCAAAAAAAATCCCAGAGAGGTGACAATGAGTGAGACACACAGGGATTCTGGGCCAGGCAGGGTTCTTTGATCTGAACCTGTAGATCCACGGCCCCTCTCACTCTGTCACACTGGACAGCCCATAATGACGCCGTGCCACACGCAGTAAAAGTAGGATTTGCTGGGATAACATGTTTGGAGCTCAGCACAGCAATGCTGTGAGGTCAGGACACAGACAAAGGCTCTGTAGTGCTCTGCTTCCCCCCAAAAACCCCCAAACCTCTGGTTCAATCACTCTCTGAGCTCTGGTCTTGCCGCCGCGGGAGTCCCATCAAAATAAGCCCCACCAGTGCCACATTTGCCACATTGCAGGGGTTGCTGCATCCTGGATCTGTCTTAGGATTGATGCCAAGATGATTTTTTGCTTTTTCTTTTATACCCTTTTAATACACTCTTTTATGTAGCTTTTATGTATTCTTAGTGCTTTTAGCCTACTCAGTTATAATTCTTTAAGTTTGATAACTTCCCTTAGACCCAATATCCCGTTAAGCCAAGAGCCCAAACATTCTGGAAACCCCAGACACCGAGGGCCTCTCCAGAGCACATTCTGTAAACAAAGACAGGCCCAGCCAGGGGGAGGGTTCCTCGATGAGGGGTCTCGCTGGAGTCCCTCATTGGGGAATCTTTGATAGATGTGCCAATTTGCAAGGCCTGTAATTGCACACACATCACATCGTGGGGGGCCATTTCTTCGGTGGGCATTTCAGGGTGCATTTCGATGTGCATTTCAGGGCACCTGAGGATCCTTAAATAAATACCGAGGGAAAACCTTTTTCTCTCTTAACTGTGTTCAGCTCTCTTAATTTTAAGACCAGGAAAAGGCATCAGGATCATGGAACCATTAAGGTTGGAAAAGACCTCCAAGATCACTCATCCAACTGTTAACCCAGCACTGCCAAGGCCACCACTTAACCATGTCCCCAAGTGCCACATCTACATGGTTTTTGAACACTTCCAGGGTGGTGAGTCCACCACCTCCCTGGGCAGCCTCTTCCAATGATTGGCCACCCTTTCAGTGAAGAAATTTTTCCAAATATCCAACCTGAACCTCCCATGGTGCGACTGGAGCTGGTTCCTCCCATTCTATCACTTTTTACCTGGGAGAGAAGACCGACCCCCACCTGGCTCCAACCTCCTGTCAGGGAGTTCTAGAGAGTAGAAGGTCCCCCCTGATCCTCCTTTTCTCCATGCTGAGCTCCCCCAGCTCCCTCAGACTCTCCTCATCAGACTCGTGCTCCAGACCCTTGCCCATCTCTGCTGCCCTTCTCTCCCCAGCCCCTCAGTGTCCTTCTTGTCACAAGGGGCTTTGATTACAAACCACCAATAATTGTTATAATTAGCTCACCTTGCTTCTCTCCTGAGTGCAGGCAACCCCAAATTTAATTTCTTACTGTCATCCTGGCTCTGCCACTCCTTTTTCCCTTCAGCTGGAGCTGACAGAATTCTTTGCAGCCTTTCCGTCCTTGCCCAGCTGGCTGAGACACGTGGAAGGTGCCATCTGCCTGCTCTTCCTTATTTTATTATCTACAACACTTATTACACAGGCTCCTGATATCTACTCCCAGTCCCAGATCTCTGCCCCTCTGAAAGGCTGAAGGGTCCTCCCCTAAGTCTGTCTCCTTTAAAGGCCCCTTTTCCCTGGAACTTTGCTCCTGTCGAGGAAGAAACACGGATGTCACAGGATCACAGAATGGTTTAAGTTAGAAAAGACTATAAAAATCATCCAGTTCCACCCCCTGCCATGGGCAGGGACACCTTCCACTGTCCCAGGTTGCTCCAAGCCCTGCCCAACCTGGCCTTGAACACTTCCAGGGATGGGGCAGCCACAGCTTCTCTGGGCAACCTGTGCCAGGGCCTCACCACCCTCACAGGGAAGAATTTCTTCCCAATATCCAGTCTAAACCCACTCTCTTTCAGGTTAAAGCCCTTTCCCCTTGTTGGTTGTCACAGTCTTGTCACTACATGACCTTGTCAAAGTCCCTCTCTAGCTCCTGTAGGGACTGAAAGGCCACAAAAACCTCAGCTTGGAGCTTTCTCTTCTCCAGGCTGAACAACCCAAATTTTCTCAGCCTTTCCTCGTATGAGAGATGTTCCAGCCCTTGGAGAACCTTCATGGCCTTGTCTGGACTCACTCATTTCTACATGCTCATATCACTGGTGATCAGCTGACACAAATAACCTACGTTTAATTAGGCTCCAGTCCCCAAAATGTGCTCCAAACATCACAGCTTCAATCCCACTGCTGTCGCCATCCTGAATATCCCACTTTGGCCTCTGCCTGAGCCCCACAGGTGAGGGGAGATGCTTCCCCTCTTTCTGCCCGCTCCACTTTCCACCCAGATTTCCTCATGGTCAATCCAGTTTCCAGATCCTACCTAAGAGCTGATGAACAGGGCACAAAGGGATGACCTGGAAAGGGAATGCCAAAACACAGGGAAGACAATACCATGGACAGATGTGGGGACATACACCCTCCTCCTGGGCTTCTGTGTGGCGCACGTGTTTGTTGCAACATGCATGGACAGAAAATCAAGGAAAAGTGTTCGGGGAGTGCTCCTAAATTTCCTGCTGTTTCCCACACTCGTGCTGGCACCAGAGGCCTTCTGGAAGTGTCTGACTAACCTTGCTGTCCGTTGTTGGAGACTCCTTCTCCTTCTCTGCGTGCTGGAGTTTTCTGTTCAGGTCCTGGAACATGTCTTGGTGACGTTTCCTTGTGTGCATGATTTTCTGGAGCAAACACAAACGGCCCCAGGTCAGCAAACCCCGTTCATCAGGAACACATCCTCCCCCCAGAGTTACATCATTAAATCCCAGCTCCGTCTCCCTGCAGGTG
Organism: Oriolus oriolus; assembly: GCA_013400235.1. Classification (NCBI taxonomy): domain Eukaryota; kingdom Metazoa; phylum Chordata; class Aves; order Passeriformes; family Corvidae; genus Oriolus; species Oriolus oriolus. Next base: position 924,586 of record VXBT01013113.1, on the reverse strand, counting down.
CCTAAAACACCTTCAGCATTTACTGAGGACCCACTGTAGCACTGCCTTTATTTTCAAGCCGAGATGGGGGGAGAAAGTGGAAAATCCTAATTTTTGACCTAAAAAAAACCCCTTAAACTTCCAACAATCAAATTTTTATACTGCAGAATTTGAGCTTGACCATCAATGTCCTAGGAAGGTTTGCTGCCCTTCTTTAACTGATACCTGTCCCCATTCCCAGCCTCTCCTCAGTTTGTCACCTCTGGTAAATGTGTTCAGAGCTCACCCAAACATGTAGAATTTGGGTAATTTCATCAGAAACTGTTCCACAATCACATTTTCTTTTTAATTTGACCTGTCTGCATTTCACTTCTACCTTCCGCTGCCCAGAAGGAGAGGCAGGACAGCTTCTAGAAGGACTTCACTCTGCATGTAAGAGCAGGTTGAATATGGATTTCCTGAGCTCTGCCAAAGGCTAGATAATCGGACAGGGTGGCTCAAAAATTTTGGGACCGACATTCAGAAAGGGATGTACTCACCTCAAAATCTAACTCTGCGTACCGGGATTTCCGCCTCTGGGTATTCAGGAGAGAAAGAGATAGGTGAAGGTCAGTAAGGGGTTAAAGCAGGCAGAGTCCTTCTCCTTTTCCTTCTTCCTACACCTTTAATGTGTTTCTGTGGCTCTTCATGATGGGAAGTGCCAAATATTTAGAATTATTGAATCATTTAGGTTGGAAGGGATCTTTAAAGATCAACCAGTTCCAACCTCCTGTCATGGGCAGGGATACCTTCCACTAGACCAGGTTGCTCCAAGCCCTGTCCAGCCTGGATCACTGGGGTTTTCTCATCTCTGTCATGTCTGAAACCACCAAAACAGGAAATAGGGCAGAGGATATAAAGGGGAAAAGGTAAGGCAGGCCATGTGCCTGGCATCAAAATGAACAGCCTTTGAGAAATTAACAATTTTTTTGGACTTTGCAGCACCTGTAGGGCTAAAGACAGCTGATCCAGGGAATGTGTCTGTGGAAGTGGTGACATCACATTCCAAAGTACGATCGCATGCCAGTGGTCCCTCAGGGTAGTACAACACTGGCATTGCATCCTGGGCTGCATTTTCCCTAAAGCTCTTCTTGTCAACCCCCCGGAGTGGCCGGATTGAGGGCAGAACAGCACCCTGGGCTGAGGACAACACCGCAATTCCCACGCTCACCTCCAAGGAGCTCATGGAGAGGGTGGAGACGGTCTCGCTCTTGGACACCACGCCCGAGTTCCCTGAGTCACCAGTGTCACACAGGCTGTTGGGAATCTGTGACTCGTTGGAGATGTTTTGTGGAGCCAGCTGCTGCTGCTGCTGGATCATGGAGGAACCCTGCACCTCACTGCACGCCATGGTCACCGGCTCCCGCGGGGGACTCTTGACCACGAAGCCGGGGTCAGTGGCCATGCTGAGGTGGATGAGCCGTGTCTGAGGCATCTGGTCGATGTTGATGCTGTATTTGCTCTCATCTTTGGGTTTGGCCCTCAAGGTGGATGTGTTGGTGGGCAGGATCACGTAGCTGGTGTCCAGGGTCTGCTCTTGCGCCCGGGACAGCTCCGAGTCCAACTTCTTGAAGATGTCCCCGTCGCAGATGTAGATGGATTTCGGCGGCTGGTTCTTGTCCTTCTTCAGGGTGAGGGAGTGGTTGCTGAACTCGTTCAGGTTGATGGCCCCCAGGTAGTGTGGGGAGCCCTGAAGGTGCATCTTGGAGACGTTGGCTGGAAGACTGTTGAAGTTGGACGAGCCTTTCTGGTGGTTGAGTTTCAGTTTCTCTTCGTCGGGCAGCGACGGGCGCTTCAGGGTCCCTGTGATGGTCGAGGTTCTGCACGTGGTGATGTCTTTGTTCAGCACTGGGGAGACAGAGAAGTGTCCTCAGCACCTCACCTGGGGTTTTGTTCACACATCAAGACACCTCCCACAGTCGCTCCCCACCAGCACCTCTCCCAAAGAGGCACAACAGCGTTTAACACAATTTATATTTTTAAAATCCAGGATACTGAAGGCAAAACTAAAGCCAGGGAGGAAAAAAATTCCTTATTTTGAGATAATTCTCTGTGATGTGAATTTTCCAATGCAACCATGGCCAAAACTCCCATCTAGGCCAACATATTGATAACAATACACTGAAAAATGAAGACATTTTTAGATATTTAGTACATCTAGTATATGCATGAAATCTATATATTGTTAACCTGTGGAGGTTAAAATAAAAGGTTGCTTTTGTGTAAAAAAATAATTTTGATTCAGGAAATAGCTGAAATACAACATTATCAATGATTCATACAATCATAAAATCATCAAATGGCCTGGGCTGGAAGAGACCTTAAAAGATCACCGAGTTCCAGCCCCCTTCAAATTATTTTTTTTTTTATTAACTCACTAAAATACTTCAGGTTGCTCTTTTCCCTTAACAGTTACAGTGTTAATAAATCGGTATTTTGAAACACACCATATTTTATTATGAATTTCAAACTGCTCTCCAAAAAATCTTACATTCCAGTAATCATGGCAATGCATTGTGAGAGCTCATTATTTAGGAATTTTTAATTTCCCTTCAGGAAAGCAACTGACGACAGGAAAATTCCTTAAATAAAGAGGAAAACTTTAAACTGAGGAGGAAGTGAATGTGTCATAAAGGATATTTGGACACTCATTCGCACACAACACTGTCCACAAAAAAAAATCTGCCCCTTTTCCAGGCATAATAATCTATGGTTCAGTTGATTTCAGGCTGCAAACAAAGATCTTGGGAAAATAATGACGTCAACCTTGATGTCTCCATCGGGTAAAAAATCAGGAAGTCATGGAAATCAGACTGTGGGGCAGGGACAAGGTGTTGTGGGGGCTACTTACCCAGGATTTCAGCACAGGAAAAGAGAAATAAACGCATGTTCTCCTTTCACCCATCTCAGGAGGAAATAAAAATAAGTAAATGGATCTTTTTAGGACCAGGGAGGAGGATTTTTGGGGTAAACTGACATTATTCAGCTGTTCCATGTGGGACAGAGGTGGGACACGGGCATCCCTTGGCACTGAGGACACACTGATTTTCCTACCAGATCAGAGTGGGAGTGAGGGAGGATCAAAGCTCCCCCCCAAGACTACAGAGCAGGAAAGGCAGGATGAGCAGGGCACCAAGGAGAATAAAAAGAACTTGTAAAAAGCTTTTAAAGCTAAAATCTCTGGGTGCAACCATGGCAGCCACGATCATCTTGGCATCACTGGGATAAATCAGAGCGAGCCAAACCCTTCCTCTGGGAGTCCCAGCAGGGTTTATCGATTCAGGCTCTTCTCCATGCTCACATCAGCTGCAGAAAATCGGTTTGGAGAGGTTTCCACTTGGCCACCTCCAAGCATGGAGCGGAGTGAGCCTTCAACACCGAGCCCTGGACCAAATCCTACCAGGGGATCTACGTGAGGGGGTTATGAGTGGTGTCAGCCACATCTCCAATCCATCACAGGAGGGGAGACAGTGCCTCCAGGAGAAATGATGGTCAAAAACCATTGGACAAGTTCCTGGTTTTTATTATTCAATAAGCAGGGTGCATGGGATGATGCACCACTCTGAAAGGTCTCTGAAATGGGGTTTATTATTAACTGCTTATCTTGGCTCACTCTAATGGAATTTTATGAGAGGAGGAGAATCTCTCCAGGCAGACATCAATAAACAAATTGTAGAGCTGGATGCTGGCAAAGGAGGGGAAGCTTAGCCTGTTGGCAAGCTGCTGATCCAGGGGCTCCTGCCCTGAAATCTGAAACAAATCAGCTCCTTCCCTTCCTCTGGAAAACTCGATTTGGGGTTAGGAGGTGTGGTGGCAGATCCAGAAAGGGGTGTGCTGTGGTTTACAGCTGACTCTGTACCCAGTGAATGTTCACTGAGCATCCCCTCGATTCAGACATGGCCTCACACACACAGTTTTCACATGTGATTTTTTGGGACTGAGATATTTGGTGTCAAAAGAGAGGGAGGGAGACAACTGAGAAGAGGCTGACAGCTCAAAATTAGATTAGAGAGTGTGAGACAGAGAAACAGAAAGAAAAAAAAAATGGACAGACCCTGAAAAGAGATAAATGGACAGAAAGAGACCATGAAATGAGATATCACAGGGGTAAGTGAGATAAATACACTGTGACTGTGATAAGCACAGGGAGAGGGAGTGAAGCAGAGAGAAGGACAGGAAAAGATAAATAAGATATAGATAGATATTAGACAGATAAATGATAGTGACAGTGACAGACAATACACAGAAACACAGTGACAGGGACAAATGTTGACAGACAGAAATACATAAATAACAGGTACAGCAAGACAGACAGCTGAGGACAGAGATAAATAAGTGATTGTGAGACAGAATGAAAGAGATGAATTATAGATAAATACATTAGAAGCAGATAAATAAATGATAGATGAGATAAAGAAAAAGATAAATGAACAGGACAGGTAGATGTTTATAGAAAGAGAGCAGGAGAGAGAGAAAAAAGGCAGGGCAGGGAAAGAAGGAGAGAAGGAAGGAAGACAAGAAAAAAGGAAAGAAGGAAGGCAAGAAAGAAAGATTAATAAAAAGACAGAGAAAGAGAGAAAAGTTTTGCCGTAGTGGTAACTGAACACAGGGAGGGTACTGTCCTTGGCTGGGGAAGATCCTGGTTTGGAAGATATGAATTATGCAAGGTCCAAGCAAGCTGATATTTCTCTTGCTTGGGAGAGGGGAGAAGTCTGGGAGGGGAAATGAAAGCCCCAACATCTACAAAGGGTAAGAAAAATAACCTCGGCCAAAAGGTCAGCATGCCAGGAGAGGATGAGACCTGCAGAGAGGAACAGGCAACCAGGAAGAATCCAGGAAGCACAGACACCCCTGGGATTACTGGGAAAAGGGGCTGTCAACTCATGCACGTCCTCGAGGTTCAAAGGAACCTGTGTGATGAACACACAGCAGAAAGGAGCAGGCAGAGGAGGAGAGACCCAAACACTTCCAGGTGCACAGAAGAGCACTTGGAGCCAGCTGGAGCGGTGGGAAAGCTCTCCAGATTCCAGACTTCCCACAAACACACCCTTGCTGTGCACAGAGCTGCCTGAGGCTGGTGTGACCCCCTTGGGCAGGGGTGGCTGGAACAAAGAAGGATCACAGCAGGAAGAGATGGATCCCATCTCTTCTTCCTTGATGCTCTTCTCTGCCACCATGTTACAAGGCAAAAAATAACTCCTCAGAGGCAAGGCTTGATCTAAGTTAAAAAGGCCAAAAGAGCTTCGGGAAAATAGGAAAAGCACAGGGAGAATTCGGGGTGTTGCTTTCTTTTGGCCAGGGTTGAAAGGAAGGGCAACCCAACGCGAGGACATGCAAGGCACCAAAACACACACAAAGGAAACAGAAAGGGAAAAAACAAAATGGCCTAGTTCAATCCCCAAACCAGGTCACTTGCTGATTCTCACCTGTGATGTGCTCACCTGATCTACAAGCCATGTCCACGTCCTTCTCAAAATCGGTCTGAAAGACAGAGAACCCAGAGGATGTGGTCAAAAGGGGCTGGTAGAGGACAGGAAAGCTTGGAAAATGCAAAACTCCCCACTTTAATTAATGAGGTGGGCACAGCCTTTGCCAGGAGAGTGGAGGAGAGAGGTTTTGCTTGGATTTTCAAACATGGACAACACACCATGTTTTTCCACCTGTTGGCTTTTGCATTTTATCACTGATAAAGCTGGAACATTGCATTTCAGTTGGGGTTCATCTGCTCATCCATTCACTTATTCCTGGGCTGCAGATTAAAACACCTCCCTGGAAAATGTTTATTCACACTTCTAAAAAAACCAGGGAACAGGTTCCTGGCCTGTCTTGGATATGTCACTCCACACATAATTTTAAGTGGATTCCCCTCCATTTATTAAAGAGATCTGGGAATCCTGCTGGGAACACTCCCTCCCCACTGGACTTTGTTGTGATCTGTCACCAAGTCCCATGAAGCAGGAACAAGTCTCTGCTTCTGAAGCTCTTAACATATAAAATCAATGGCTCCCGCAGGCACAAAGCCTGAATAACTTTTTCAAGTGGTCTGCACAGCCAAAGGGAACTCCTTTCTTCTCCCAGTAGGAGTTAATCCTTTTTCTGAAGCTTTGAGCAGATAACATTTCAAAGAACTGGATAAACTGAGTCACAGCGGGCCGTGAGCTTTCATGGAGTGGTGGGAAAGCTGCAGACTGGCAAAAGGTAGAAGAGTTCGCTGATTATTTCTGGTATCATTTCAGAAAGACACTTAACATAATTGTATTAATGTGACGAAATGAAATCCATTTTAATACTGAGAAAAATGTGGGGAAAATCCCCATCCTCCTGGGATAAACACTTTAACATCAGCAGGCTGAGAGCCAAGAGTTTTTGAACAGTCTCAACCTTCCTGATGTGAATTTCCCAGTAAATTCTTTAGGATATCAAACAAATCTGAAAAGAACAGAAGAGAAATACGACTGAACCAACGTTCGAATGAGCAAATGGGATGACACAGAAAAATATAATCTCATTTTCATGATAGCAGTTCCTGAAAAATGCAGCTGAACAGCCTGCACTAGTTCTGATGATAAATAAATGAAAGACAGGTTTATATTTAATACTAGTCAACAAGATTTTGTGGGGAGAACAGTTCTACTCAGTTAAGCTCCTTTTCACTAGCTGGGCAGATTTGGAGATTAACGGAAAAGGTAACAGCAAAAAATGCTGTATTTTGATCTCTTTGGTGATTTTACAACAAAATAACATTGTACCCCTCTAAAAATATCAGTGAAGTGTCATCACTCACAGCCAGATTCTGCAGCTTTTTGGGCTGGGATGTGAGGAAAGTGATTGTAAGCTCCCTGCTCCTCCACACACCCATCTGCAGTGCAGGAGGAAATGCAACATTGCTAAAAAACTTGTGGCCGACACAGTATTTCGCAATTTTGGCTGATAATGAATGGAAAATGTGGAGTTGTACAGAGACAGAAAACCCTGAAACTTGGGATGGCGACAACAGACTGACAAATACAGGACCCACTTTTTTTCAGGATGCTGAGACTCTGAAGTTATATAAATAATTTGAAGGCATGTGATTTATAGAGAGAGAATAAAAAAGCTCTGGGTGTTAACTTATGGAAAGGGAGATTGAGACTGGGTGTGATTATGGTGTCTATTATTGAAGAAGCCAAAGCACCAGGCTTGCAAGGGGCTCTCTAATTACCCACAATTAGGCAGAGCGAGAACCTGGCTGAAAATGAGAAGACTCCGCATTTAAATGAGAAATGAGGCTCCTGTTTTTAGCAAACACCACCGAGGTGTGGTGGAATTAAACCTCTCCTGATGTCTTTGACTCCAAGATTGTGCTGCTTGAAATGAGGCTTCGTACCCGAGCACAAACTGCTCAGCACAGGAGTGACTGGAAAAAACCATCACTGGGTTGTGCTGTAGCTCTAATATTAACCAGGAGCTTTTGGAAGTTGCTCAGATCCTCTGATTCTCCTGATATCTTAACCTCAGAAATTAAATGTTTCTTGCATCAACTACATCATAACATTGAAGCAGATGCAGGAAAAGCCCCACATCTTATTCCTGTACTGTTTGTAAAGGACTTGCACAACAGGACCACGACTTACAGAGCTTAAACTATTCCCAGTGAAGCAAAGTAAGCTTTTGAGAGAAAAAAAAATCCCTCTGAGACAGCATTTTTATGATAATAACCCCACAGAATGTGATTAAAACAGCATCAAACTGCTACTTCCTAGCTCCAGCCAGGACAAGGCAGCTTGATGAGGATGAAAAGGTCTGGAAGACCTGGGAGGTTTATTTTGGCTCTTTATTTTTCTGGGAAAGAAAGGATCTCACCAAGATGTCTGCAAAACCTGGTGTGCAAGTTCCAGAACCTTAAAATTACAATGCAACACCCCAGATTTGTGTGAAAAAGTCTGTTTTAAGTGCTGTGTTTGCTCAAGCAAAAGTTTAAAGGAAATAAGAGCAGTGATTTCAGGATCTGTGACAGACAGAGCCCTGTGCTTATCAGTTATGAGTTAAAAATTCCCATAAATCCCCTAATAACAGGAGAGGGGGGAGTTTTCCCTACCATTAGCTGAGCGTGTCCATTCTGAAATGACCCCCCTGAGTCTCCATTCCCTTCCTCCTGACGATCCACAACCCGGCACTTCACAGCATCCTGGACCTGCAGGAACAGATTGGCAAAGGTCAGGGTCAGACTGACCAAACCACATTAAATTCTGCTGAAATCAAAAACTAAAAATAGCCCTCGTTAGATCTAAAGGACACGGACCCTGCTTCAGCAGCATCCAGGCCTTTCCTTCACGTGGTTTATGTGTTACATATTTCACACACTGAAGAGCAACTCAAAAGGTTCTCCAGCAGTCCTGGGTCACTGCTTAGGTCATTTCTCTTTGCTTGATTTATACAGTCAGGAATAAAAATGTCCTTTATTTTGCAGCTTGCAATATGTTTACAACGGATGCTCCGGCATTAATCATCATATTGGTGTCTGCAAAGTCTGCTTATGATCCTGTAATATAAATCTGATCCCAAACTCTCTGAAATAACTGGAAAAAGAAAAAAATCCTGGTGACTGCAGTGGGAGTTAAATGCAGGCTCATATTCATAATGCAATTAGTGGAAGGAGTCTCAGCCAAGCCAGTGGTGTAATTCCATCGATTTCATTGGCCTGACATAAGAAATTAATCTGTTTTACTTAATTTAAAGGAACTGTAAGAAGATAAAATGAATATTGAAAAAAAAGCCCCTTCCTGTCTCTGTTATTAATAGTCTCTCCACTCAGTAGGATGAAAAGACTAAAAGAAACATAAAAGATTTGTCCTTTTCTTCCCCGATATAATTCACCATTTTAAATCTCCTCGGGGAAGCTGAAGAGAATTTCCTCAATTTTCTTGCTTGATTATTGCTGGCTGTACTTCCTAGCTGGGATATCAAGGTGTTAATGCCAGCACAGATTTCACCCTGTAAATCTCAGTGCATTTTGCCTCTCTTGAAATCAAACAAATGACTTCTTTAATGTGGCATTTTTGGAGGCGGGGTGTGAACATTCTGGAAATGCGAATTTTGGCGGTAAACAAGCAAAGCCTGACATGTTATCCCATCTAAGGCTGCCCACCAAATTCCACTCTGATTCACCCCTCCTTTCCTTTGACCGAAAACATCACGGTCATTTCTGTGGTCATCATCTCCCCAAAGGCAAAATTTGTAGGGTTAGAGAAGTTACCAGGCTGGCTGGACACTTTTCCAGGTGATTTTTATGGGAAATAATGTTGATTATGCAAAAGATAACGACTCGTCCCTCTCACCTCCCGCCTGAGGATGCAGTGGACCATCACGATGACAAATCCCTCCAAGGAGTCGAAGACGGCAAAAAGGATCTGGAAAAGCGCCGAGCGCCGGTCGGTGATCGCCAGGACTGCAGACATCCAGGTGAGAGCCAGCAGAGGCAGGACCACGCAGGAGCTCCAGAGGGATGCCCTGTCAAGGGAGAGGGAAAGAGATCTCAGCTCCACCTCACCCACTTCCAGGTGGGATTCTAATTCAGCCTCCCGATCCCACCAGGCTGCAGATTTCTCCAGCCAACGTCTCCGTGTGGGAGACCTTTCCTGAGCCCCTCTCCCAGGGAAGCAGGAAGAGGCTTTGCACACTCACGCTACCCAAACAGGGGGCACAACTTCCCAGTGGTGCAGTCATGCATAAAACCGGAGGTGGGGGGGAAGGATGCAGATCCCTCCCTCCCCCTTCCACGCCCTTCCCACTCTGCCCCTAACCCACCACCACGGCTTCTCCCAAGGGAAGGAGACAAAATACAATCACTGCAGGTTGCCAAGGGGAAGGGGAACAGTTGCAGCAGAGACTGGTCTCTCACGATGGCTGTCGGCACTCGGGTCACAGACACTTGGACTTCCACAGCACATGGAAGACACCAACACCAGGACGTGTCACGCTTTCGAGTGACTCGAACGGACGAGCAGAGAGCTGATGTGCAGACTGCAATATTTGTATTGCTCCTTTACCCTACAGCTGATGGTCCCTACAACACTGAGAACTAAAACCTGGCCTAATTTCCCTGTGGTCAGAAAATTTTCTGCTTTCTCGTGCGATCTCCCCAGCTGATGCTTTGGGGGGAAAAAAGGCTTTTTGTTCTGTGTTTGACAATTCTTGTAAGGAAGTTTATTCCTGTGTGGACACTAACTTGAGATTCAAGCCATATCTCCATTCACAAGACAGAAAACCAGACAAAATGAGTTTTCTGTGATGCAAGTGCTGCCCCAGGAACCTCCACTTTAGCTGAGAATGATGGCCCCACAATTGGGAACGCAGCTCTTTTCCCAGGGACTCTTTAGGCATCCATCTCTCCAACCGGAAAAAAAAAAGGATCCCAAACAATTTTAACAGCTGACTAGGGAGACTTTAAGCTGTCACTCATCCTTTATATTTGGCACCAAGAATATGAGGAGAATTTCTCTGCGGGCTTTTACCTAACAAACCACAGCAGACCTCGAATAACAAGTGGAGCTACAAGAAAATCTCCAAATACAAACAAATACAGGCAAGACAAGAAATTACAGGACAGATACCATGACACACGTTTTGCAGTACTTACATGGGACTTGCTTACCATTTCCTGATCTATGACCAAGGGTTTAATGTTTACTTTCTGGTTCCCTCACAGACCCCAGTGAGAGCTTTCCCTGAACAAAGCTGGAGCTTGGATACAGGTTTGGACATCAGGATAGAACGCCCTGGCTTCATTAAGGGTTTTTCAAGGATTGTTACATCAGTTCTGCAATGACCACACACTGAAGTGACAGTTTATTTTTATAGTCAGAATGAGACCCTGATTGCAAATATCCCTACACCCTGTCCACGCTCGGATATGTTCCTTCACGGTATTATTAAGGAATGTAATTTACCTAAGGGAGCAGCGAAATGGAACTTTTTTTCTTATTAGTTAGAACAAGCATTACGAGACTTCCGTGTAAGGTAAAGGCCGTGACATAGTCTGATACCTTGTAATTTTATCTTGGGTGGCAAATACTGTTCCTTAATGGCCAATATGAACTATGATTTCAAAGCATTATTAAAAAATACCCAAAAAACCAGCAGGCAGCCCTCAACCAAACAACTCCTAAACAGAAATTACTCATTCCAATTCTCTGAAATCTGCCTTATTACACTGAAATCTCTTTGCTGTCCTTTGTGGTGGTGCCTTCATAAATTTGGCTAAGCAGCAAGTGCATGAAAGAAAAAAATCAGAGAGGCCGAATGGAAAGATAAGATTTGGTTGATAAGGAACCTCTCTAGACGTGTCTTTCATGCAAGTATCAGCAAACACAACACTGCTGAGTAAATGAAGTGATTCCAGCAGCAAGGGCAAACCATCAAATTCAATAAAAGCTGCTGGAAAAGGTCTGTAAGAGACAACTCTGCTTCCTGGAATTATCTGGTCTTCCAGAACACCCTTGGTGCATCCATTCTGTGGATGCTCCTGCCACCAATGTGCAGCAGGAAACCTGGCAACCACACCTGAGAATGCATCTGACCCAGCTCTGAACCAGACATCTAAATCTGGGTGGGTTTTCCATTCCTGAAAAGATCTGCAAACTCATAAAGACGATGATCTGGATTTGGAGCCAATATTTAGATGCGGATTTGGGGTTGTAAGGGATGCTGCTGAGAAGGTAAATTATATGTAAATTAAGTTTCTCTTCAGCAAACGGTCAGATTTGAATCCACTGGCTTCAAAACCTGCTTTAAGAAGGAATTATTTGAGTCAATTTGCTCTGCCCTTCCAACCAGATGATGAAAACATCATCTGCCTTCCAGCTCAGCTGAAGACCACACATTCAGCTGGAGCAAATCAGGATTTTCCCGAGTTGTGCTGACTTACACCAGCTCACAGTCCTGCTCTCTTTGTGATTCACCTTCCAGATGCCTTCTCAACAGCATTCACCCCTTACAAAATTGATGGAAATGCTGCTTGCCACTTAAATGCATCATCTTTATTCTCAGGCAGCAGATGGCAACAGGTCACAGGAAATGGAACTTACTCTAATTTCACTTGCAGGGCTCTACTTAGATTTTTGAAATATTAAACTCCAAATCAAAAGCTCCATTAAAGAAATCAGGTAAAGACTGGAATTTCAGGTGAAAACTCATAGGAAGATAAGTGGGTTTTCTGTGAGACTGCCCTTAATTCTACTTGCTGTGAGCTGAATTCATAGCAGGACTCATATTCCTGCCACCTTCCCACCTGTCCCTTTTTTAGGAGGCACAGTGAATCCTTAAAAGATCCCAGAATTACTTACAGGACCTAAGAAACATCCCATTAGGGTGCTTATCACGAGATGTGATATGAAATGATCAGCCGTTACACAATGGCATTGTGACCACCTAATGGCTTTTCATGGATTAGCCATGATCAATAAATCCATGATTTTTCTTGCTTGGCACAAAGGAATTAGCTGGCAGATCCTCTTATTTATCCCATTTATGACAGCCCTTAGGACGAGTGACAGCAGCATGCAGGGAAGACCATTACAGGGTGTTCTGGAAGCAGGAAGCTGGTTTGTGGTGTGGTGACCTTGACATGTCGGTGTCGCTCAGCCGGACAGCTGTGGCGTCACATTTTCCCTCCCTACCACAGCTGTGGCGTCACATTTTCCCTCCCTACCACAGCTGTGGCGTCACATTTTCCCTCCCTACCACAGCTGTGGTGTCACATTTTCCCTCCCCACCACAGCTGTGGTGCAGAGAAAGGGGGATAATTCAGGATATGGCATTGCCACGGTGCAACCAGATTTAACTGCAAGGATGTGTGACGGCGTGGCCGCACTATGGCACCGTCCTCAGCTTTGTCACGGAATCACTGAGGTTGGAAAAGACCTCTAAGATCAAGTCCAACTCTCCTCCCAGTGCTGCAGAACCCACCACTAAACCATGTCCCCAAGGGCCACATCTACACAGCTTTTAAATCCCTTCAGGGGTGGGGACCCACCGCCTCCCTGAGCAGCCTGTTCCAATGCTTGATCATCCTTTCAGTGAAGAAATTTTCTCCAACATCCAACCTGAGCCTCCCCTGGTGTAACTTGAGAGCATTTCCTTTCGTTCTATCTCTTGATAGGAGAAAAGCCCAACTCCAGTTTGGCTCCAGCCTCCTTTCAGGGAGTGATAAGGTCCTTCCAATCCTCCTTTTCTCCAGGATAAACAATCCCCGCTCCCTCAGCCACTCCTAACGTGCTCTAGAACATGGGATCTACCATGGGAAACACTCAGCCTTAGGAAAGCACACAGCAGACCCTGCACTGGCAGCAAGGATTTGGCCAAAATGACAAAAAAATCCAGCTGTGGTTTTGTCCTTTCTGTAGCTGGAAGCATTTGAGAGTCTTTGTCTTTGCAAAAGAAGCAGAATAAAGGGATTGCACTTAGAGGAAAGCAATGGAAAGAGCAAAAAGAATGGGTTTGGAGATAAAGATCTGCATGAAGAAAGATGAAGAGCCCTGCACCCTGAGAAAAGGCGAGTGCAGGGGGACACACAGGACATGCCAATAAAGATGTAAAGGGCCATTAGGAAGGGCAAAGTGATCAATTCTTGTCGTTACTCAACCCTGACAGAGCAGCAGCGATGTAAGCTAAAGAAGCAGCAGAAGGAAAAAAATCACTTTATAATTCAAAAACGGCTCCTGGAGAGGAGCTCTGAAAAAGGGAATTGGACTCAGCACATAATGGATGGCTCCTTACACGCCAGTGGTTCTGCTGCTGGAAAATCACAGCACAGGGATGTGCTTTATTTATCCTCTCGTGCTTTTCTGCTCCTCTGACTTGTATTCACAGAATTACAGAATCATGGAATGGTTTGGGCTGGAAGGACCTTAAAAATCATCTAATTCCACCCCACAGCCACGAGCAGGGACGCTTTTCACTAGACCAGGCTGCCCACAGCTCTATCCAACCTGGCCTTAGACGCTTTTTAAACACTTAAGCACTGTTCCTGCCAAAAGCAAGAGTGTTGTCCCAATTTTAGGGACACTTTCAGAGGAAATCCCTGTAACTCAATGCCCTTATAACCAAGACAGGAAACCTGTAACTAGAAAAGAGGGGGAGCTCTGCTTGCTCTTCCCATGCACAGGCAACACAGAAACACCTGCTGTGCTTTTTATTTTTCCCAAAAAAGATGATTATTCTCCAAGTAGCTGCAATATAAATAATAAAATCAGGGGAACAGGAAATCAAATGCCTCTAAACCGCCCTGAGCAGCCTGATCTAGTGGAAAGTGTTCTTAGTGGGGGGGGTGGGAATGAGATGAACTTTAGGGTCCCTCCCAACCCAAACCATTCTGTGATGGTTTTATGACACATGAGACAGGCAGGTGGGACCAGACTTCTTCATTACCCACCTTTAATAAAGGAAGGTGTTCCCTGAGAGTCCAACAAGGACTTGCTGGATGCAGGCTTATGCCCAGGTAAAGACAGGATTTCAAATTCCTTGAACCATGAGGACAACACTCTCCTGAGGAACAGTCTCCTTCCTAAAACCAGCCATGCACGAAAGTATTGATTCACATCAGTGCTGGAATTACAATACAGGCAGAAAATCTGATATGTAAGACTCCCTAAAAGGGTATTGGGCCAAGAAAAAGGGCGAAACCCATAGATGAGAGATTCAACATGTGAATTCCTAAGGATTTAAAAGGCATGATGATGAGAAGGGTCACGAGGAACCCTGGATATCGGCTCTTGGGTGGGGTGCCTGGAAAAATACACTGTGCCGGGGCTTAATCTTGGGCCAAGCTCTGCCCACTGGTCAGAGCCTGAGGGTCCAGATTTCCAATGAGCTGCTTGGCAGGAATTCATAAAATCATGGAATGGTTTGGGTTGGAAGGGACCTTAAAATCTTCCAGTTCCACTCCCTGCCATGGGAAGGGACACCTTCCACTGATCAGGTTGCTCAGAGCTCTGTCCAGCCTGGCCTTGGGCACTTCCAGGGGTGGGACATCAACTTCCTTCCTTCCATCCATCATCCATCCATCCATCCATCCATCCACCCATCCATCCACCAATCCATCCACCAATCCATCCATCCATCCATCCATCCATCCATCCATCCATCCATCCATCATCCATCCATCCATCCATCCATCCATCCATCCATCCATCCATCCCTCCCTCAGCACTCCCTGGCTCCAGGAAAAGCCAAGCCCCTGAGGCGCTTTTCCCATCTCAGACAAAATAATTTTCACAGGTACCAAAGACAAATTAATTATAAAACAACATCTCACAGGCTGAGAGTGCCCTACAGGCAGCAATAAACGGGAGGAAATGTGGGAACAGAGGTCTTCCTATGGCAAA
Organism: Oriolus oriolus; assembly: GCA_013400235.1. Classification (NCBI taxonomy): domain Eukaryota; kingdom Metazoa; phylum Chordata; class Aves; order Passeriformes; family Corvidae; genus Oriolus; species Oriolus oriolus. The sequence goes on along the minus strand of VXBT01013113.1, from coordinate 909,206 downwards.
ACCTGCTCAGCATCTTCTTCAGCACAGCCTAAAGGGGAGGATTTATTTAACCCACACCTGTCAAGTCCAGCTAACTCCTAACAGGTCACAGACATGCAAAGATTTCCATTTATCACTCCCAGGTCAAGAAATCACGATTTCCAGTACTTATTTTTCCACTTCTGTCACTTTTCTCTCCCACCAGTTCACTCTGTTTTCCCTCCCTTACACATCCCCTTATCTGACCACAGATGTCACCACAAAGATTTCCAAAAGCCAAGAAAAACAGGCTAAAGGATCAATTTCTCATTCCATGCTATCCCAGAAAACCTCTGGAACCCATGAGAGGGAAGCTGGGAAGGGCATGAGCAACCCAGCAGGAACAAGGCAGGAACACCTTTGATGTGCTCTCTCCACCAAAAATTTATGGCTCAGTCCAGGCCAGAGAGGCGTCAGGAATCCTCATGGCATTTCATCCACATTTTCAAGACTCCAAAACTGAACTGCAAAGCTTCTCCAAGGTCTGGGAGGATGGAGCCCAGCAGAAGGGTGGCAATGGCATGAGGCATAATCAGGGTCTGGCCTTTTGGTAAACCTCACTTACAATAAATTTGGAGGAGAAAAAGATTCAGCTCAGCTGCAGGATGAAATGGATGGCAAGGGGAAATGAGTGAAATTATTTGTGTACTCCTCAGTGTTCCCTTTGCAAGGAGAAGAGCATGGGACACTTGAGGACAAACAACACAATTGATACTGGACCCTGTCATCTGAGGTACCCAATCTGCTGGGAAACAAAACATTAAAAAATCCTCTCACAAGAGCCCTCCAATTTCTATCAATCCACTTAAATTAGAGAAGCAGGATGAATAGGAGATCTGGCTTTCGCATTCCTTTCTTCTCCTGATTTGGAGATGAATCAGAATCTGTGATTTATCACAGACCAATGTCAGACACTATTGGAGAGGGACTTGAGACTGTTTAACTTTTAAAATTAATTTACTATGAACAGAAAGCCTCTTCTATTTAAGAGTCTAATTTATTAATAGTAAATCTTCTGCTGGTTTAACATTCCCCTGCAGTTACAGGAATCCAAAGAGCAGCGAGCTGCTCATTCCAGACTTGTGGTACACGTGTCTGGACCGATTCCATCTCAACCATCTCAGCTGGGCACTGCTGCAAAAGGTGAGTAAACGACCTTAGCAATGAAAAATAAATCAGATTTTGTTCTGTTTTTTATTTCACTGAGAAAACCACAGAATCACAGAACGGTTTGGTTTAGAGGGGGCCTTAAAGAACATCTCACTCCAACCCCCTGCCATGAGCAGGGACACCTTCCAGGTGCTCCTGAGTTTTGATTTTCTTTTATCTTTCTACATTTTGAGATCTGGCACTCGGCTGCCTCTTTTAGTTTAGATTAATTAAAGGTAGGAATTTTTGAACTGCGAATGATCTGAGACTGTTTCCTTCACGCATTTTGCATGTACTAATTTAGACATCAAAACCAAAGTGCAGCATCACTTGCATGCGATACAGATAATAAAATGTCCAAAAGGGAAGGAAGAAAGACAAACCTTCCCTCAATCATTCTCTCTCCAACCTTAACCTTTGGGAAAAAAGCCAACCATATAAATAGCAACAATTTCTCCAGAACAAAGCTCTGGCATTTTTTTTTTTTAAGCTAACTCCAGCAGCATCTAAGAAGAGATTTAACAGCATTTGACTTTCGTAACTCAGAGCTATGAAACGCTTTAAGATTTTGAGAATTAATTCCAAGTGCTTTCAGGGGTCCAAAAGAGGCAGTCAACACTTATCAAATCAGACCTGCAGGCCTACGAGGTATCAAACTTAACTTTAGCATTTCATGAGAGGGGAAAAAAAAAAACCCACTTAGAAGTGATTCACCAACTCACTGTAACCACACTCAGTGCTCTGCAGCCTCTGGAGGAAAACACTCAAGTAGGTGCTTAAGTGGTTGACAAAGCTGGATTTTGGAGTCCCTGTCTACCACCAGAATTACTGGGAATCACTTCTTTAAGTCTGGAACTCCAAGAATGGGGTACTAAACAAATGCAGAGTCCCTCTGTCTTCCATGGGCTGCTCACATGCTTAAATCTGAAATCTAGGCATGTCAAAAAGCGCTGTTCAGGATCCAGCCCATCAGCTCCAGGGGTGTTGCAGGAGCCCTGCACTACTCATGGCCCACAGAATGAGGTCAGGGAGAGCTGGGGGATGTTGGGGAGGTGGGCAGGGACACGGGGAGAGAAAACAAACACGGGCTGGTGAGTGCAGGGAAATGGAAGAGGGAAATAAAAAACGAACTGAAAAGCGAAAAATCAAAACGAAATTTAAAAAAAAAAAAAAAAAAGAAAGAAAGTGGAAAGAAAGAAAGAAAAGAAGTTGAAATTAGAGGAACTAACATGGCGTTACTGGTGGCTGTGGCCGAAACTTCAGCAGAAGAAACTACTCCACACTTGGAACATTTGAGCGTCATGCCGTAAAGGGGCACTGCCATCTGACTGCAATTAAAACCAAAAGACTGAAACAAAACAAAACACTTCGCTCATGAGCACAAACGTCGAAAGGAAAGGGAAAGAGAAGCCAAAAAAAGAAAGGAAGGAGAAAAGGGAACCAACCAACCATACCCAGTGTGGGAAGAGAAATGAAAGACAGGCAGGAATTAAAAACTCTCATCTGTACCACTCCAGATGCGGGGAATGGGGGGGAATGGACAACTCAGAGACTTGTTGGTGCCGCTGGAGAGGGTGGAACTGTGTTGGTGAACGTTTTGCCCGATTCAGGGTGTCTCTCTCTGGCACCCACGGAAGAGAAACCTGCTCTCCCAGTCTCCACCTCCTTCTTTTTGTTTGGGTTTTTCATTTGGTTGTTTTTTTTTTTTTTTTGAGAAATTGCTCTTTTCCCTCCTGGCCTTTTTGCTCCAAAACAAAAAAGGTGACAGGTTGTGCAGTAGAAGGCAAGAAGTAGGGCTGTGGGGGCTGTGCCTGCTTATCTTCTGTCCTAAAGCAACGCAAGGCATAAGTCACTTATTTTCTCTGACTGGGAGCTGGTGAGACCAGGACAGAGGCCGCTCTTTGATTGCTTCATCCCTGGTGAAGGATGGAACTCTCTTATGTCCCGAAGTTAACCCTGAGCTGGGGCGTTTCCTCAGACCCCCAACCTGCCCTGAAAGGAACCGCACTGGCTGACGGCTTCTGAGACATTCCTCCTCTCAGATCCTGTTCTGGAGCTGAAAACATCTTTGGGACGAACCCTGAGAATTATTCCCACCTGAAAACATCTTTGGGATGAACCCTGAGAATTATTCCCACCTGAAAACATCTTTGGGATGAACCCTGAGAATTATTCCTGACTGTCGCTCCCACTTTTTCTGGATCCAACCAGAACCAGCCCACTGAGGGCTGCTGGTACGAGGGGATCTGCTGAAGCACATCCTGGGGATTTTTAGCGGCTCCTGTGTGGGAACCCACCCATTCAGCTCTTCTTCAGGAGCCCAGGAGCCACATTAGCTGGGCACTGGCCCCGCTTCTTCCCAGAATTTGCTGGTTGTGTGCATGCCCTGATCTGCACAGATCCACACCCACATCAGATCTGGCTTGGAAAATGGGAAGGAGTCTGCAAAACATCGCCCAGACCTTCCTGCAGTGCCTGGCATCAGAGAAGACATGAAATCCCTGCCAGAGGACAGCGGGCCTGTCATCCCTGGGGCGTGCTGGGGATGCTGCTGAGGGATGTTTGTCCCAACCGGGAGGGGTTTTACGGCCCTGCTCCGCCTGGGAGAGAGATCAGGCGACTTCACACATCATTTCTTAGCTTTGGTGGCTCTCTGTTCAGTCTCACTGCAAAAAGACATCCTGATGAGCACCAACACAGCAGCAGCAGTGGGCCCAGTGGCCCACTTTGAAGTGGCTACTGATTGGTCTTTTCATTAATTACAGTGACATAAGTCACCATTCCTGTCCAGATTAATGACTAAGGCATCCCACAGAAGCTTTCAGACACAGAGGAAATTAGCTCCTGTGTCCATAAATAAATATTTTCCAGGAAGGATGGTGTAAATCCTGTGAGGACAATGGCTGAACCAAAGATAAAGTGGGTCTGGAGAGGCATTAGGTGCACGACCCTTAAAAAAAAAAAAAAAAAAAGGACAAAAAAGACACCTTATCCCCAAATCTATAAGCCACAAAGAACAGATAAGCAGAGAGACAGAGAGAGGCAGAGATAGGCAGCAAAAAGAAAAAAGTAGATTGACTTGAGGAATTTGATGGAAAACTGTACCAGAAAAAACATGAATGACACTGAATCACAGAGAGCTGGCCAAAGACCAGTGTAACACACAACTGTAGCTGCTGTTGGGTGTGTTTATGCAGAAAGTTGCAAGCAGTGGGCACAGATGTGGATCCATTTATCTCCTAATTCGTTCTGGTTGGGGGCACGAGGTTGTTTCCGTGGCAGGTTTAGATTGGCGCCTGTGCATATGAAAGGGGAGCTAATTAAATAATCACAGTGAATAATGCCTTCATTCAATTTAGCTTCTTCTGCTTCCTAAACATCCACAAACAGCTCATGGGCTCATCTGGTGTGTTCCCTGGAGCCTGGACTTCGCTGCCTTCTATTGAGCAGCGCTTTCCACCATCCACAGCCCAAAGAGCAGGAGCGCTGCTTCCAGCAGGAAGCATTCCCAGAGGAAGGGCAATCCCAATCCCTTCCTGTCTTAATGGAGTTATCATCTTCCCAAAAACCCTCTTCCTTCTATGCTCTGACAATCCAGCTCTGCTCCACCCCATCAGGACACTGAGATTATTGACACACAAGGTTTTGGGGCAAACTCTTCTCGGGTGGTTTCTGTGACCAACAGAGATAGAAGGAAAGGTCCTCAAGGGGGGCACAAGGCTCCTGTCTCTCCCCAGGAGTCACAGAGGAAGCCCAGAGAGATTAAACTCAGCTAAAATTAGCCTAAAATATCCCCTGTGGTCTCATTCTTCCTCCCTGCCTGCATGAGCACACAAACGCTGCTGGAATAAATGCCGGCTGAATACATTTAAAATTCATTTTAAAGGCTCCTGACACTAAAATATTCATTTTTTGGGAGCACTCCCTTCAACAGAGCTCAAACACTGGTGGTGGAGTTGGCCACCAATGGAGACCAGTTCTGCTGGGATGGCTTTTTCCCATTCCCAGATGGGTTTTGGGGTCGTTTTCTCCTTTCTCCAGCTCTCCAGGTATTCACACCCCATTCCCTACAGCCTGGTTTTGTGATCCACCTGTAAAGTCACTGCCATCAGAAAATCCTCATTTTCTGGCAGATGCGACAACAATAATCACAGCAATTTCCACTGCTAAGTACAGGGGCAAAATTACTGTGTTTCAGGTATTGTTTCATGAGAACTGGTGGCACTGATGAATTTGTGACAGCCCATCTGTGGAGTGCGTGCTGGGCTCCTCTTAATATCCAGCAGCTCTTTTTTTCCCTATTTTCGGGGATTTTTTTTTCACCCTCTTTTAAAATTGTTTTTGCAACACTGAACCATACTTCTTGCCTCTGCTAAAGGAAACACAACGTTTCTTTAGACCATCTCCTCAGATCCAAACATCTCCAAGGCCATTACTCGTTCTGATTTTCTTCAGATCTACCTTCCAACACGGTTCCCAAGCCCAGGCCAGAAGCGGAGAACTAAAGGGAAAGGGGCACCAGGGCTTTCAAAAGTGCTCCCACACTCTCAGCAGGGGCACTTGGGAAGGGAGAACAAAACCATTGAGCACAGAGAAGGCTTAAAAGTGCTGCACACACACACACGGACACGAAAGAAGGGGGGAAAAAAGAGAAAAGAAAGAAAAAACAAAGAACATCAGAAAAATGACTTTTTGTTTGGTTGTTTTTTTTTGTTTTGTTGCCTCGCAGGTTTTGTTTTTAAAGCCCAACTCTGAGTGTGATCAATAACCAGCTGCTGTGTATTAAACAAGGTCATTCCATGTTTGGATTAGAGAGGGAGAGACTGAGAGCGACTCGCTGCTTTGCTAATCCAATAAACCATTTATTGCAGCGCTGACTTTCAAGTGCAATTATCCTGCTCCAGACCCTGCCTGGCAGCCTGGGTGCTTCCTTGAGTTCTCTCTTTGTCAAGAAGGCATCACCCAGAATGAAGCACTTACTTGGCAGCAGCTGCTCAAAGCGATGCAGCAAGGTCACTTCTTCACATATTTTTCAACCCAGCAGCAGCTGATATCTCTGATCGTCCAAATCTCCTCGTTATCATGGTCATGGCACTGCTCAGGCACCAAAATTCTCCTTTGCTGCACCCAGGGACCACATTTCTTGGCCATGACACCACTGCTGATAAAACACGAGCCTGAGCAGGTCCCTGTGTTTCTCACAGAGTTGTAAAGGCTGGGAAAGACCTCTAAGACCGAGTCCAACCTTTGACCAAACCCCTCCATGGCCAATAAACTCCGTCACAAAGTGCCAGGTCCACTCGTTTTTTGAGCACTTCCAGGGATGGTGACTCCACCACTGCCCTGGGCAGCCTGTTCCAAAGCCTGGTCATCCGTTCAGGGATGAATTTCTTCCTCATATCCAACCTGAACCTTCCCTGGTGCAACTCCAGGCCTCTTGTCCTGTCACTTGTTACCTGGGAGTAGATTCCAGTCCTCACCCTCACCACACCACTGTGTACTTCAGGGAGATGGAGAGAGTGATGACGTCCCACCTGAGCCTCCTTTTCTCCAGCCCCCGCAGCTCCCTGAGCTGCTCTGGTGCTCCAGCCCCTTCCCCAGCTCTGTTCCCTTCTCTGGACAGGCTCCAGCCCCTCAAGGTCTTTCCTGGAGTGAGGGGCCCAAAACTGAACACAGGATTTGAGGTGCTGGATAAGAATTTGCCTCTACCCTGGGTTTTGTCTCCACCGCTCAATTAGAAACCACTTCCACCCCAACTACTCCACAGTGCAGTGCCAGGAATATTGAACCTCATCCGTATTATCCACCCCTGCCCTCTGAGACTCAGTGGAGACCTTCTCCCTCCACTTTTACAGACAGGATATATCCACACATCCTGTGCTTTCTCCACCAGCCCCAAAGGGTTTCAGACTCTGCCTCTGGCCACGCAGAGGAACCAGAACAGCTCTTGCTCTCCTCATTTCTTTGTAAACAACTTTTTTGTTCCAGAACACAGCTGTTACCCACAGCAATAAATCAAATTCCTTCAGCGGACACATGGGAGCACAGATCCCTGCCTTTGCCAGCAGCAGGTGAGGACAGAGCTTCCCTGACTCCAACAAGCAGCCAGGAAAGGCAGAGGAAAATAACACACCTCAGCCAGGCTGACCCGCACATCTGATGTGACTCAGAGTGTCAGCCTGCCATTTCTGCCCCTTACAGCTCAGGGATAAAATCTGAGCAGGTTGCAGGCTCGTTTCTAGAAATGAGGAGGAGAGGGGCTCTCATCCTGCTGGATGGCAAAACAGCCACTGCCAGAGAGCGCTCTGCCCGGGAGCTGCTGCCCCAGCCCAACCCCTGGGAGACACCAGGGTGGGGAGAAATGTGGAGCCAGCTCTTAAATTTATACTCCAAAGAAAAGCAGGTAACACAAGTCCTCTGGATTTGGGAATGGAGGCTGTGGAGAAGACAAAGAACCTCAGGGGGCAGCAGAATTTTTTCTCGCGGCAGAGGTTCTAAACTCACCTCTCCTACTGCATCCATCTGCTGCTCTGTTCTCTGCTAGACCCTTAAAACCCATTCCCTTCCATCACACCCCTCTGCTGTCCCTGAGACACCTGCCAGCCTTCACACACGACCCCTCTGTCACCCAGCTCTTGCCACGTGCCACGCCCAGCAGTGCTGAGTCTCTCCCTGCTCCAGCTGCTGCCTCTGGGAGTCAGTGAGAGGAGTCACTTCGCTCTCTCTCATTTCTGGGAGGATGCATCAGCCTGGGCTGAAGCCATTTTAACAAAGAGATGAACTTTCGTCCTTCCTCCACAGCAGCACAAGGCTGCTTCTTGGATTTTGTGTCCTGCTGCACTGAAAGACAGGGCAAAGAGATTAAATCAAGTGTAGGCTTTTTCTTTCATTTTGTTTAAATCTGGTTTTGCTTTTTTTGTTTGCATCCCCAGTCTCTTTTCGCACCCCTTGCCTGGTTATTGATCACAACCTTGGGTATTTTTGGTTTTTATTTTCACTCTTTACTTAGATGTATTGATAAGGCATACCCTGCCCGTTCCTTCAGTTTCTTATCTGTTATTCCATCTTTGGATACAAGTTTGTTAAAAACCAGAATGCCAATAACCATGTTCACCTGTCAAAAGAGAAACAACACACAAGTTTTGCTCTCAAGTGGGTCAGGTCAAACTCGGTAACACAGAAGGGCTCCTCCCACAGCCAGGTCACACTTCTGCAGGCCACCACCCCTTGTGTCCCCTGTCCCCCCTGTCCCACCTCCCCCGGCCGTGCATCAGTGAGCTCAGGAGAGCAGAATGCAGCTGGCAGCAGATCAAAGAGGTCGGAGGATCATTAAGGTTGGAAAAGACCCCCAAGATCACCAAGCCCAACCCTTAACCATGGAGCAGGAGAGACTGGAAATTTCTCAGATTGCTGCAGGGCTGCTCGAAGCCCAACGTTGCTTGAGGTCCAGCAAGGAAAACTCCAGGCACAACAACATTTTTTTGGGCTAATCCAAACAGAGAGTGGCCAGTACGGAGGAGAGCAGTGAGGTGTCACTGGCTGCTTCCCAAAGCACCTTCTGGAGCCTGTGCTGCCACAGCAGCAACGTTAAGAGAATGCAGACAAGATGTCACAGCTCTTTCCTGGTGAAACACCACTGCTGCTCTCAAAATAAGAGGTGGAGGGGCACTGGAGCAAGTAGAAACATCAGCTGCTCCGGTGGGATGTCTTGGGAGATACTGCAGTTGGCACAGCAGAGAGATTTCCCAAAAAATCAGTGAGCAAAACAATTCCGTTTGGTCTGTTTTCCTCAGGGTGAGAGCAGGGGTGTGGGTGTCCATCAGATATAAAAATCCGCAGTGAAATACAGGCTGGACAGAGCTGAGATCCTGCAGAGTGACCCCAAACTCCTCCCTGTGCCTTTCCAACTGCATCCACTGCTGCCAGCTGCATCTGCCTTACAAACCCCACCCGACCCTCAGCAGCACGTCAGTGACCCAGAGCAGCACCCCCCGCGTGGAGGCACGGCACTGATGGTGGAAAAAGGTGACATTCTCCAGGTTTTGCTGTCAGTGGAGCAGCTGGTGGTGGTAGAACCTCGTGGTCGATGCTGTTCTGCATGTGGGGCTTGCAGGGAAATGTTTTAAGGCCAAATTCAGAGAGAAATTCATGAGGCTTTACATGTTTGTGAGTTTAAGAGGTCCTTCAGAGGCGGTCCTAAGAGTCACCTGACCCAACAGAAGGGACCAAGCCTCTGCCTAATTGCCTAAATCATCCTAAAAACAATGATCAGCCTTTCTGCTGGTCTCACAAGCTCACTGATGTGGAGGCCACAGCTGGGAATCCATGGAAAATCTCAGAAATTGTGGTTAATTTTGTGTGCATCAGCTGCTGGGTCAGTGGACAGCTGCGGGTCCATTTCTAGAGCTCACTGTGGTATTGATTTAGAGAAACAACACTGGCAAGTCAGGCACAGCGACACAGCCAAGGATCAGCAGGAAATCAAACCCTGGTTAGGAGCTTGTAAAACACTTTTAAATCACTGATCCTTCACTGTGGAGGAGGCTGGCGAGTGCAAGACAGGTTTTTCCCTAAGGTGCAGCCAGGCAGAAGGAAAGGTGGGGTTGAAGCATGGCTGGATCTCTCCTAGGGCTGGCCAAAGTCATTATCCCCATTCCTACGGAGCAGGGGAGATGACAAAGAGCAGTACTGCACTGGTTTTAATAAAGAAATCAATCAATCCATCCACTGATCACCATGATCAACATCCTGCTCTGATCCTGGCTCCACTTCTTTCCTAAGTCAGGGATACAACATGGATATTCTTCTAATAACTTGAAAAGCAGCTTTACTTCTTTATCTCTGAGATAACATCCAGAAGCAAAGCCCAAAGCCTGAGATTCCTGGAGACATCCACGACCTGACTTCATCCTGTCACTGACTATCTGTCCTGACTTCATTCCACGAGCCTCTCCCTGCCTTCAGCCCGTGCACAGCTATCACCAGGCTGCTCCACGTGAGCTGGGCGAGCAGAACCGCTTCCAGCAGCTCTGTGTTTGAGGTAGGTCAGGATTTTTAAGAATAAAGGTCAACCTTTTATCCTTAAAACCTGCAGCTGTTCGGTGTCAGTGGCCTGACTGCGGGCTGTGAATATTGCTGAAGCTGCAGGCCGACCGTCTTTGGGGTATTATTATCGAGCTCATCTGTTTGCAGGTTCCCATTTATAAAAAGGCTTTCCATGCTTCTCCTTCTTGTTCCCCAAGCTCTTTGGTGTCTCTACCAGGGCAATGTTCATTTGTCACTTGGGCCAGGAATGAGTCAGGGAGTCTGAACGAGGTGTGTGGCCTCTCTCTTGGTGCCCATCAGGGCCAGACACCCCCAGAGATGATTCACCACTTCCCCAAACCAGCTGCAGGAACCACCGTTTGCATGTGCCGACCTCTCTGTGAGGACATTTCATTTCCTCGGCTTGATGGTGAGGGAAAGCTGAGCTGCCAAATGGAAGCAGGCTCCTGTGTTTTCCTCACACGTTAAAAGTGCGAAGGAAAAAGAGAAGGATCGCTTCCCTTGCTGTTGGTGCAACAAAAGCGAGGTGCTTTGAGGCAGCAGAGTGACTCTGGGCACTACCAAAGCTTCCTCCCTCCGAATCACTGTGTCACAACCCCACATGAAAGACCTCAGCTCACACCAGTTTTGATTTCTTGCAGAGGAGGGGCCACTGCTGGCTTTTCTCTTTGTCACTGCGATGAAACGAAGGCACCAAGGTGGTTTGATGTGCCGTGACAGCGCTGAGAATAGAGGCAGCCTGAGCTTTTGTGGAGTTATTCTCCTGTAAGCACCTGCTGCGGGGCATTTCATCCCCCAGGCACGGCACGAAACAAAAGCCTGAACTGGAAAAGGAATTGTGAGTGTCAACAACCCCATTCCTGTGGGAATCTCCAGGGCTCTGGAGCCTCAGAGGGCATAAAGCTCCTCCACTGGATAAAACATTGGGCTGGAGAGAAACTGCAGGAAGGTGCAGGGGCTCAAATGTGGCTTTAAACCCATCAAATTGCTGCAGGAGGGGTTTCCTGGAGGAGCAGCAGCTCTCAGCTTCTTTCAGCCCTGAGGTTTCTCATGGCCAGTGAGGCTTCAGAAGCAGGGAAGGAATGTCACTTCTTGAGTGACACCTTAAACTCAAATAAAAACTGGCCAAGGTTGGTGCTGGGGCTGTGTTGGGGCCAGGGGTGATGGGACAGGAGAACAGAGTCCCACCATGCAGGAGCTGGAGTTCAGGAATGCTCACTTTAGCCTTGCCGTCTCTTTGAATTCAAAGCCAACATGACATTTTTAAGGTAGGAAGGACCCCCTCAGCACTGATTTGAAGATCCCCATTTCACCTGCAAACAAGGAATCTGCTCACATGCACTGACCTGGGTGGGACCAGGAATAAAAGCTGGCCGTGAGGGCACAGCCTGGCCTGAAAACCACCTGGAACAGCATTTCCTGAAGGAGTCAATGTCAGAGTTTTCCACCATCATCCTGCACTTCCATCCAGACAGAGCAAAACCAAGGCAAAGCACGAATCAGGTGTTAGGGGGCTCCAGTGAGGACAGAGGTGGAAGGCTGAGAGCTGAGGCAAACTATATTTCAGAATCAACCCCATCCCAAGTTGGTGGCTTTGCTCGTTATTCCCGAAGGAGGAAGCTCTTCAAAACACGAGTGGAAATAAAGAGGGGTGTTCTTGGGTTGAAAGAACAAGGTAATTGCTATAAGATATAGAAGAAAAGAGAGCTTTCAGACAAGCTCAAATACCAAAACGACAGCAGCCGCCGGTCCCACGAAGGCGTAGAGGAGTCCTCCCTCTAACGACAGCCAGCAGCTGGAAAGTGAAGAGAGGAGAGAAAGTCACCCAGTGGCAAATGTCCCCAACAGGCACATGTTGGCTTCTTCCCTTTGCCTGCAGAGTTCAGCCAGGGAGCTGACACCCCATGGCAAAACAAATAAATAAATAAATAAATAAATAAATAAATAATCTCAGACTTTGAATCGAGCAAGTTTTGCTTCCCATTTCTCCTGAACTTGCACAAAGGCTCCTCTGCCTGGGGAGCTGCCCGCAGGATGGCATTTGACGGGGGAATTCATGCAAAATTAAGGAGAGTGCTCTGTTTCAGACCAGGTCCTGGAAGCAGCTGCAGCATTTTGCTGGCAAGATGATGCTCTTGTCCTACTTACATGGCAGAAAGAGTAGAAAGAGTGGAAATTGTCCCCTGCTCATTTGCTGAGCCCTGTGTCTGCCAGGGGCTCAGGTCCAGGGGTGCAGGACATCTCTTCCCTCCCTCTGAGATTGCATCCATGGGGAAATGTAACAACACAGCAGCGAGGTGGGAATTCACAGCATTCCCTGAGTGCAGTTCCTTAGAAAACGAGCTAAATGTGGTGTGTGGTGCCTCTTCTGGAAACCAACTTGTTCCTTCTCCCTCACACCACATAACCTGAGAAAGACATCTCCCTTCTGCACTGACCAGATGTGCAATCTGGGCTCCTGAACTGCCTGGTGCCTTCTCAAACTGAGGGAGCTCATTTGAGACCTCTTGGTTGAGGCCCTGGAAGTGTCCGAGGCCAGGCTGGACGGGTCTTGGGGCAACCTGGGATGGTGGAAGGTGTCCCTGCCCATGGCAGGGGGTGGAACGAGATGACCTTGAAGGTCCCTTCCAACCCAAACCATTCTGTGATTCTTTGTTTTTCAGGTTTGACTGTGAAGTCAGGAAGGAAACACTTTTTTTTTTCCCTGTGAGAGGGACTGAGTCCTGCCAAAGGGTGAGCAGAGCACTCGTGAAATCTCCATCCTTGGAGACATTCAGAAGCCACCCGTGCACAGCCACCTCCAGGTGACCCAGCTGGAGCAGGTGGTTGGACCAAACGAATCTGAGGCTCTGTGACAGCCATGAACATCCACAGCAGCACTGGAGCTGAAATTCCCTTTTTTTTTGGTGGAAAATCCAGCAGTTCAGGGCATGGATACACAAATTAGGCACTCCAGGGCAGGAGAGGATGGGAATTTACACTGTGTCAGCAGCCCCTGGGAAAGTTTGCACGCTTTGACAGGGCAGAACCCTGGAGAAAATGTGGGGTGGAGTAATCCTGTTCCAGCAGGAAACGACCGTGCATGCAGCACAGGAGAAGAGCAGGAAACCACAAAGGAGAGGGGACTTTCTCCAAGCTCTTAACTCAGCTCACCCTGCAGTAATTCACTTGCCCTGCCCTCAGCGAGATGCTTTCATTCTGCATCAGGAGCAAACTGATGCTCCCAGGAAAAAAAAAAGCCTTCCTGGAAACAGTTCAGCTTTGTTGATAAGCTTCATATTTTTAAAATTAATTCCAAGTAGCAAAAAATGTAATTTTTTTCACCCCAAAACAAGGAACGTTTCTGAAAAGGCACCCCAAAAAAGGGAAGTATTTCAAATTGAGAATTAAAAGCAGGATATTCTGGGTTTTTTCTGAGGTCTGAATCTTGTTTATGTCAAAATTACACCTGTAATGTGCTAATCTAATCAATTCTGATTTCTTCCTGATAGCAAGTTTCTCTGTCACAAGCTGTCTGAACAGCTGTAATAATAAAATGAATAATCAGCTGAGGAGGGAAGGAATAAAAACTAAGCTTTGGAGCTCTGTAATAATTGCAGGTTTCCCGAAATCCAAGAGGAGGGCTCCCAAATCCCAGTCCTTGTCCAAACCTTTTTATCCAAAGCACTGTCCTGATTTTTGAGATGTTTTTTTCTCAGTGTCTCTTCCAACTGGTGGCTCAGATGAAGAAATGTGACAGTCCTGCACTGCGATAAGCCACGAGGACTCGGTGCAAAGAGGGCTCTCATTCCTGTGGGGCCCCTGGGAGCACCAGGAATTGCGAAGGTGAGATCACACATCGCCGAGCGCCGGCCCTGATCCCTTCTGACTGCCTGCCCTCCCTGCCACAGCACTCCACCAAAGCATTTCCAAGGCCGTCAGAGGTGCAGGCTGCCAGCAAGGGAAAGGAAAGGGTGAAGGAATGCCCAAGAAACAGAACTGACAACGACCCCCAGCCTAGTGGAGATGCTTTCAGCCTCGTGCCTACGAGGCACAGAAATATTTGCATTTCGCCAAGAGGTTCCCTTGTACTTTCCGAGGGATCTCTTCAGTGATTTTTGAAAATAAAATTATCACTGGAAGGGAGGAAGCGAATGGTTTAACAATTCCTAAGCAGCGTTTCCTCGACTGAGAGCAGCTCTTGCGTTCAGCACAAAGAGAACCTTTTTTTCCAGAACATCTGATCCTTTTGTGACTCTGCCACGGCACAGATGGGAGGTGGTGGCTTTTGTCCTGGTCCTGGGAAGGGTTGGCTTCCACTGAGCCCTTTTTCACACTGCCCAGCCCCGCCAGCAACAGCTCTCACCTCAATCCTCTGTGAAATGAGGCAGCCCCAATGTAATATTGTGAATAAATTGAGATTACAGCTGGGAATTGGGGCAGTATTTACCCAGAGATTCACCCAGAAGCTGCTGAGATGCCTGTGGGTCACAAAAGCCCTGAAGCAGTGACACTCCAGGACCCCAAGAAATTTGCTCTGCTCTCAGAAAACTTTTGATGCGCTCTCTGGTGGGGAAGGATGCGAGCTCCCAGAGCCAGTGGCACAACCTCAATTATTCACTCCAAGCTTTAGGAGGTTGTTTGTGAAGCTTTAGAGGTCCAGAGGCAGTCCCTGGAGCAGCAGCTAAAAGGAGAGTTATTATTCAGGCACTCAGCCTAATCTGAGGAGGTGATCAGTGACAGGTCCTTTAGACCTCTGGTGCCCCTCAGACTTTCTTTGAGACTGGAAGTGCGGCCTCTACCCGGCCCCAGCACGCTCCAAAAAACTGCAAAATGTCCTTTCAAATGCAGTTCAGACAAGGAAGGGGAAAAATCCCCTCTCACCCTCATCACAGCTGGAGAGCTGGAGTGTCCTGAGCAATAAAGGTTGAGCGAGTGGCTGCTGGGAATCACCACTCACAGCACAGCACAGCACAGACACGCTCCAAATCTTGCAGCATATTTTCAATTTTTAATCTGAACCTCTCTCTCTCTCCTCATCTTACGACTCAGTGGACCACTCTGGCCAGCTAAATGGTAAATATTAAATATACTACAAGCTCCCTAAACTCAGCACAGGCTCTGATCTCTCTGCATTAGAGCTTGGGGACATGGCCAAGCCTTCGATGGGACACTTCTTGGTGGGACAGAGCCTCGTCCTGCTGCTCAGTTGTGTTTTTATGGTTAGAGAAAAACTTCATCCCATGTACAATAAAAAACCAGGACCGAACTGGGTGAAATCCTGCTGAGGTCCCAGGTTGAACACCGAGGTTGGGCCACTCTTGGCACGTGCCGAAGATCCAGCTGGACTGGCAGTTCCAGCCTCACAACACATCACACATTTCACACCCTGCCCCTTCCACCAGCTTTGCCCCGAGAGTCTTTAACACCAAGATTAGCTCTGCAATGCCTTCAACACCTGCAGCTGTCCCCAGAATGCCCTTGTGACCATGCCCCGTAGTTGGATGTCAGGGTTTTTTACCACTGTGAGTGGGATGAGAAAAAAAACTGCTGTTGAGTGTTAAATTTTGTGCTCACCTAAATATCAGAGCCCTGTTTTGACTTAATCTCCACCACAGCGGCTCATGCACTGCTCTCAGGACCCAGAAACAGCAGTTGGAAGATGCTTTAAAAGGCTCTGTCCCTTGTGTCCCTTGTGGTTTATCTTGTCCCCTCTTGTCCCCTCCTTCCCAGGGAGGGACGTGCTGTGATTAAAGCTTTTCCTTCTTTCTGCAATGGAAATTCTGGGCCTTGACAGTCTGCAGTGCCCATCTGAAACGCCCTGAGAGTGCCCATTACAAACTGGAGACAAAACTGGGTTGAAAGGACATTCAAGATCACCTGGTGACACTCCTCTGGCATGGGCAGGGACACCTTCCACTATCCCAGGTTGCTCCAAGCCCCGTCCAGCCTGGCCTTGGACACTTCCAGGGATGGGGCAGCCACAGCTTCTCTGGGCACCCTGTGCCAGGGCCTCACTACCCTCACAGGGAAGAATTCCTTCTCAATATCCAAGCTAAACCTCAAGTTTTGGAGTTCAGCTCTGAAGCTGCTGCTGTGCAGTGCTGACTTCGCTCTGGAGCAGAGGGAAAACCAAGGGCTCCCCACACATCAATGCAACAGAGCTTTTAAGCCTTTTTGAGCAGGGAAACAGAGCTAAGTGTGAATGCACTGCAGTCTGTCGGGGCACCCTGCCCAGCTGGGCCCACAGCACTATTTGTTTTGTGTTTTAAAAATGCACCAAAGTGTAAATGTAACTCTCATTGCAGAGATGCTCCATTTTATCCAGCATCAGGGCTCGTGAACCCACCACTCACTGCAAGTGAGCTCTGTTTAACTCTGGCTCCTGGTAAAGCCAGTTCCAGCAGGAATTAATAGAATCATCGGATGGTTTGGGTTGGAAGGACCTGAAAGATCATCGTGTCCAATCCCCTGCCATGGGCAGGGACACGTTCCCCTATCCCTGGTTGCTCCAAGCCCCATCCAACCTGGCCTTGGAGACTTCCAGGGACGGGCCAGCCACAGGTTCTTGGGGCAACCTGTGCCAGGGCCTCACCACCCTCACAGGGAGGGATTTGTTCCCAATATCCAATCTAAATCTACCTTCCTTCAGCTCAAAGCCATTTTCCCTTGTCCTATCACTACATGACCCTGGAAAAAGTCCCTCTCCAGCCTTCTTGCAGGTCTTTTAGGTACTGGAAGGTACAAAAGTGCGGAATTACAACAGGATGGCAGCGTTGGGAATGTCTGATGGGATCTTTGAGCTTGAGAGGAACTGTTGTTCTCCTCATGACTTCGGTGGGACTCACCAGCTTTACCCCACACTGGGAAATGTGGGAAGAAGACAAAAGGAGGGATCCCAGAACCATGGAATATCCCAGAAAAAGACCCCCAAGGATCACTGAAGCCCAGCTCATCAAACTGGACTTGCTGGGGTGGGAAGGCCCCACCACCATGAATTTGGTGACAAACACCCTGACAGCACAGCTGGGAAATGGTGTCACTCTGGCTGGGAGCACGGGATCCCCTCCCATCCCCTGGCATCCAGCCCTTGGATGCAAGCAGTGACACAGCCTTTAGGGTTGAAAGGAGACAGAGGATTGGCAGCAAAGGGAGGAGAGCTGGTGTGACCAGGCATCCCCTGGGAATGCTGGAAAGTCAGCCCAGCCTCTTGGCCACCTCGCCCTGCGCCAGTGTGAGAGCAAAGCAGGTTTTGTCACATGTTGTCACCCTCCTGGCTGCAGTCTGGGGGGTGGGAGATGCTGGCACAGTGGTCCAGGGCAGAAAACAGGGGGTTCTTTCCTGCACGTTGCCCCCTTCCCCACCCAGGCACTTTTGTGTTGTCAGTGTTGATCACAAAACCTTTAAACATTGGTGGGACAGAGCCATAGAGCTTTTTGCACCAATCCCCACCAGTCTATAAACAAGAAAGGACACAGAAATATCCAGGAGCTTCCTCCCATCCCCCTGAAGCTTTCATTAAGAATTGTTCTCGTGGACATGCCTGGAGCAAAGTGCCAGGAGCTGCCAGAAGCAGCTGACCCACGGAAAAGCCAAAGGGAGTCAATTTGGGATCTTGGTGATGCTTCTGCAAACCAGGCAGTGTTTTGTCCTCTCCTGAGTCCCACAGCAAGCACTGGGTCCCTCTCCACCAGCACACACTGAAGGTGGGACAGGCAAGCCAGGTGCAGCCAACGCATCTGATGCCTTTTCCTGGTCTTAAAATTAAGAGAGCTGAACACAGTTAAGAGGGAAAAAGGGTTTTACCTCGGTATTTATTTAAGGATCCTCAGGTGTGCCAAAATGCACATCGAAATGCACCCCGAAATGCCCGCCGAAGAAATGGCCCCACACAATGTGATGTGTACACAATTACAGGCCTTGCAAAGATTAGCACATCTATCAAAGATTCCCCAGTGAGGGACTCCAGTGAGACCCCTCACTGAGGAACCCTCCCCCTGGCTGGGCCTGTCTTTGTTTACAGAATGTGTTCTGGAGAAGCCCTCGGTGTCTGGGGTTTCCAGGGTATTTGGCCTCTTGGCTTAACGGGATATTGGGTCTGAGGGAAGTTATCAAACTTAGAGAATTGTAACTGTGTGGGCTAAAAGCACTAAGAATACATAAAAGCTATATGAAAGAGTGTATAAAAGGGGTCTAAAAGAAAAAGCAAAAAGCCCTCATGGCATCACATCCTTCAGGAATCCTGCCTATGGAATTGCACTCGAGAAATCCACAACCCTGAGCCCCGTGTCGTGCAGGAATTTAGGCTGCAAAGGAAACAGAAAAATGCTGCTGTGCTGCTTTAATTGTCCCCTGCAATTAAAATGCAAACTCGGGACCATTTGGCCGTGGGTGTGCAGGATGTGGTGGGAATCGAGGGAGAGCAGGAGGCTCCACGTGACATTTCCTCAGTGGGACGAGCGAAGCCTCATCAGCTGCCAGCCACATCAGCAGCTCCAGTCTCAAACACTGCCCGTGTGGGATGCAAACCCCTGCCCAGGAAAGCTCTGGAAAATGGTGGGATGCAGTAGGGAAGAGCCTGACTTATTGCTACAAAAAATATTACCCTTTAACTGTCACTATGCATGGAATTTCTAAGGTTTTTCACGACAGAGGGAAAAGATAATATTGCCTTTCTTTTTTCTTTTTCATTTAAAGTCGTACTAATACTCAGCTCTGAGTAAACCCAGCCTTGCCTTAATGCATTTTTTACCTCTTCCATTATTTCTTCTCTGTTCTCCTTCCCCCATTACAAGCACACAAAAGTTTCCTAAAGACAAAACCTGTGGAATTTGGAAAACAGGCAAAAACACAGGCTGCTGTAAAAACCTTGGTTTGTACAAGCCAGGCTCATTCTGCTGCCTAAAACTGAGCTATTTTGAAAGCGTGGGGCCAATCAAGCATAAAGCCAGATTAAAAAAAAAGCTGGTTTTAATTTTTAAACATCCTAAACTTTAAATATTCCACATTTTCCTTTTAAAAATACATTAAAAAGCTCTAAGTAAAAGGTATTTAGATCAAAGTGATGCCACAAATACAACAGTTAAACCTAAGTAGTCTCTATAAACTTGTTTTTAAAGGAATACCTGATCCAGCTTGGTCAGAGGATGGAGTGAGGAGGCAAGGATGCAGGAATTGTCCTGCACACGGGAATTTAGCTCCCAGCCTGCCTCCTGTGGGCCAGTGGCTGGGTTTTGACAAAAGGATGGAGGATAAAACAGGGGTGAAAAAGGAATCCTTTACTCACTAGTTCACGGTGCCGTATCCCTTGGCTTTAGTAAATCCCACGGAAATGGCAACCACCAAGGCAGGGAGCCCTGCGGAAATGAAACAGGAGGAAATCGATCATTTAATCACATGTGCAGCCCTTCTCCCACTCAATATTCCCCATTTTTCCCAGAGTTATTCCAGCACCATCCATTCCAGCCTGGCTCTGTGGCAGAGACCAAACTCAGGACCCCCAGAACCAAAAGCAAGAACCTTAATTACCTCTGTTAATTAAATAAATACCATCAGCTGTAATCAGCTCCTGCCCTGTTGTGGTCTCAGCAGTTGTGGGGGGTCTCACAGTGGATGCAGATGCATAAAATGGATTCATTTTTTTCTTAGGTACTTCAGGGTGTCTCTGAATTTGGAATATTCAACCACAACCCAACTCAAAGAACCCAAAAATCAAGAGCTTTGTTTGCACTCAGTGTAGGATGAGCGACCCAAAATCTTGCCCCAAATGAGAGAGAAAAGGAAACAAAACCTGAGTTTCCTTAAACCCAAACAGGTCCCCCAAGATCTGTAAAGGAGCAAGTTCCTCTGAACAACAATGAGAAAGAGCCTCAGGTCTCTTCAAGGATCTATGGAGGTTCAGAGTCCAGCTCTTCCCTTTCTTTAAAGAAATGTCTGGGTATCGGCTCATAACATCAGGTTCTTCAGCTCTGGAGGTCTCCATGTGGCTTTTTATAGCCCTCCTCCTCGTGGCCGGAGGAATTAAGCTGTCTCAATGCTAAAGATGGGAAAATCCCATTAAGAATCAGCAGGATCAGTAGCCAAGGGGATTAGTGCCCCTTGACAAGGCCCCACTAATTTGTGAGCTGCAAAGGTCATGGCAGGTGACTGCAGGAGATCCGAGGAATGGGCAGGCACAGCTTCCAAACAAAAATCCTCTGGGAAGGTGGTCCCCCAGCAACACAAATCACCCCCAGACTGATTGTTAGTGAGGCTCTGCAGCAGCTGGGAGCCACGGGGCCAAGCTGGCTGGAATGTGGAGTGTTTGAGGGTTATCCTACTGGGAAGTGCTTCTCTTCCCATGTGAGATTTCCAAGCACAGGTCACGTTTCATCAGTGCAAACCCAACAGGCAGTGGGTTTAAAAGGTGTCTCTTTCAATATGCCTTTCCTCTTTCCTTTCCTTTTTCCTTTCTTTTCCTTTTTCCTTTCCCCTTTCCTTTCCTTCCCTTTCCTTCCCTTTCCTTTCCTTCCCTTCCCTTCCCTTCCTTTTTTCCTTTCCCTTCCCTTCTTCCTTCCCTTTTTCCTTCCTTTTTTCCTTTCTTTTTTCATTCTTTTTTCCCTTTCCTTTTTCCTTTAATTATTTTCCTTTCCTTTCCTTTCCTTTCCTTTCCTTTCCTTTCCTTTCCTTTCCTTTTTTACTTTCCTCTTTCCTTTCTTTTTCCTTTCTTTTTTCCTTTCCTTTCCTTTTTCCTTTCCTCTTTCCTTTCTTTTTCCTTTCTTTTTTCCTTTCCATTCCTCTTTTTCTCATTTTTCCCTCACTGTCTCTCGCTCCTCTCGCTGATCCTCCTTCACACCTCATCTGGATAAATCCCGGCTGCCACATTCCCTACGGTGCCACCGATACAGAATCCCACAGGAAGAAACCACACGGGAAAGGACATTTTCAGGAACACAGCTTGGTGCAAAAGACCCTGGGAAAGAGGAAATTTGGCAAAGACTCCGCCAAAAATAGCAACTTGTTCTTCGCTAAGTGCTTCTCTCCGACGTGACAATTATGCAGAAATCCAGAGTGAGGCTGTGAACTCGGCAGTTCCAGGGACTGGCTCATTCCAAAGCTGGGGAAAAGCCTCAGTTTGGGCTGGGAATGGGCCTGGACCAGGAGCAGCTACTACAGGTGGCAGCTACGTCACGGTAGTTAAGCCAAAGAGCATCGTAATGAGAAATGCAGCCCTGGGAGAGCTGTCAAAGTCTAAGCGAAGTTAGATGGGACTGGATTGAAAAAAAACCCACCAAAAAAATTAAATTTCAACCTAATTTTTTTATTATTGTCAAGAAATTTATTCCTAACTGGCCTGTTCCATACACCTGGTGTGGCACAGACAGTACCAGCAAGGCTTTGGGGGCTTTCTGCACTGAGTGAATTTAACATTCACAATTCCAAGTAAATCCATTGAAAACTTCTTTCAAAGGGTTTTGTACTTCCAGGTCAGAGGAGAATCAGGCCATGTGTTAAGCATGTTCCACTGGAGAAGATGCTTGCTAATAATTCCCAAGAGCCATTCTTATGACAAACAGCTGAAGACCCACTCAGAGGCTGAGCTATGGCAGCATTAAAAATCCAGCTGTGGAAACTATAACAGGGTCATAAAAATCCTGACAAAAAATATTTCTTCTTTATTGGGGCTGAATATGATGACTGAGTCGTTTCCAGGGAACAATTTATCTGCCTATTTTAAATCAGAGAATATCCTGAATTGGAAGGATCCACAAGGATCATCAAGTCCAGCTCCTGACCCTGCACAGGACCACCCAAAGAGTCACATCATGAACTTGAGAGCATTGCCCAAACATGGACAACAAGCATTAGTAATAATAACTACTAATGATAATTTAAAAATCGAACTGCAAAGTTGCACATCCAAGAGGAGACCAAAGAAGTAAAAAATAATCCTCCCTGCTGCTGAAATTCTCTGCAGCTTCAATGAGCTACAGCTGAGAGCAGCTGAGAACTTGGCAAAGACGTCTCGAACGAGGGCTTAGAGAAATGCAAATGTGCAAAGAGGGGAAAGGGGGGTGAACCAGCCCATGACAAAGTGAATTGTGCTAATTATTTCAGATTATGCTCTTTAAAACATATTTTCGGCTTCTTTCCTCTTACAAGTGCCATTAATCCCAGCTCTACAGCTGAAGTCTAGCAGGATGCTAAATATCCCAAATTCCCTTGCTGCCTTAATAGGCAAGAGTGTTCTTCATTTCTTGTCCTAACCTACTCCAAATGGTTATTATGCATCATTTATCAGCAGTGCATCCTAGCTCAGAGCTGACTACATTTTACTAGCAGTGCAAATTATGCTTCTACACATGTTGGGGGATTTTTAGAATTTTTTTTTTAATCTGTACAGACTACAAATGTGAAATGTTGCTCATCCAAAATTCCCTTGGCTAACACGCCCATCTGTCCCAGCTTTTACAAATCAGGGGGAAAAAAAATAATCCCTTTTTATTACCTAGAAAAGCTGTTAGTCTGTTACATTTGATATCCCTGATGCTGCTGGAGTCACCAAGGAGGGATAAACATATGCATGAGCACACCCAGGCTCCTGCAGCCTGAGCTCTGCAGGTATTGCGGTTCTGCTCCCGCTACACACAAAACCCCGGATTTTAATAACACAATTTATTCTCTATTGTAAGCAAAAGCTTAGCAGGGAAAACTTAAAGGGATGAAGGTGCTGCAACGAGGACAGCTCTTGATGTGCCAGAATAAATCACATCAGGGTGCTTGGTAAGCACCAGAAATCTCCTGCCTGGGGTGAATTGTGAGACTTCAGTAGTAAAATGAGACATTCATAGAGCTCAGCCACACTCATTTTTTTCCCTCTGCCTCCTCACTTCTCAGCAACTTTTTGTGCCGCTGCTCCTTTCAAACACACCCTTGTTATCGCTTTGAAAGCCCAGGTTTATGGGTTTGTATTTGTTTTCTACTACAGAATGCATCATTTAAGGCTAATAAATTAAACATACGGCAGAGGGAGAAAAATTAGTTACAAGCATCTGCAGCAGTCTCGCAGTTTATTTGTCTCCAAAAGGCGCTGCTGCCATGGAGACAGGATCTCAGAGTTTGCTTCACTCCAGGTTGCTCTGCAGGATCTTAGAAGCATAAAATCATTAAGGCTGAAAAGACCTCAAGGATCATCGAGTCCAGCCACGTCCACCACTAAACCATGGCCCTAAATGTCTCTTCTTCATGGGTTTTTGAGCACTTCCAGGGATGGTGATTCCACTACTTCCCTGGGCAAGCTTTTCTGATGCTTGGCCACTCTTTCAGTGACGAAATTTTCCCTAATATCCAATCTAAACCTCCCCTGGTGCAACTGGAACTGTTTCCTCTTGTTCTATTACTTTTAACTGGGAGCAGAGCTCGAACCCCACCTGGCTCCACTCTCCAGTCAGGGAGTTGTGGAGAGCAGTAAGTCCCCCCTGAGCCTCCTTTTCTCCAGCTCCCTCAGCTGCCCCTGGTGCTCCAGACCCTTCCCCAGCTCCGTTCCCTTCTCTGGACACACTCCAGCCCCTCAACGTCTTTCTTGTAGTGAGGGGTCCAAAACTGAGCCCACAATTCGAGGTGTGGCCTCAGCAGTGCCCAGCACAGAGGGACAATCCCTGCCCTGGTCCTGCTGATCGCCAGGATTCCCTTGCCTGGTACCATGCACCAATGGAACACATCCAACACGGAGGGAGACAGACAGAGAGAAAAGTAGAAAGCAAGAAACAGCTCCAAACCCCAGGAATAACCACCCCCAGAGTGCCCTCTGAAACCTGAACTCGACTCCTCTGTTCTCAGGCACACTGGGCAGAAGGTTCAACATTAGGGCTCTTGGTTGTGCTTTTGAACCATTTCAGCCCTTCTTGAAACCCTTCCAAGGGTTTCAAGTACCCTCCTGAGGAGCACCAGTCTCTCCTGCAGCCTGAACCTTCTCTGCTCCGCAGCCCCCGGATCCTCACCCCATCCAAGACACAAGAAGCGCTTGCGGATGATGCGGTTCCGTAACCGGCCCGTCACGGCCATGTAGGACTGCCAGGCCTCGGTCAGCACCCAGCAGAAAGAGGAGAGGAAGAAGAAGTGCAAGAAAGCCGCCACCAGCGTGCAGATCACCTGGAGAGAGGAGGAAAGGAGGACATGTGAGAGGAGCGGCAGGCGGAGAAAGCAGCGGGGAGCAGAGCGGAAGGCGAGGGGAGACGCTTCCAAACCAGGCTCTGGAAGGAAAAGTCACAGAGGTCAGGACACAGACATACAGTTTAGGAGGGGGCAGGCTGCTCCACCAGCTTTGACCTAGCAAAGACCAAAGCTTTAAATTTAAATACTACATGGAAATTGGCTGTTCTTAAGCATGAGCTCTAAGATAAGGCCAAGGTTAACACTTCCCTGAAGAATCGTGGAACTACAGAATTGTTTGGGCGGGGAGGGACCTTAAAGATCATTTAGTTACAACCCCCCCCAAAACAGGCAGGGACACCTTCCACTAGAAATCTGAGCACACATCTCATCCTGGTGCTTTCTTGGCTTCAGAAGCATTTATTTAATTTCCAATACATCCAAACTATTGCCACGATCCTTCCAGGGAAGGGGGGGATGGAGTAGTTAGTAAACAGTGCACTAATCTCGGCTCAAAAGGTTTGCAAAGCACCACGTCCCTGGCAGCCCAGCCATGGAAATGAAATCCGAGGAAGGCAATTTGGATGGTGCCCCTGCCAGGGAAACAGCGCTGAGTGAAAGAGTTAAGCCATGAGAGCCGGGTGAAACCACGGCTGCCAGGGGCTGGGAAAGGGCTGCAAACATGTGGGCACAGTTGTCCAAGAGCACATAACTACCAGCAGACAGGAGAGGGGGAAAAAAAAAAAAAAAAGAAAGAAAAACCCCCTAGATCAGAAAGAATTTCATAATGGTGAGCTTTGCTACTCGGTGGGGAAATCTCACAAGGGAAATGCAGGCAGCTTAAGCCATTTAAAATTAAACTGGGGAAAGAACTGGCAAATGCATTATGAGGAACAATCCCGGAGTGCCAGGGAGATGGACTGGAAAGCTGACAAGCTCGTCTTTGTTTTAACTCAGCAAGGCCAAATCTTTCACTGGTGCAAATTGGTGCCGCTCTGTTTAACTCAGCCAGTTTTCCTCCCATCTGTGAGCTGAAAACTGTGAATCAATGTCCTCGAGAAGAAAATGATGGGAAGAAACTTCGGTGGCTCCCGAGGAGAAGGGAGAGCAAATAGATTTTAAAAGTGACTCTGGAGGAAAAAAAAAAGGCTTTAGGCATTTGGGGGAGGGAGAGGTTTATAATCAAGAATTTCTTTGCTTTGAGTTATATGGGGAAACATGGACTTGGCTTTATGGTCAATGAGCCTTTCTCTTTTTTCTCTTTTTCAACCACCAGCATCTTTCAACTCAGAGCTCTCATGCACAGAGTGGCTTTTATCATGATTTTATCGGATCGCTCTCGATTCATCCACTGGCACAAACCGACGTTATCAGAGGCTGTGAATAAAAGCAAGACCGTGTGTTCTCTGAGATAGGAACTCTCTCTTTTGTTCCAGATTTGCATCTGACACCAAATCCCTCCGTATTCTGCCTAAAAGTGGATTCTGGATGACAGTTCAGTACAAACAACATGGCTCAATATGATAATGTCCAGTAATTTTCATATTTTACAAGAATCCTGAAAAAGGTGGTTCCTATTCATCAGCTTACAAACCCTACAAGAAACAGCTACAAACAGAGGATGCTTTCTGGAATGGATTTTAAGAGATTGTTATTTTAGAATCTTTTTTTTCTGGCTGTTATCAGGTACAACACTGTACATGTTGCCTTTTTGATTTTGTTTCAAACCAACACAATTCTTCCTTGTAAAGGGGAAGGAAAAGCTTTTGCTTTACAATTTTACACCAGAGACAGACATTTGGGGTTTTTTTTCTTCTCAAATGAGTAGCTTTGATAGAAAGGGAAGAAGAGAAGAGGGGAAGACAAGAGAAATATGCACATCTCAGCTAGACCAGGATGAACCCATCACCTCAAATGAACTTGGCCAACTGATAGGCAGGCAAATATTTGCTTCTGCAACCTCTGCTGCAGGTTCTCCTTTCCTTGTGGGGAAAACCAAAAATCCCCATGAAGGGCTAAGCACAGGGATATGATGTCCCAAGATCCAGCAGAGCTTGTCAGACTGTCAAGGCCATTAGTCCTTGTTTTGCTTTAAGAGGAGAAATCCGTTCCCTTGCAGCACAAGCCTCGGAGACACAGCCGCTTCCTGCAGCATCCCTTTCCTTTGTATCCCCGGATTGCTGACTGTAATTTTTTTTTTAGCCTTTTCCCAGGCCTTTCATCTTCAAAAAGCTTAGCAAATCCAGCCGTGGAATCTTGCCTTTGAGGTTACACGGATGGAAATCCAGGGAGAATTTGACATTTCCAGGAGAAGCCGATACCGCAGAAATCTCCCGGAGAAGCCGCAATTATAAATCAATCACCAACATTTTAAGGCGCTCTACTATCGATAATTGAATGTGAATAAAATCTGAATTTACACTCCTTCGTCTCTCCTCTGTATAGTTTTCTTTCTCCATTGCCTGCCAGAGACTGTTTACTAGATGGCTGAGAGGAAATCCAAGAATAACCTTGCTATTTCTGGGGTTTCATGCATATGGATGTGCAAAGAGCTAATCTGCCTCCTGCCATCTCTGCCGGGAGCTTCGAATCCCCACCAACAGCTCCGACAGTGAACTCCCAGAGTCACGGGACAAAAAAGCACCAGGGAGAACCTGGGTTCATAACTGGGCTCTGGAGGGGCTGGGAGAGGAGGAACACGTCCAGCTCCTGTCCTGAGGTAAAGAAGAATCACCGAAGAGGAGGTCCAGCCGTGGTTTGTCCTGTTGAGCATCCCTCAGTGTTTCTTTCCACGGAGAGAAGCTCCCAGCACACGTTTCGTGTGGCAGAAAACACCACCAAGGAAAGCAGGAGCTTGGTTCACCCTTTCTTCACCTCCTGCCAACCACGTTGGCAAGGAAAGAAAACTCTGCTTTGGAAAAGGAATTTCTGAAGGGCCCTTTGTAGCAGGAGCAGAGTTGGCTGCTTGTTTCCACACTTCTCTACACACACAGGGCTCCAGCAGCTGGAAAGCTTTTCCTAAAACAACATACCCCTAACCCAAAGGGCCTTCCTTAGAAATGAGTCCGTGATTCATTAAATTATTCAGCTTCTCGGCAGGAATCATAAAATCATAGAATGGGTTGAGTTTTGGGATGGACCTTAAAAATCATCTCATTCCAACCCCCTGCCGTGGGCAGGAAGATTTTCTCCTTGCTCAAAAGCCCCATCCAACTTTGCCTTGCACACTTCCAGTGTTGGGGCACCCATGATTTCTCTGGGCAAGCTGTTCCAGCGCCTCACCACCCTCACAGGGAAGAATTTCTTCCCAATACGCTTCCAACAGTGACACCATATTCATGCTGTCAAAGCAGGGGCTCAAAAAACCCAGCTGGTCACTGGTTACTGTTAAATAATAACTGATTTTTGACTTCTTATTGTGATTTTGGCAGCAGAAAGAGTGGAGGAGGCGTCTTGCCTCACGTTTTTTGGCTCAACAGGGTTATGATGGTTTGGAGCATTTGGGAAGAGGGGAAAATTTACGACGGGAAAATGCTAACAGTGAGCAGTGATTTGTCACGCCAGACGTCAACGGGGAACCTGAAAGTGCTTGAGCTGGAAAAAAGTCGGGGAGGCAACACACACCTCTCCAGCTGGGTCTGTGGGAAGAGAGCAACCAGTGGTCACGGCTTGGAAAACCACGCTGGGTCTTGCCTGGACTGCTGGAGTCACTCTGGGATCTGCTCCGGGTCCCTCGTGGCCCTGCAGTGCTCACAGTGCATCTGGCAATGCTTCCCATCCCCAAAGAAGGTTGGACAGTTTTGTGTCTGTGTTCGTTAACATCTGCCAAGTACTTTCAGCTCAGAGTATAAAAACTGCTGGAGAAATAAATGTAAAGCTGAGAGGTTGTTTGTTTGGGTTTTTTTTTTAAAGCCTTTTCTCAATCTGTCTTTGCAATTTTTTTGAAAATAAAATGGTTAAAGCCTTGCAAATCACCACGCTTCTTCACCGTGCCATGTGCCAGCTACTCTAGGCAGATAGTCAAAAATATCACATTGGTTTTAATCAAAGCCCTGAGGATGCTGACAAATTATCAAAGAGAGAGCGAGAGAGAAAATTGAAATCTGCCATTTAGCCGTGTCTTTGACATGTCGCTAATTAACAGATGGAGGAAAAATGAGGAAGCGCTGCCTGAATGGATCATTTCAGTGCTAAACCAGGGGGAAAGCAAACAAATAAACAAAGCCCCAGCGGATCCCTTACCTTATTCCGGGTCTGGGTCTGTCCGATCAGGATGAGGGCATTGGAGGAGATGATGGAGAGGCAGAAGTTGATGAGGATGACGGAGCGTTCCGAGCGGATGTACCTGCAGCGAGAGAAGAGGGGAGGGAGACCCACCCTGTCACAGCCTGCCCTGGGTGACCTCTGAAAAGCAGCAATCCAGGCCAGGCTCTACAGAATTGCCAATTTCCTGCAGATTTTATGTGCTAGACAGACAAGAACGAGGCGGGGAGGGAGGGGGAGAAGATGTCTCCATCATCCCCCATCAATGCTGGAGTTAGGAGCCAAAACGAGGGGCCAGCCTAGTCTGAACCCCTCCTAAAACAGTAGAGTGCTGCAAATCTTCCGTCAGCTCTGCCTACTTGAGAAGGGGGGCTTGAAAAGGAGCTCGAAAGAAAAACAAACAGGCAGCACACGGAAAAGATTCCCAACCAAGAGCCACAGGCATGCTGGCGATGGAAGCAGATTACAAACACATGCACCTCGACAACAAAGTGTGTGTGATTCAGCATTCCCCTTCCTCCTGCCTAACAAGCCCTCCTGAGGTGAGAAGCAGTGAGAAGCATTTCTGGCTTTTTTTTTTTTTTAATTTTTTGTACCACTTCTCCAAACTAGGCCAAATACGTAACTGCAGCTGTGGGTTTGGGACATCAGGGACAGCGGTGAGGGAGCTGTTGCCTTCAGCACCTTGCAGGAGCCAGCTATTTGTCATTTCTGATTTGCAGCACGGCACCAGGCTCGCTGCCGAGGTAAGAGCACCACAATCAATTCAAACCACTGGCTGCGGAGGGAGATTTCTTTGAAGGCACTTTTATGTACCCAACAAAACGAAAAGGGAACTGCAAAAGTGCAAGTCCTCAAGGACCGACTCAAGATCTGACCACACCAACACTCACACACGTGAATTATCTGAGAGATGCTGCAAGTGCCCTGCCTGAATGCCACATGAGTGAAGTGGAGATGCTGATGCTTATATAAATTAGAAACAGATGTATTAATCAACCAGCTCATCCCTGGAGGCTAATGCAGGATTATTTCCTATATTCCAGCACATCAACTATTTATGTTGGGAATTTGATTTCATTAATTAATTTTAGCGAGAGTGAGTTGGTCGTGCCTTGGCTGCAGAGTTTTGAGTTTCTGATGAGGACGGCAGGAAGGGTTTACTGCACGTGTGTGTTCTGCCAAGGGTGAATCTGCGCTTTAGACCTAATGACGGCTGCAAAACTTTGATTCTTTAACTGTCCCTTGAGCTGTACCTTCAGACAAATGTGAATGGTGAGGATATGCTTTCCTGGATGCAAAAAAAAAAAAAAAAAAGCAAAGGTAGCATGAATTCCTAATTATTCAGTTGGAAATCAGGTTTGTAGGAAGTTCCCCCCTGAAACTCTCCCAGCTCCAGAATAGGCTGCAAAATACAGGATCCCTGCTCAGCAAGAAACTGGGCTGACAGGCTGCAAAATGAGCTTCTGGTTCCTTTCACAGCCAAGAAGAGCCCAGATTTCCTGATTTCCTGATAGGGCTCCATACAGTGCTGGGCATCGCCTGGACCCTGCTCCATTTGTGGCTGGAGGGGATTGAGACATCAAACTTTTTATGCTTTGATTGTGTGAAGTAAAACATCGAATCTCCAGTCAGCAGCTTCTAAGGGGCAGAAAGGGAGATTTGGACTCTGTCCTGGTGGGAAGGAGATGGAATAAATCTGTGTAGCAACACTATGATCCCACTGCTGCTAGCATGAACTTCTAAAGTCTGCACTGGTCAGAAAAAGGTAAGAAATGAGCTGACCATAAATCTGTATTTTAATGTAAGGGGAGATAAGCCAGGTGTCTTAAGACTTTTTCCCCCTTAAGCCCCCTTAAACCAACTCTCCTTCTTCCCTGCTTCCCTTCACATCCCGAGAATTTATCTTGTTCTGCAGATCCCTGAACCTCCAAAGAATGAGATGGAGGTTGGCAACGAACAGAATCAGAATAATTTAGGTTGGAGAGGAAAAAAAAAACCTCTCAAGTTCCCAGTCCAATCCTATGCCCAAAAAAAGGACTGATTTCAAAGTCAGATCAGGTTTCTCAGGGCCTTGTCTGAT
Source organism: Oriolus oriolus (assembly GCA_013400235.1). Classification (NCBI taxonomy): domain Eukaryota; kingdom Metazoa; phylum Chordata; class Aves; order Passeriformes; family Corvidae; genus Oriolus; species Oriolus oriolus. Next base: position 878,539 of record VXBT01013113.1, on the reverse strand, counting down.
CGAGATTTGAAAATCACCAGGAACAGAAACGCTACCACCTCTCTTGGCTGACTGATTACAGCACTAAACTGCTTAACTTAACTGCTCTTGCGGTGAAGGATTATTTGGCTTTATATCCAGCTGGGTCTTTTCCTGCTGCAGCTGGTGCCTCTAGACCTTTCCCTGCCTACCTCTGCAAGTTGTTTGACTGCTCCATGACTGCTCCTTAACAGCCTCTTCTTCTTCTCCAAGCTCGTTCCCTTTGCCTCGTTTGGCATTCTCCAGCTCCCTCAGCATCCACTGGGCTTGCTCCCATGTGCTGGTATCCCTGGAACTGGGGGATTCCAATACTGGGCACCTTTTCCAGACGTGGCCCCAGGAGTGTCAGACACTGCCCAGGTTGTTAAAGAAGACATTAAACAATGCTGGCCACTCTACCAACCCTGGCTAGATGCAACCAGCTCTTGATTAAGCTTCAAACCTTTGACCATTACCCACAAATCCCACAGGAATTACACCCAGATATAAAACCACCAATCCAGTCCAGAATTCCATGATCTGGATGCTTTTGGAGACTGCGCTATTGGCCTTGGTAATTTCAAAATCCACACCAGCTGCTTCTCCCCGCTGTCCATGTAACCAGTCACCCCACCCCAAAAGGGAAACAGGGCAGCCAGGCACAACCTGTCCTCCACAAATCCTCTATTCCCAATCACTTTCTTGTCCATCATTTCGCCTGGAAATAACCTTTAGAGCTACTTGCTCTTTAATCATCCCAGGGGCTGTTCAGGCTGACCAGTCAGCTGCTCTCTGGATCCTCCTCCTTGCCCTTTTTAAAGGTGGGTGTAACATTTGCCTCCTTCCAGCCTTCAGGCAGCTCCCCGGGTAACAGGCAGCGGCTCCACAGTCACACCAAACATCTCCCTCAACGCATCCTGTTCTGTCCCATGGACCTGCAAATGCCCAGATAACTTAAACAGTCTTGTCTCTCTTTTCCCTGGCAGTGGGGAGCATTTTCCTCCCTGGATTATGCCTCTGTGCAGGAATTTGGGTGCCTGGGAGCCAACCTTGCCAGCAGAACAAGGCAAAAAGGCACTGGGTACCTTCACCTTTCCAACTTCCTTATCCATGAGGCTGCTTGTCCCAATCAACACCGGGCCAACACTTTCCTGGGAAATCTTTTGGTGCTGACACACCTACAGAACTCACTCCTGATGCTTTTCACATCCCGGGCCAGTTTCAAATGCAGCTGGGCTCCGTCCATTCTAATTCCATCCTGCATTCCCGGGCAATTCTTCCAGAGTCCTCCTTGGTAGCCTGACCTGGATTCCAAACATTTCCTTGTTAAGTTTCTGCTCGGTCAGAATGCTAAGAAGACCTCCTGCCATGCTGGCTTTTTTCCTTCCATTTCCTCTTCTCCAGCACAGGATGCTCCACAGAAAGGCATCACCATTCCCCTCCAGACCCTCTGGCCAAAGAAGTCAGGAACTCATATCAGAGGAGGGAAAAAACAGAACTTGATGGGTTTTGCCTGAAAACACATCTCCAGCAAAGACAGAGCTACTCCAGGGTGCTGTCTTGCTACCCCTCTGCTGATACATGGACTCTGTCAATTTATCAAAATATGCTGTACTCAGCCACAAAACTGGGGAAAATTCACTGCTGATTTAGGGAACTTCTGCTTCAGCCTGTGTCCTATAATCCTAGAATATCCTGAGTTGGATGGAACCCACAAGGATCAGCAAGTCCAACTCCTGGCCCTGCACAGGACACCCCAACAATTCCCAATATGTGCCTGAGAGCGTTGTTCAAGCACTCCTTGAGCTCTGGAATATTTGGTGCCGTGACCATTCTGAGAGGAGCCTGTTCCAGTGCTAAGCCACCCTCTGAGCGAAGAAATTTTTCCTGATATCCAACCTAACCCTCCCCTGACACAGCTCCAGCCATGCCACTGGTCACCACAGAGGATCCCCACACGCTGCAGGAAGCCCTGCATGAGCTGAGACAGATGGAAAAGGTGGGAAGACCCCGCAGTCTGTTCCTCTGCCCCCATTAGACTCCCCTCCTCTCCACAAACACTGAGTCACTGCTGCTTTCTCACCGTGCATACACACATCCCTCTCCACACAGCCACTTACTCATCCCTGCCACCTCCCACCAGGGCCAGGAGCGCCCCAGCATCCCCTCAGCATCCCCGGCACAGGCAGAGCTCCTGCGTTTGGAGCAAGTGTTAACAGCCCCTCGAGAGCTCATTGACAGCCACTCAATCCATCCTCGGGAGTGAGAAAAGCTGGGGCTGTTCTCCAGCAGTGATGCAGCACTCACCCAGCTGCTGCCAGGGACAGAGATCTGCCGTGCCCCACATGCTGATGGGCTGGTGGATGAGCTGTTCGATAGCTGGGATCGATCCCCGCGCTATGGAAAGGTCGCTGACTCCAGAGGCTGTTGAGCCGCAACGAGTTCAGGGATGGAAAACACATCGGGGGCGCTCCTGAAATACCAGCATGTCGAGGAGCTGCTTGAAAAGAGGTGTCATTTCACCTGTTCTGACCCCTGAGTGGTTGGGGCTTTTTTTCCCCAGTTTTTCATTTCCATGCCAGTTTTCCATTTTTTCTCGCGGTTCCCCCTCTTTCTCCACGCGGGCGGCCGGGCACGTGGCCCACACACAGATTGCGCCTCCAGCTGTGACCCGGGACAGTCAGCGCCGAGACGGAACAAGGTCACTCCACTTCTGTGGCCCACTGTGTCACTGACCCCTCTGTCGAGCCTGCTAATAAGGCCAGAGATGCACCATCTGCAGCAGAGATTTTTGCAGCCATCTGTCTGCTGGGAACTGGAGGGAGGCCACCAACAGGCCACCAACAGCCGTTGAACAGAAACAACTCCCAGTTTCCAGTGGGGCTGTGCCAAGTTGGCCGCGTCTGAAGTGATCACTTGCCTCGAAAAGCTCGTGCCATTCATGCCAGTGGCTGAGTAGGTGCCACCAAGGAGCAGCCTTTATTTGGGGGTTTTGAATGGGGAGCGGGGGGTAAATTCATTTCCTCCCTGATACGCCGCCCGAAGCTGGGATCACCTCCCTGCTACTCTGCCCCCTTTTCTTCACCGTGTTCCTCCCCCTCCTTCTCGCCTTCCCTTCCTTTCTGCTTCCCATATATACAAACAAACCCTAGCTGGGCAAAATTCTGGGAAAGCTTCCAGACTGTCAGCCTCAGTGAGCTTATTCATCAGGAGTGTTTCCTACTCAAGCTGGGTCTATGGATGCATGCTCCAGATGCCTTTGTCCGGAGTTCTGAATGGGGAAATTTCCCGGCCAAAGCTCCCTGAAACAGCTGAGCTCTGGTGAGTGCTCTCCACACAAGATCAGGCAGCCAGGACATGAGGAATTTCTCCCCTGCACTGTGGAAAAGAACCACTTTGATGCTGCTCCTGTGTTTTAGGGACAATAGGTTGGGATAATACTGCTGATTCCATTTCTAAGCACTCCTCCAGCTGCTGTCTACCAGAATATACAACATACAGGGCAAAACAAAGTGGGAGCCAGGAGATAATGTTGAAAACGATGTTCCTGAGACCATTAATAGGAAAGCACATTCACGTCCAGCAGCTATGCCTAAAATAAAAAGGACACACAGAGCGCTCAGGGCTCAGCCACAGGAATGCTGTGAAGTTTGGAAAACATGAAAACATGATCTACAGAGAAGAAATGAAACAAATTCAGCGCACCAGAGAGAAATTCTAGAGGTCACTCGATCATGCTTTACAAATATTTACACAGAGAGACTCAGGATAGAGAGCCCTTTAATCAAGATATAGCTGGTCTCAGGATCACTTGGAAATGCATGTCCATCCTTGGCTAGCTCAGAAATACCCATTCAAGCCTCCCATAAACGTGTCCTCCCATTCCTGCTGATCATTTTGGGCATAGGCATAAGGCAAAGAGTGGAATGAGAAATTAAACAGAACACATTTGAAACAGGTCAGGCAATTTACTGCCCTCAATAACAGTAAATATTGGAGGTGGGAAAGAGAGCACAGTCCTGGAAAAAAATACATCATGTTATTCCAAATGGCTCTGGCATGCTCCAAACTGATTCAACCTCATGTCTGAGCTTGGGTTTCAGATCCTGACCCTGTTTCTGATAGGAAAGAGAGGGTGAGGCTCGAACGCTTGCTCTTTAATCTTCTATCCTAACTTTCCACTTGATCCTGACACCAGTGACCCCAGTAAGTCACCTACCGGCGCTGCTCAGTGCCGCCCAGCCTGAGGAAAAGCAGGAGAGGACAAGGACTTGAGCACATCCAATGATACCCCAGGCACGGAAAAACCTGAGTTCTAGATAAACGTTATCATGATCAGTCTTCAGCTGCCAAAATTAACCAGCCACTATGCACTGTCACAGTATCAACAAAAAAAAAGATGCATTTTTGCTCAGTTTTTACTCTCTCGTTTCTTTCCTCTATCAAAGCGTAGAGAAAGTTATCTCAGTTCAATCTCTAAGTGGATTTTACCCTTTCCTTCCTACTGAGAAGAATCACTGCACAAAATAAGAGCCTCACACTGATCCCGTCTCCCAAAAGGATCACCAGCAATACCCAGCTGTATTCCCTGCAGCCACTCCATTTGGATTTCACAGACATTCACCTGGTTCTGATTTGTCTTTGCTTGGCGTCGAGCCATGAAGGTCTCAGCGTGTTTGCCATGGATTTAGGAGAGACATGGATCTCACAGGACAAACTCAGACCTTGTTCAAGGCAATACAGGGAGAAAATCCCTCGCACACCTCGGGTCCTCCAGCTTAGAGTCACCAGAATGCACCAAACAGGGGCGTGGGCCAATTGTTCATCAAAGCTTTGCTTCAAAATCACTTCAGCCTCTATAATTTTAGGTTCCACCTGACCTGTGTACAGGGAAGTACTGGGGGATCTGAAGCTGAAGGCAAAATGCAGCTAAAAGGCTGGGGAGTTATTTAGATGATGTGGTTTAACATCCTTAAGCTCCTGAAAAGTTCTGTCAGTTCTTCAGGCCAGATGTTTTCATGGCAGGTCACGGAGGTTTGGATGTTCCCAAAGAATTACCTCGCAGCAGCATCTGCCTGCCAAGAGGCCGTGCATGTCCACCTCGCCTCTGACAAGGTTTCCTGGGGTACACAAAGGCATTGAAACCAGCACGAGGCTTTTGGAAGCAGAACAATGTCCCTACATGGGGGCACGGCCCTAATTTCATTCTGCTAATTTCTCTGGCACTGAAAGGAGAGAATAATGCCAGCTAAGCCACCAGGATGACTTTCTGCAGGGCCCACTCATTCCCAAACAGTTCCTCCTCAAGCACCAGACACCCAAAACCACAGAGCAAACATTCCAGGATCCGTGTAGGTCAAAAGACAGTTACTTTCCCCCAGAAGAAGAGAAGAGAATGAAAGCCATACCTCCAAACAGAGACATAAATGATAATCAACAGCAAAAGTGTCAGCGAGGATACTCCACAGCCTACAATTAACGTGACAGAAGGGACCAGCACCTTTTCCATGTTCTGAAAGAGAGAAGGTGAGACATTAAAAAATAAGCTCAGCCAGTTCCACCAGGAGAATTTCATGGCAAGGACTTTCCTGACAGTTGTTGGTGTGTCCACTCAGCTGACCTTCACATCCCACTGTGCATACAAATAAACACAGAAGGAGACCAGGATCTGTTTCTGCTTGACCCAGCCGCTTTTTTTTGGACCTGATTCTGCTCCCACACACCAGTGTCAAGTCTGAGTAACAATTCTGACATCCGTGGAAGGCAGGCATGTGAAAGGTGTGGGTTACGAGAGGAGGGTCAGGCCCTTCACACCCAGTGTGAAACTGGGAAGATAATTAATGAAGCAATAACAGAACAACCACAAATGGCTTCTGGGATGGCGGTGATGAAGGGTGGAGGATGAAAAGAAGGTGAAAATTTTCCACCAACCACAAACATTCATCTGGAAAAGGACGAAATAAAGCAAGGGAAGGAAAAACAAGATGTGCATCCTCCCCAGGGACCCACCACCCATCAATTCACTGCTCTTACACCACCACACAAGGCATTTTTTCATAGAAGGGGATGGCAGAGGCTGGAAAACCCGGTGTGGAATGGTTCCTTTTTCCTGACTGAATATAAAAGAACATCAGCTCTTGCAACATCATGAGCAAACACACGCTGCAACCTCTCTGATGGAGTTTTCTGCATCCTGTGGCTGTAACTACCCAACATCTGCCACTCTGATATCACTGAACCCGCCCTGTCCTCAGCTCGGAGTGAGGAGCTCAATCCCACTTGGCTCTCTCTGCTGCAGGCTTTTTTTTTTCCTCAGCACGTTTCTCATTTCCACATCAGTGATCCCTGCTGGCAGGAAGGCAGAGAGAGGCAGAGCCCCACCGAGCACAGACACCCAGGAACCCTCTATTTAGGGTGATTACACCACTTGCAGAGGAGAGGGAGCCCAGTCAAGGTTGTCATTAGATTGGCACAGCATCAACACCTAACGCTTCCCTCGTGGAGGTGAGATGGTTTCTGACACAGCAAGGGCTTAGCACAGGAGATGAAAAAAAATTTTAAAAAAGTAAATTATGCATGAATTTGGGAATGAAACAGGCAGTCCTCTAAGGACTTGACTACACTGTTCTGTTGGCAGGCATGAGGCTGCTCAGCCTGAACCTCTAGCCACGGGGATGCCATGGAGCTGAGGCTACAGCAGCTCTGTTCCAGGCTACGGAGCCTTCTGCAAAGCCAAATCCATCAGGCAAGGCTCAGTGCTGGGTTTAAACTGAGCCTGGCCAGCTCAGCTCACGGGCAGAGCAAACCTGTGTCCACTCACTCGAGGCCCACAGTCACTACAGGGTTACTCCACAGAGCCCATCACAAAAAGAGATGAACAACTCCGATGCACAGAGGTCTGAGCTGAATCATCCCTGAATTTTTAAGGGCTTGGGAAGATCCTCCTTATCTGCTTATTTTGAACAAGTGCACATCTCACAACTGGGGGGAATTAATGAGGAACAAAACTTTCACCACACCACTGCAGGGAACCCCAGAGCAGCTGTCGAGAAGGATGGAACAAGAACTTCAAAATTTAGTGACACACTGTAAAATCCCCTAAAAAATAAGGGGATTAATGCGAATGTCCCAAACTCGGATGGTGGTGGAGCCAAGCAAGGGCTGTTGGCAATAACACACTGTGAGCAAGAACTGGATGTGGCTGGAGAAGGGACCATGCAGAGGTAGGGCAGCACTTTTCTGGGAAAAAATCCTTGTTCTGGGGCCTGGAGACCAGCACAACACAGCACAGTGCAGGCACAGGAATGAGGTTGAGAATAGGGCAGGGACTGTGGGGGGGATCAAGACCATCCAAGACCCCTGAAGGCTCTGACCTGTTTCCACACAGGTCTAGAAGGACAGGCTGTGCATGACAACTGATTTCCATAGAAAAAGAGAAAATAGAAGGGAAAACTTATCTACAAAAGGTACTCCCTGGGTGCACGGGCACCCCAGAACCCTGGACACCCCATCAGCTGGATCAGCGCTGGAGCCAGCACTGGTGATTTCTCTTTCTCCCTTTCCTTGTTTCTCCTTTGTTTCTCTCTCCCCTTCTTTAATCCTTCTCCCTTTTCTCTTCCACTCTACCCCTTTATCCAAAACCCCTTGCCGTGTGCTTGCACCAGATCAGGGGCCAACGTAACAACTTCCATCCATAACTCGTTTATAAAACTTGGGAAGCTTCTGTGACCACTCTGACTTCTGTCATTCCTTTTGACCAAAAATTTTGGGTGCTTCCTTCCCCTGGAGGGTGGGATGTCACACATATTCAATGGCTTGAATGCCCAGCTGGCACCCAAAGGAGCACGGGTGGTCTGAGGGATCTTCACTGGGTGCACACCAGCTACAGACAGCAAATCTGAGCCTCACCAACCCATCCTGCATCTTTTTTCACTTCAAGTTTCCCAAAGTGCTCATGAAAAAAATGTTTCAGCTCACCTGTGGGTTCTTCCCCTAAACTTCCACAGACTTGGATCACTGCAATTTTTAACTCCTATGACTCTGCTCCTACCCTGAGAATTTATTCCTTCCAAATACTCAAGCAAGGTTAGAAGCAGTTTTTTGGGAACAAGGTAAACATAAATTCCAATGAAAATATCAACGTTTTGGTTTTGTCTTCCATCACACAAAATCAAATTTGGACATCATCCAGGCAGGGTGAGTGCTGATACCGCATATTTTGCTCCTCATAAACTGAAATGTGGAAGGGACTCTGATTCAGTCAGGTAGAGTATGGGAGGGATGGATGCAATGTCCTGTAGGAAGCCACAGCTTTATTTCTCCCCCGCCGCAGAATCCTGGTGGACAACAGCCTTGTCCCACTGCAGACACACGGTTGTGATAAAAGCACTGTGGAACACAAGATACTCAGCCATGGACGGCTCCTTGCTCGCTCTCTCTAAGCTTTTTCCCAAGCCTTTCCCTCTCCTTGTTCCCCCCTTACGGCAGTTTGAGTTCACATCGCACAAATGGTGGCCTGGGATGAGCATCGATTGTGACATTTGATTTAAGTAGGTCTCATTTCACTGACTTTTCATGGGTAACTGGATAAAAGGGGGGGGAGGAGCTCCATTAAAGCAAAGAAAGCCCAACATGTAACTCGTTCCTAAACCACCTGAGACTCACGGAGGGAATGGAGTTTGGTTTTCAAGAGATGAGCAGGCTGCATCCTTAAACCCCAACACAGCAACCCCGGCTGTCCTCCCTTCCACGTCCTCCCTGATATCCCCCCACCCTCAAAGACCTCAGATTCTCTCACTGCCTTCCCTACCCACTGTTCCACATCACCCATAACCCTCTCCTAGATCCTGCAGCTAAGGAAGGATCTTCTGCACGGACCATGTCTAGGTCAGATATTTGCTCCTAGACAAGGTGTTACACAAATGACAGCTTAAGCCAGGCTCTGGGGTAAGAACTGATGTCCATCTGCAGCCCATCCCACAGAAAAGGCCCCAATCTGCACCTCCTTCTTTGTCCTACAAATTTTCACAAACCCCACATCCAGCAGGATTTTTGCTGAAGAGATGCCATGAAGCTCATCCCTCCACCCTCCAGAGAAGGAAGTATCGGTCCAGCCCTGATGGGATTTTTGTTGGCATCAGGAGGGCGGATAACCACAAAAATCACTGGCTGCAGGAAGACGAGGAGCTTGCTCCTTCGGGAATAATCAAATCATTAAGGTTGGAAAAGACCTTGAAGATCAGCAAGTCCAACCATCAACCCAACACCACCACCATGTTCACCACTAAACCACGTCCCCAAGTGCCACATCTGCATTTTTTGATCACTTCTAGGGATGGTGACTCCAGTATTTCCTTGTTTCAATTCTTTACAACCTTTTCCAAGAAGAAATTTTTTCCTAATATCCAATCTAAACCTCCCCTGGTGCAACTTGAGGCCATTTACGGTCATCCTAAATAAGTCCCAAAGACTTAAACCCCATATCTTAAGATTCTGCTTTCTTCCTTCATTATTAAGGTTTCTTTGTCCTCCCCATCCTCCTTTCTCTATCCACCACATCTTCCCTTCGGCAAACAAACCATCATCTGTTTTATTTTTTCTGACTAATTAAACCCCCTGACAGAAGGTGGTTGGATGCTGTAGGATCTGAGCCTCGTGAGGGAAATTTCCTAAAAGAAGGAAAAATGGGAAAATCAAGGTTGGTTTAAAAAGTAAAGATGCTGCCAAGAGAAAAATGTCAAGGTAAGAGAGGGAACAGTCCTATGGGATTTTTCCAGCATTACAGCTGAGGAAAACACTGGTTGTTTGCAGAAGACAGGCCAGGAATAGGATCTCCACCTGCCTGGACTGGAGGTGGTCCCAGAGAGGAACTACCGAGAGGGGTCATCCAAAAAACCCCCGAAACACAGACAAAGCTGTGCCTCTTTGGAGCTGGAAATAAAACTTCTCCCTGGGCCAATGGGGAACAGAGCAGGTCGTTCTGAGTCGGAAGGGCTGTGATTCTGTCACCAGGCATGACAGAGGAGGAGGGAGGCAATCAGTGACATCAGCCAGGATGGAAATAACGAGCACTGCTGCCTGGGGCCACTCGCTGTCCTGCCACCTCATCGCTCTGCCTGGCAGGGCAGAAGGACACTCCTCCTTTCCTTTACAATTTCACCTTGCTTCCTCCTTTTTCCTTCTCTTCCTTTCTCCCTAGTTTTTGCTCTCCTTTGTCTTCTCTGTCTCCCTTCCTTTGGCTATTTCCCACGGCATATTCTGCCTTTTTTTCTTGCTCTTAATGCATTTTTCCGGCTCTCTCCCTTTCAAATTCTCTGCATTTCTCCCTTTCTTTCTCCGGCTTTCTGCAGAATGCTGTGAAAAGCGACTCGATTTGAGCTGTGCTTTTTCCATTACCCTGCTCTGGCTCCAGGGTCAAACGGGCTCCAATTAGAACAAAGTATTTCTTAATGCTGTGCAGTTTGCCCCAGACCTTACAACCAAGCTGTTCTTCCTGCTTTTTCTATCCTTGATACCAAGAAAGGCTCAAACAAAGTCTTTATAGGCACAACAGCACACCAATAAAATCACCGAAAAATTAAACTATTTACTCTGCTCCAGAATTAAACACAGGCACACGAGTTTGGAATCGGGGGGGGCTGGGTTTTGTTTGGTTTTAGAAACGTGTTTGCTATTCATAACAGTTGCCTTGAGCCTGACTTCCTGCACATTTGAAATAAAAGATTCATGAAGTCAGAGAACCGCAGAGGCACCGGTTGCAAGGGACATCTACAGCTTTACAACCCAATTTGCTGCTTGGAGCAAGACCACCACTAACACCAGGTGAGGCTGGTGATGGCTTTGTCTGGATTTGGGAATTCTCCAAGATGGAGAGCTCCCATCCCGCTGGTGCTCATTCCAGAGCTACACCTCTCTATTGGTGACAGGGTTTTTCCTGAGGTCACACAAGGGGGAGTTTAGATCGGTACAAGGAAAAATTTTTTCACTGAAAAGAGTTGGAACAGGCTGCTCAGGGAAGTGGTGGAACCTCCATCCCTGGAAGTGTTAAGAAAATGCCTTGATATTGCACTTAGGGATGTGGTTTAGCCGCGAACGTGGTGTTACCAGGTTAACAGTCAGACTCGACGGTCTCGGAAGTTTTTTCCCAACATAAATTATTCCATGCACCTCCCAAGCTACAGTTTGTATCTCTCCCCCTTGTTAAACCACCAGGCACAAGCGAGAGGAATTTGGTTTTATAATTTTTGTAACTGTCCCACAGGCTGTGACCAGAGTGCCCTTTACATCTTTGCAAGACCAAGCAAGTCCCTCTCCCTCCCCTCACAGGCAGCTCAAAGCAACGAGGCTCATTCCGCTCTCCTGACACAGAAGTGGGCCAGCTGGGTGGGATTTGCTCCAAGAATTGCACAGGAATGGTTTTGTTGTGCCACTGGCCAAGAGGCTTTTCACTATTCCCGTGAAGTTTTTTTAAGGCACGTTTTATTGATTTCACTGCTGGTTGGACAACTCCGGTCAAAGCAGGGAGAGAGTTGTTAAAATTGCTGGAATATAATGCTTTTACCAGGACTTACAGAAGCAAATAGCCTCCAGAACAAAAGGGTGCATGTCAGTGCTGGAGAAAACAATCAGGAGGGTGGAGTGACCAAGAGGTGAATCTGCTCTTGTCATCTGCCAAAAAACCACTGATTTTTTTAATCCCCAATTCAGTCAGATTCAGGATTTCTCATCCAGGCTCAGGCCCTGTGGATATCACATTTATACTTCATTGGGATGGGAAATTTCCATGTACCCTGTGCCTGCTCAAAGGAAGGCTCAGTTTTTTTCCCCCTGGACCAGAAATTTCTTGCAGTGATTGCAGGACATGGAGAGAGGCAGAGCAGGACACAAGCTCTTCTTGGTGGATGTCAGGGATTTAGGGAAGGCAGGATAGGGCCGGGGTGAAAGGAGATTTTTTGGTGGGTCAGCATTGTCAGAGGGTCTACAGCGCTCACTCAACACAAAGCAGATGAGCAGTGAGGAGGGACCAAAACATTTCTCTTTTTCCACAGAATCACAGAATAGTTTGGGTTGGAAGGGACCTTTGAAATCATCTCATTCCAACCCCCTGCCATGGGCAGGGACACCTTCCACTATCCCAGGTTGCTCAGAGCCCCGTCCAGCCTGGCCTGGAACACTTCCAGGGATGGGGCAGCCACAGCTTCTCTGGGCAACCTGTGCCAGGGCCTCCCCACCCTCACAGGAAAAAATTTCTTCCCAATATTCATTATAATTCCACCCTCTTTCAGTTTAAGCCATTCCCCCTCATCCTCTCACTCCATGCCAGTAAATGACAGTGCCCAACAACCTAAAATATATTCCCATACTGGCTACTAAAATTAACTCTGTCCTGAATTAACCCTTTCTCCACCTTTCTTATAACACTTCACACACTGAACAATCAAAATAAGGTCTCCTCAGAGCCTTCTCTTCTCCATCATTTAACCTCTGAGAAGGGCTTTGAGGTCCCTGCATGAAGATCACTTAGAGGCATCATTAAAAAAACATCTTTCCACACCTTCTTTCTGGAAGATGTGACACCTTCTCAGCTCAGCCCCTCTCACTGCGAGCCAGATCCAGAGGATTTCCACCTCGCTTTGCCTCCCTCGTTTCAAAACCACAGACTTCCCATGTCAAAGCTAATAGTGACCCATTATCAAGAGCACATTTGTGGAGCTCAGGGCTCCTTTTATGTTATTTGGCCGGTCAAACAGGCAATTCTGTGTAATTACAGCACACAAAAGACACCCAGAGAGATGTCTTAACACACGAATATTTATTAACAACCGCTAACCCTTCAGCGGGTATTGAGTCTGCTCACAAGATACAACGTGACAATTTGCTTTTAGTAAACAGCCTTGATGAAGTTTTCAGGGCAGAGGAGTGGTCACGCAGCCTCTCCTTAATGGGAACTGTCAGGATAATTTCCTCCAGGCTGGCAGGGAATTACAGGAGTTAACAGTGGGCATTATCTACCTGCCAGTCAGCAACGCCACGGTCAGCTTGCTGCCACTCTGGAACTCCCAGGCTGCTCTCTCAGTGCCTCAGTGTCCAGCCCTGATGTCAAGGATGGACGGATCAGGCTCATATTAATGCTGAGGACCACTCTCCTCCTGCCCAGCCAGCTGTCCCCAGCTCTCCCCAAACATTTTCACCATCATTCCTTAAAACACTCTACGCTTTATTTGCTCCCCATCCCTTTCCGACTGCACCTCGCTCGGCCAAGCTACTGAAACCCCAGTTTTATGGAGCTCTGAGAAGAGCCTTGAGTCACTCTGCATCCCTCTGCCAGCTGTGGTTTGGGAACCAGCGTGTGGAGCCAGGGGACCTCACAGAGGAGAGCGGGGTCTATTCCCAGCTCGCCCGCAGGTCAACCGTGGACACGCGGCTCCATCACTTAAGCCAATCTTTTCAAAGGCCTCTCGGCTGATCTGATTTAGGTGGCAAACACTGGCTTTATCTTCTCGGGGGGCCTATTTTGATGCCCTGGAAATGGAAGGGAATAATACTGCCCTCCATCTCTCTTCCAAAGCTTAATTCAGCTTAGACCCCTGCTGTGTGCAAATGCCTCGGGGTTCCTAGAGCTGTGTCACAACGAGCAAGCACCAGCACCTTACTCTCTGCTCTGCAAGGCCTTTGGGAATGATGGAGGAGAGTCAGGAGAGAGCTTTTGGCTTAACTGTTTGTGAGCTGGTCAGATGGCATGTCTGGTTCTTAAACCTTTGCTTTTCATGCATATGGAAGGATTGTTCTGTTCCAGCCTTTCCCTTTAAAGCATATTGAAGAGAAAATAAAACCATTTTCCACAATGAAGCCAGCAATAATCAAAATGGCCAATTCCTCCACGGGCAAGAGCTCTTTGCCGCTGAGAAAACAGGGGCAGAAGTGAACTTTAATCACATTGTGCAGCAGCATTGACACAGGCACTGCGGTAAACAGCAAACCTCAATCTCCCTGTGTCAGTCCCGGAAAATCAAATGCTCCAGGATCCACTCCACTGCCCTGAGATGAGGTGATACAATGCAGGTATTCACACAAACATTCAAAACAGAGGGGACTTGTCCATACTGCTCAGTGCAACATTTATTCTCCAAAACTCCTTGAAATGAGGTTGTGGTGAGGCGAGGGTCAGCTGCTTCTCCCAGGCAAGTAATGGTAGGACAAGGGGAAATGGTCTCAAAATGCACCAGGGGAGGCTCAGTTTGGATATCAGGAAAAATTTCTCCATTGAAGGTTTGGTTAAGCATTGGGACAGGCTCCCCAGGGAAGTGGTGGAGTCAGCATCCCTGGAAATGTTCAAAAATAAGAGTAGATGTGGCACTCTGAGATAAGTTTAGGGGGCATGGTGGGATTCGGTTGAAGGTTGGACCTGATGATCTTGGAGGTCTTTTCTAACCTGAATGATTTTATGATTCATGGACCATGCCATGTCCTGAATGTTGCTGGCTGCCACAAGCTAAGACACATCCAGGGAGCATTATAAAAATTAAATATTAGGGACAATTACAGGAGCTGCTAGAGCTGCTCTTGTTCTAGAGCTGCTTCTGCCATGGAACTTACAATTATTATCATTAGCATAATAATCACTGTTACTACTACCACTATTACCATTACTGGCATTATTTTACCATAGGGACATATGCTCTGCAGCTACTTTAAAAACGAGTCTTCTTTCGTGCTCCTTCCTGCTTGGAATTGTCCTTTCCGTGTGCTACACAGAGAACAACCAATTCAAATTCCATAACTGACTTGGAAGCTCATTGCCCTCATCCCTTGTAGCCTCCCAGCTGAGCACCTTGCAGGGAAATGTGGTAAGATTTACACACAGCTAAAATAAAATAAGTCCACGGCAGACTGGGAATGGAAAATGAGAGCAGAATCCAGACTGTGTTTATCCTGATTTAAGTAGTATTTTGGTTCCATGCCAGGCAACAGCATTTCACCAAATTACTCCAAACCAGCCCGCTGTTTGTTTTACACTATCAGTGGCGTGCTGGAGAGCAGTGCCAGGCCAGCAGCCCTCCCCACAGCACAGGCAAAACCTTTCTTCCCCATTCCTGTGCATCCTGCCCTTCGGAGAGACCCGCCTGAGGTGTGGGGGAACACCTGAGGCCTCGGTGTCTGCAGGATGGCTCCTGCCCAAGATGCTCAGATCCCCCATCTGCCAACCAGCGTGGAGAGCAAATATCCACTTTACCTTTCCCCTTGCCTGTTGAAGACCAGTCCATAAGAAAAACCTTCCTCCAAAGCACAAGGAATGAACATTTGTGCAAAGACTGCACAAGCCATGCCTGAAGCACCTCTTAAACCTGTCTTTATCCAAGTTTCTTTAATTCAGAGAATCATAGGACATTCTGAGTTGGAAGGGACCCACAAGGATGATTGAGTCCAGCTCCCGGCCCTGCACAGGACACCCCAACAATCCCACCCTGTGCCTGAGAGCGTTGTCCAAATGCTCCTTGAGCTCTGTCAGTCTTGAGGCCGTGACCACTGCCTTGGGGAGCCTGTTCCAGCACCCTCTGGACAAAGAATCTTTTCCTGATATCCAACCTAAAGCTCCCCTGACACAGCTCCAGCCATTCCCTCAGGTCCTATCACTGCCACAGAGAGCAGAAATTGGTGCTGCCCCTCTGCTTCCCTTCATAAGGAAGCTGCAGACCCCGATGAAGTCTCCCTCAGTTTTCTCTTCTCCAAGCTGAACAAAACTTAATTATTGCTTGCAGAGACTTCCATCTCTCACTATTCAATCACTGAAGATCCCTACCCTGGCAATGGCTCCTCACCCAAACTAAGGTTGAACCAAAAACCTTAAAGATATAAAGATATCCCCCAGTTCACTGCCAGTCCTCAGAGGCTTTCAGGGGCTTCTTGGCTTCGAAAAGAAGACAAAGGGATTTCAGCCATTTGGGTTGTTCTGCTGTTACGAGGATAATGACAGCTTTATTCCCACTGCAATCCGAGGAACCCCTGGGATCCAGCGTGTTTCCATCCCCCGCTGCTCACTGGGGAATCACTGGTGCAAATTCCCTCTGCGTGGAGCAGTGATCCCCAAGCCGCCCTCGAGGAATCAGCTTCCAACCCCAACCCCCAACTCATTCACAGCTGGGTGATTGGAAAGCGAAGCTGTAACAGCCCCTGGATTTACAGCTGTACTGAGCTGATATAAACAAAATCAAAAGTGGCCCCAGCAGTCGGATATTCCCCATCTGGGGACAGGCTGGCATGATTGCCATGTTCAAAAAGAGGAAAAAGAACCATTTGTCATCGAAAATGAAAGCGTTGTCTCACTTGGGGGAAAAGAGCGGAGTCATTTCGCTTTCACGGATTTATTGAATATATTCTGTATATTCTTGTGGTGGGCAGGGCAGGTAGGCAGCAAGCAATGGAGCTGCAGACTGAGTTTTGGTTGGCTGTTATCACACCCAGCACAACATCAGTTTCATCATCAGACACTCCTCACATTTAGAGAGACATTTAGAGCTCAAATACTCCCAATTACAACTCTGACATTATTTTTCCACACATTCTGCCCATTTTTCTTTAAAGATGACCAAAATCTCACCAGGAGGTTTATGCATTCAGCTGTTAATTGATGGCAAAAGTATGAAGGGCACAAACCTTTCAGAAACTGCTTCAATTTGGGCTTAAATGAACATAATAATAATGACTTATCCATTTCCCACCGCATGGCAATTTAAGGGCAAGCTCAGCCTTTGGGCAGGGCATAAAGGACTCAGAGGTGAAGCAGATTGTCAAATTTACCTAAAGAATGGCTTTTCCAGGCCAAAGTACAACAGAGATGGGTGCAGAATAATGGAAGACAGACAAGCAACACTCAACAGTTCGCCTGACTCTTCCAAGGCACCGTGCTCAGCCCCTGAAGTGCTTTGAAAAGGAAGATAATCTCATTTAGCACTAATTCTGACTCCCACCCCACGAGCCCATGAAACCCAGCCTCCAACACCCACTCGTTACCATTTTCAAATGAGCCCCTTTGTGATGCTCCCACGCCCGTCCTCCTGCCTCGGGAGAAGCTCTCTGAGAACCCCCTCGAAAGCCACCCAGAGCTTCGAACTAAAGCCCCGCCTGGTGCGATGCCCACAGCCCGATCCCGGCATCCGTGACTAATGGCCTTGTGCTGTTCACACGGGCCCCCACACCCGCCCGCATCCCGGCATCCCAGGGTTCCAGACGGAAAACTCAGCTGAATTTCCCACACTGCTGGGTCAGGGTGGCTTTGTGGCTCAGCGCTGAGCAGGTTGAAGTGGTGCTCTCGCAGCTGAAGCCTCCCCCCGGGTGGCACGGCGGTACAAATTGCAGGTTGCAAATATGAGATGACAGTGGATCGACAGCTACAGGTGGAAGTGGGAAGTTGTGGACAGAGTCAGTGATTTTTGGGTTCTCCACCTGCCTCCAGCCCGTTCCTCCATCTCCCACTGATGTGCTGCCCCTCTGCCACGTTCCTCTCTTTATACACAGCCAGGCCCAGACACGAAGGGGATCTACATCACAGAATTCCAGGTGAGAGAGTGGGAAAGACCTGACAAGCTCAGCTCACGCCTCAGCCTGATGCAAAACCATCAAAGCCACCCCCAGCCTCTTCAAGAAAGCCTTTGCTGATGGAGTCTGGGCTCTTGACAATCCCTGCAGTTGGAAGGTTTTCCCTTATGCCTGAATTAAATCTCTCACTCCGCAATTTGAGTTCAGTCCCCAGCAGACACAGAAAGCAGATTATCCCCTTTCCACAGCCACCTTCAACCCGTTTGAAGATTATCATCCTCTTTCCCCTCAGTCTTTTTTCTTTGAGGAAAGAGCCAAAATGTCTCACAGAGCTCAGCCATCAACATTGGAGGCACCACACCAAACATCTCTGACACATCGTCCTCTCCCACACGCCCTCCCACACTCTGGGCCATGCCACTCATCCTGCCTGGACCCGGAGCAGAGTAATCCCAGGCAGGTAACACCCCCCACTTGGTTCACATTTCTGGCCCTCAAATCTGCTCACAATTGAGGCTGAGCGCTGCTTTCCGAGCTTGTAGGAAGGGGGAAAGTGGGAATTGGGAAGACTCTGTTGTCCTGGCTTAAATCCACACCTCCTTTAGCAGAGCACTAAGCTGTGGCAGGGTAATAGGGCAGCTGTCACACTTGCTAAGCTGCCTTCATGGCATCAAGCCATTAAGCACTGCAGCTCAGAATAAGCACCAAACCCCTCAGGAATGCCTGGACACGCAGGATCCCAGGCATTCTCCGTGAGGCTTTAATCTGAGCTGAAGACAAGGGACCAACCCCAGCCCTGCTCTGCTCCTGGGGTCACTTGGTTAATGCCAGCGCCGCTCTTGCCTTTCCTTTCCACCGAAGGGTGAATTCAGCTCGGCATTACTCACGCTCAAGCACTGAATCCCACAACGGCTTTAAGCTCCCAGCCACTCGCTCCTGCTCCTCTCCCACGTCCCCTTCAGATGGAGAGATACGGGAGGGTGATGCAGCATTTGCCTGCAGAAGAGTCCCTGCCAGGGCTGCGCCGAGCTCGCCGGCTCCGGCTGGCGGGGGCAGAGCCGCAGCCCCACGCTGCTGCAATCCCACCAGCTGGAGTTTTGTCAGGAGTTAAAGACCTGGGCGAATCTGCCAGCACCGAGCGGGAACTCAAGGAGGGAAGCTGTCAGCTGGGAATATCTCCCCAAGTACCCAGCGGATCGACAGACAGCGGAATCCGCAGGCAGCCGCCAAGGAGGTGGGATGCTGGATGACTGCTTATTATGCTGAGCCAAATCCTCCCATTATTACCTCCTGTGCTACCTGTCTTCTTTTAATATATTCAAGTGTTGTCTCTGCTAGAAGCACAGCACAGCGCTGAGAGGGAATTCCTGTCCCACTCGTCTCTCATGCCTTGCCTGTGTATGTTCCAATATCAATCACTTATTTGCTAATGGGATCTTTTATTAGGTATCTGTGTACGGCACACAGCAGCGGCATTCTCCAGTCAATTCTCCCAGCAGAATAACAAACTCAGGCTGCCTCTGGCACCTGGAGCACACCACAAGCTCTGTCAGTGATCCCCTTCCTCTTAAAACCCAAAGTAAATCATCTGTACATCAACTCTGGGTCTTCTCCGAACTCAAACGAGATTTATCCCGAATTCACTCTGCAACACAAACTGACAGACTCCACGTCAGTGACAGAGCAACCCTTCAAAACCTGGTGATTTCCAGCAAAGAGACAATGCAGGGACACAATCCGGTGCTTTCTGTTAAGAGGGTGCTTTGGAAAAATAATGGATTTCTTTTAAGGGGGAGTTACACGGTGCGTTGGCCCGTTTGGCCCCCTAAGAGCATCACACATCCTTTCTCCTTCCTAATCACATAATGAGAGAGAGTAGGAGGGGAAAACTGGCTGCCCAGCTGGCTCCTACCCTGTCTTCTCCATTCTATCCACGCCTGCTGAAACTCAGGAGGGCTAAACTGGATTTAGTGAAAAGAGCCTCCCTGCTGAGCACAGCAAAGAGCAGCCCGTGATTTACAGAATCACCAGCTTGCTCCTCCAGGCTGCCATGGACCTTGGGGAAAAACACCCCGGAGAAAACACAGCAGCTGCTCCTGCTGTGGAGCAGGAGATGGGCAAAGCCCAGAAATCCCCAGCAGCACTTGGACCGCATCCTTCCCCAATCTCAGCACGGAGCTCTCCTGGGATGAGCAGGAGTCCAGCTGGAGTGGCCCTTTGCCACTCCCACCTTGGCATCTCCGCACCCAGGGAGAGTTCAGTGGCAACAGCACAAATCCCCAGGAAATCTTAGGCAACATTTCCAGCTCAAGAGGCATAATCAGCTCCTAAGAGACACTCTACACACAGCAGCATCCTGGAGAGGACAGGGTGATTGCAGGAAGAGGTGCCAGCAGCATGAGCGCGGGAGCTCGCAGAGGATTTGGACCTCAAAAGCCCAAATGTTCGTGGCTCAGCAATGTTCACCCTGGCACAGCTCCTGCCAGGCAGGCAAGAGGAGGCTCCTAACACTCTGTCAGGGAAATGACAGCACTTGGTGCTTCCTGGAGCACCCTTCAGGCTCGGGGCACTGTGCAGATGTGGATGCAGAGAGCCCGGGGTGTCACCTGCAAGGGTGCTGCAGCTGGAGAAAGGGAAGCAGCAAGCAAGGAAATGTTTAGCTCAAGGTCACAATTTCACTGACAGGCCCAGAAAAGCTCCGGCTGCAGCCTCAACAGCACACCCAAACACACCAAACTCTTCCCTAAAGCCCTGCACAACCTGACCAGAGTTTGATGTCTCAAAGACTTCGAGCCCGGCAAAACCGAAAACTTCCCTTCCTCAGAAAGTCCAGCTCTTGAATCAAAGAGTTAACACTGCAGAAAAAGCAGCACCAATATTAACTAAACCTGGGAACTGCTGTGAACATGAGAACTGTCAGTTCTCAAGGTATGCAAAAGGCTTTGCTGTTATTCCAAATTTCACGTGATAAGTGATGGAAGAATATAAATGTTAAAATGTTCACCTCCAAATGAAGTTCTCCAGTCTTATCTAAATGAAACCGCTATAATTTCCCATCAAAATGTTGTCAGAACCGCTACACCGTTACAAAATATTTGATTCAAAACATCAACATTTTTTAAAATTTTTTTTCTTTGCTGCTGAGAAACCTGGATCTTCTCCCTCTGCAAGAGACGCCCTGCAGAATTTTAGGCACTTAAAATAACCCACCTTGCGTGTGTGCACTGTCCATGAAGTACAGAGAGCTCCTGTAGCACAGGGCAATCTTTTCAGAGGGAAGATCTTTGGGACACAAGATCTTTGAAGGTCTCTTCCATCCCAAAATGGGAGGTTTTCAGGGATAAAAAAAGAAATGTTGTGAGCTGAGAGAGGAGCTTTATCCCCCTGGGTAGGAAGCACACCAGGAAAGGTGCTTCCCACCCATACAAACTGGAGATAACACTGAACAAAGCCTCTTGCAACATCCTGGAATCATTAAGGTTGGAAAATATCTCTGAGATCATCAGGTCCAACCACCAACCCAGCACTCGAGTGCCACATCCACGCATTTCTTGAACGCTCCCAGGGATGGCGACTCCGCCACTTCCTTGGGCAGCCTGTTCCAACGCTCGACAACCCTTTCCGTGAAGAATTTTTTCCCTAATATCCCATCTAAACCTCCACTGGCACAACTTGAGGTCGTTTCCTCTGGTCTCACAGGTCTGCCCACCGTGGACACTCAGCTGCCTGGCCAGCACTCACTCTGCTACAACGGACCCCACAAAACTCTACAGCTGCTGGTTTCGCCTGTCAGACAACACTGGCATGGAGGTGAAATGTCCCGAAAATTCAGCTCAGACATAAAAAACTCAGCACCCCTACAAGTTCTTGCCACCAGCTCTGAATCTCTATCAAGCCTAAAAATGAGAGGAGAGCTCAGATGCCTCTCTCTGGATCAGCTTTCTGCAGGCAGGACCAGTAAGGAGGGGGAGAGAGGGCAGAGATGTATTTGTAGAGTTTTAGTTCAGCCCCAAGTGCTGCACAAATCACAGAATCATCAGTTTGGGTTGGAAGGGACCTTAAAGATCATCCAATTCCAACCCCCCTGCCACGGACAGAGACACCTTCCACCGGACCAAATTCCCCAAAGCCCCATTCAAGCTGTCCTTAACCAAGCTTTAAAGCTTGACTGACTTTATAAAAGCCAAGCACAAGGTGGAAGGCAGCAAAGGCAACACAAGCCAAGCTCAAGTGAGACAACCAAAGAGTGAAAGGCTCTTCTGAGCATCCTCCTGCTCTACTTCCTTCCCACCTCCAAAAATTGCCAAAAAATACTGAAGAAAACACCACCACAAGCCTCACACGCAGCTCTGCAGTTTCCTTTTGCCCTCATTCTCCGTTGGCACTGCTGCTGTGCAGGTGTAGCACCACGGGCATTGCCCTTCCAAGACAGGCAGGGTATAAAGCTTAAAACAAAAAGACAGCCCCAAAATGCTTGTCTGTGCTCCTTAATTTAAGAGGTTTTAATCTTTCATGATGGTCAAACAGCAGTTGTGCCAAAGCAGGGCACGAGGCTGCCTCTGTCGGGTGGAAATAGCAGGGGAAATCTAACACAAATCTGAACTCCAGCTTTCGAGCCGGATCCGAACAGCTCCATCACGGTCTAGGGATGTGTGTCTCCCAGACTGATTCAAAACACAGCACTTTCAGCCTCCAGCTCCACCGAAATCAAGGAAAACTTCTTTTCCCACCACATGAGCAACTCTCAGGTCCCAGCCCAGGCAAACTGTCCTTGGCCCGTCTGAATCAGCAGCCACAGTCGTCCCAAAAGCCTTTTAGAGCCTTTTTCCACTGCAAAGGAGCTGTGCCCACACCAGGGTTACAAATATTTCAAGCTGCCAGGGCCAAAGGCTCCAGAAGGGAGATTTATAGCAATAAATAATATTAATGACACAGGCGGACGGAGCTTCTTGTCCTGAGAGCTCCAAAGGCACATGAAAAACTGCACCATAAATGTCACCACCGCAGACACCAACGATGACGAGATGCCACCTCTGGGGACGGGAGGCAACGTGGGCTTGTTCAGAATGAGATTTGGGGAGGAAAGCGAAGGAATGAGGAGCTGGATGAGCGCAGCCCTGCAAGCTCACAGGGCAGGCACAGGCAGGAGATGGGTCCCAGCTGGATCAGCCTGGGTGGTGCTCTCCATCATCATCAAACCCATGGATTTGGGGGACTCAGGAGATATCCAAGCCCCAGTTCTCCCCCCAGCACAGCCAAAGGACTCGCCCTGATGCTCATGAGTGGACTCGAGGCCGGGAAAAAATGAGTTGGGGAAACATAACCCAACCAGCAGCCAGAGGAGTTGGAAAGAGGGCGAAAGAAGCAACTTTAGGCCTAAACCCCAGCGGAGCAGCTGTGAGTTTTGCTGCAGATATAATAAAACATGCCTGGGGGAAGGAAGCTGTATCCTCCTGCAGCCAAGCCCACTCTCAAATGCAGAAACACCTGCATGGATGCTAAAGGGCTGACACCCACCCTGTGTTATCCAGACAACACCCAAACACCAGGAGCTGAGGGAGCAGCAGCACCTGGCCACGTCAAATTAACCATTTCTTTTCCCAGGCTGCTTAATTAAATAATACCAAGCATATGGTTTGACTTTATGGTGAACATAAAGTCTACATAAGAGAAACTTCTGCTTTAGCCGAGGCAAAGGTTGTCTTTGCTTTTCCCACACTGCCTGATCCTCTGCCCACTTCCAGGAGATGGATCAGCAGAGGACCTTCACCCACACCTCTGCTGCACATCTGGGCTCGCTTCATTCCAGGCTTTGCCTTAGAAGCCTCCCTGCAGCAGAAATCCCAAGTTATTTTCCCCAGCCATGCAACCTCCCAAAACTTTCTCAGGATATCTCGGAGTCCTTCCCATGCAGGGCAAGGCTCACTCATCAATCACAACCTCTGGAGCCAGCCCCTAAAGCTGCTGGAGCTCAGGGTGAAGGGTGAAGCCCTGCTGCTGGCAGGACACAGCCCTGCGAGCTCCCAGGGCAGGTGGTAAATCCCACCTGGCTCACCTGAGCTCACCCTGGCCACCTCCAGAAGGCTGGATACACTCCTGGAGAGCACCAGCCCAGCAGCTGCCTCCCTGCCCGCTTGGTTTATGGTGGGAGGACAAGGAAACAACAGCCCACGGAACAAGGTGGGTGCAGAGACGCCAGGATCAAAGCACCCAGCTGCTTCCAGACCCCTTCCAAGCGGGAGCACACTCCCAGTCCTAGCTCTGAGCATCCTTCAACCCGAATATCTCTACCTGAGAGCACAGAGTCGGCGCCTCTCTGCAGAGGACCCCAAAAGCTCCTCTGCCCAGCGCCCCCGAGCCCATTTCCCAGCGCTGTGGTGGCTGGGCCTGCTCGGGGCCCGGGCAAACACAACCAACACTGTGTCTTTAAAACCACTTCAGTGCAGATGTTGTTTCCATGGTAACTAGTGGACCAAATACATTAGTGTTTCTAATAATAAACCAAACCTTCATCTTGGAAAATGTGATCCCCCCTCTCCCTTTACCACCCTCACCCTTCCTTTCTTCCTTTCCCCTCCCCTTCTGCCGAATTAAGCCAGGATTTAACAAGCAAGCCATAATTAGTAAATAATTGCAAGGGCCCCAGTAACTCCCAGTGCCCAGGCAGATGGAGAAGCTTTAGGTGGAGGAGGGGGTGGCTTTGCTCCGTGAACCTGGGAACTGTCCAAAAAGGGATGAACTACTTAAAAAAAAAGAAAAAAGAAAAAAAGAAAAATCCAAAAGCACAAGGTGGAAGAGACGAGCCTGAGAAGCGTCTTTTGCCCACCCCAGCGCCGTCTTCAGTGCCCTGGCACCCTCCCCGCGCTCTGACTCAGGGTGCAGCCGCCCAGCGATAATTTCTAGGAATCTCGCACTTTTTTTCCGAAGGCTCCGTCCGAGACGCGGCACCGACTTCGTGTCCCCGACAAGCGGCCAAAACTTCACAACTCCTCCCCTCCACGCTCCTCGATTCCAGAGTGGGACCCCCCCCACCCCACACCCCCACTCCACACCCCCCAAAACTGCGTGGGGTAGC